>CM062627.1:19773435-20179635 GCA_025617555.3 Puccinia polysora
GTTGACTGACTTCTGGGGTGGTAGTGGAAGATTGTGAGGCTCGTGGATCATGGGATCCTTCTGACTACTATGATCATCATCATCAACAGGATGATGAGGAGGATCCAGTGGATTGTTTCAGTTTTTGTCGTTTTCGGCCATCATCATTGGATTGATGACTTCCTCAGGCTCTATTGTGCTTGTTTGTTCCTCATTGGCTTGCTTAATTGGTGATGATGACTGATGATGGTCTTGGCCATCTTTCAAGGAGATTGGAGCCGCAATCAAAGCGGAAGGATCAAGTGGTAGTAAAGAAGAAACTAGTTCCAAATGGTGACTTGGGTGACTACTAGCTCCAGCTCTAGTTGTCTTTGCTTGAAAAACGGTATTGGTTCAAAGCTTATGGCGTGCCGGTGAAACAGGTAAGGAGTGGATTGGTTGCTGGGGGGCATGAAAGCTATTTGAGATTGTTTTAAGACTCCAAACGGTGCTAGGCCTGGCAGTTCTGGGGAGGGGAAAGGTGCTGTTTAGGCTGCCCTCCTGAGTGTTACAAAAATATTTAAATGTAACAAGATCAAAGTCCAGAACCTGGTAAAAAAGGGACCAAATGTAAGAGGATAAAGATGATAGTAATTGGTAGCTGGGGAAACAACAGTATCTGAGGCAAGATGATGCAAGGGAAAACTTAAATAGAAGAAGTCAAGGATTGTTCAGACTTCAACAAGACAAGGAAATTTTAAGTGAAAAAGCCTACAAGCTAATAGCTCTGGTCGTCATCAGAAGCTTAGGAAAGATCAACTCAATCCCAAACAACCTCCAGGTTCTCAATGAACCTGCCCAACTGTCTGCAATCAAGCGCTTTAAGGGTACCAGATAACTGTGGGTGGCTGCAAAAGACAACGCTAATTGTTTGAAAAAGCTCTAGAAGCAAAACAATAACTGATTCAAACAAGAATAACCCAACACTTCTCAAGGGACTCAAGAGTAGCATGGAGGAATTCAACTTCAAAAGAAATGAAGGCAGGTTTAACACTCCAGGTTTTAAGCTTAATAAAACCTCTTCAGTCAAACTTGACTGGTTTGAGAAAGATAATCAAAGGATGATCAGGACCAGTATGGTTGGTGTGGTGACCAATCCGGGACACCACAAAAAAAAAAAAAAAAATGTTGGTTGTACCCCTATGGGTACCTTCATTTCCCCCCATCTCTCAACTTCTCCCTGTCCTAGCGGTCTAGGACAGGCCTCTTGACTGTCTCTCTATTTTGATCTTCTCTTCCTATGTTCAACTCCCACTTGTTGCGCTCGCGGCCCTGACTTTTGGCAACGCAAGCAATTGTCAAACCACTTTCAACAATCCCTTCTCCTCCTCATCCACCACCCTTTCCTCATCCCAACCTGCTCGTCTTGAATCCGTCAATCCTCATCCCTCACGACCCCCTCATTCGATCCTTCCCAATCCACTCATCCAACCGACGCCGTTGCTTGTCGCGACGGTCGTCAAACATCAAATCAGTTTCCCCCGGCTCCTTGCAACCTGGCTGGAGCTCATCCAACAGACCGCAAGCTGTCGCTTGCGGCCGTTGAAGTCTTCACAAGCCCTGATCCCTTGCCTTCCAACTTGAATCCTCCATTCCATCACCACTGGTACCGTGAGGGATATTCAGATCCTCATCCAAGCCAAAACTGAGATGACCCAATTCATCTCTTCAAGCCTTCAACTTCTTCTTCTCAGCTCCTCTCTCTCAAACTCTCTCAACTCCTACCAACGCATGCTCCTCCATCGTCTTGGTGACTTGTTTGGAATCAAGCGCCCCATTGAATCAGGTCAATTGATCATTGAACAAACTCAATCCTCAGCCTGCCCCCCCGTTGCTAGAGATCAATCCACCCATGAACAACGGTGATCCCTTCAAATCAGCACCCACAATGTGCCCATCAGACTCACCCCAACAACCGTCCTCTACACCATCTCACCGGCTTGCTCATCACCCAATCATCATCCCCTCCCTCTACCCGTACCTAGCCAACATATGCGGGCTCCCTCACTCTCCTACCAACCGGTTGGATTGGATCCTCCTACTCACAACCTCCAGCTGGCTGGTCTCCCGCCTGGCTTGTCTGTTGCCCGCGCAGGTCTCAGCTGTCTCCCGGGCCCATCAGCCTGTCCGCGGGCCCCTCAATAGCTAATCTCCTGCACGTTCCCACCATTGACACGGGCCAGGGTCTTGATTGATCTCTTCTTTTTTTTCTGGGTGTTTGTTTGTTTCTTTTTTTTTTTTCTTTTTTTTTTTTTTTCTTCTTTTGTTTTCTCATGTCAATCATCCTCAAAAAAAAAAAGAGAAAAAAAAAAATTCTTTTTTTCTGCTCTATTTGTAAATCTCTCTTGTACATAGTATACAGGGCCTCATGTCTATACAAGGAGGGGCTCTCCCCTGCCTTTTGGCCCAGCATCAGAGGATCCTATCATCATCATCCTAGCATCCAACGAGACCATCATCATAATCAAACTTATCCGTGGGCATCCTTCCCCACTTATCTGAGCAATTTATCCGGGTATATCTATGATTGCCCCTTGATCCTTTGAGCCTCCATACTCAAACTCTGTCCCTTGTGACCTTGATCCTTATCACCAACCAATAGCCTTGCTGGTTGAAGAAGAATTCCGGTCTGTCTGAATTCTTGAGTGTGTTATACCACTCTGATCCCTTTTTCCGACCATACTGGTCTTGATCTCTCCTTGATCATCTTTCTGGATCCAATCAAGTTTGATTGAAGAGGTTTTATTAAGCTTAAAACCTGGAGTGTTATACCTCCCTTCTTCTTTAAGGTTGAATTTTGCCACGCTATTCTTGAGTCCCTTGAGAAGTGTTGGGATATTCTTGCTCAAATTTGTTATTGATTTGCTTCTAGAGCTTCATAAACAAATTGCTTTTGTTTTTTTCAGCCTCCCACAGTTATCTTGTACCCTTCAAGCGCTTGATTGCGGAGAGTTGGGCAGGTTCATTGAGAACCTGTAGGTTGGTTGGGATTGAGTTGATCTTTCCTAATCAGCTGCTGACGACCAGAGTTATTAGCTTGTGGGCGTTGTTACTTACAACTGCCTTCTTCTATTGGACTCTGAACAAACCTTGACTTATTTGTTCAAGTCTTTACCTGCACCATCTTGCCTCAGATAGTGTTGTTTCCATTGCTACCAACAACTCTTATCCTCTTCCCTTACTTTGATTTCTCATCCATAAGGTTCTGGACCTTGATTCCGGTTACATTAAAATATTATTGTAACTCCTAGGAGGGCAGCCTAAACAGCACCTTTCCCCTCCACAGAACTGCCATGGCTTAGCACCGTTTGGAGTCTTACATCGGATAAAGGGATCAGGAGGGGTGTAACACACTCAAGAATTCAATCAGTCAAATTCTTCTTCAACCAGCAAAGCTATTGGTTGGTCATAAAGATCAAGGATCAGGGTTTGAGTATGGAAGCTCAAGGATCAAGGGGAAATCATGGATATACCCAGAATTCAGTCTCAGATAAAGGGGAATGAGATCCCACAGATAATACATTTCAAGATGGTAGTGATGTTACTCTCTGGTAAGGTACCATATGATACCCCCTCCAAAAGGCAGGGGAGAGCCCCTACTTATATGGGCAGGAGGCCCTGTTAGACTATTTACAACTGATTCCACAAATAGAGCAGATTTTTTTTTTTTTTGATTTCAGATGATCAGAAAAATTGATCACGCGGGCCGGTGGAAATCCGGCCTCCCTGACTGTGGTTAGATCTTTCTCATCCCTTCATCTCTCTTGAGTCTGTCCGCAGACGGGCAGGTGCAACAAAACCTGGATCACCCACCCCTCACCCAAAGGCGCAAGGGGTGGGAAAGAAAATGAACCAAACCACCCGCAGATTTCGGCAGGCGGTAGATGATGCTTTCCACCCCCACCCAAAGATGGAAGGGGGTGGGAGAGTAGAGGGGGGGGAACATGATGGTTTGATGGAAGTTTCCCTTGATGAGGGGGGGGATAGAGGAGAAGGAGGAGGAGGGAAGATTGGCAAGGGGAGTCAAGAGGTTGAAGATTGGATTGAGGATGAGAGTGATCAATACCAAGTCGGATTTGAGGGCAAGTTCTTGATCAAAAGAGTCCATGATTGGTTTGAATCCAGTCGATGAGTATGATGAGGCTCAAGGTGAGTGGTTGATGTTGAGGATGATGGTTGAGCTTGATGAATCTCTCAATGGTCAATAGGTTCTTGTACGCCAGACCCAAGAGATGATCAAGTTGATGAGTAGCCTGAATTTTTAAACCTAATACTCTTGCTCAAAGGTTTCAATGGCAGGGGATGAGGGAGGACCAAGGGTTCTTTAATCCAATTGAACAACAAATGAAATCGGTTATGAACCAAGTGCAATTGATGAGATTGGAAGGGTTGGAATTTGTGCTTGAGAGGAGGGCTTCCCAGACTGGAATTGATTGTTTGACCAGGTAAGGAGTTTGGTAGACCAGGGAGACTGGGAGAGGGCATCAGCACCCAATAGGCGGTTGAGGGTAGGTTGATCCGAGATGATGTGGGGGGGGGATGATCTGAGGATGGGTTGTGATGATGGAGGAGGTAGGGAGAGATAGAAGTTTGGGCAGAGCGTGTCTTGGCTCGCGCATTCGGCCAAAAGGAAGGGGAGAACGACAAGAGAAGGAATCAAACCCAATGCCTAGGTGATGAGACCAAGAGAGGCCTCTCCTAGACCAATGGGACAGAGGAATGCTTGGCACGTTAAGGAATTTGGAGGAGTGATACTGATACAAAAAAAATTCCGATTTTTTTTTCCCAGATAAATGACACCTAAATAAAAAAATCATAGAATTTTTTTTTTTGAATTTTCCGCATCTCGTCTAGGGCTTCCATATTTGGTCACCACAACGGGTCAATGGGCCTGGTGGCACCATACACGACTTAAATGAGTTGTGTGGAATGCTATATGGCTCAAATGGGCCGTGTGGCATGCTACACAGCTCAAATAGGACGTGTGGCATGCTACACAGCCCAAATGGGACATGTGGCATGCTACAAGTCCCATTTGAGTTTTACAGCATGCTAAAAAACTAAAATAAAGTTTTGTAGCCTCCACTAATCATAAATAATGAATAATAAATAATAAATAATAGATTATAAATTATAAATTATTAATTATATATAATAAATTGTATATAATAAATAATAATTAATAAAGAATAGTTAGTAATTAATAAATAACAAATAATAAATAATAAATAATAAATAATAAATAATAAATAATAAATAATAAATAATAAATAATAAAAAATAAATAATAAATAATAAATAATAAACAATAAATAATAAATAATAAATAATAAATAATAAATAATAAATAATAAATAATAAATAATAAATAATAAATAAATAATAAATAATAAATAATAAATAATAAATAATAAATAATAAATAATAAATAATAAATAATAAATAATAAATAATAAATGATAAATAATAAGTAATAAATAATAAATAATAAATAATAAATAATAAATAATAAACAATAAATAATAAATAATAAATAATAAATAATAAATAATAAATAATAAATAATAAATAATAAATAATAAATAATAAATAATAAATAATAAATAATAAATAATAAATAATAAATAATAAATAATAAATAATAAATAATAAATAATAAATAATAAATAATAAATAATAAATAATAAATAATAAATAATAAATAATAAATAATAAATAATAAATAATAAATAATAAATAATAAATAATAAATAATAAATAATAAATAATAAATAATAAATAATAAATAATAAATAATAAATAATAAATAATAAATAATAAATAATAAATAATAAATAATAAATAAAAAATAAAAAATAATAAATAATAAATAATAAATAATAAATAATAAATAATAAATAAAAAATAATAAATAATAAATAATAAATAATAAATAATAAATAATAAATAATAAATAATAAATAATAAATAATAAATAATAAATAATAAATAATAAATAATAAATAATAAATAATAAATAATAAATAATAAATAATAAATAATAAATAATAAATAATAAATAATAAATAATAAATAATAAATAATAAATAATAAATAATAAATAATAAATAATAAATAATAAATAATAAATAATAAATAATAAATAATAAATAATAAATAATAAATAATAAATAATAAATAATAAATAATAAATAATAAATAATAAATAATAAATAATAAATAATAAATAATAAATAATAAATAATAAATAATAAATAATAAATAATAAATAATAAATAATAAATAATAAATAATAAATAATAAATAATAAATAATAAATAATAAATAATAAATAATAAATAATAAATAATAAATAATAAATAATAAATAATAAATAATAAATAATAAATAATAAATAATAAATAATAAATAATAAATAATAAATAATAAATAATAAATAATAAATTATAAATTATAAATAATAAATAATAAATCATAAATAATAAAAAATAATAAATAATCAATAAAAAATAAAAAATAAACATTTAACAATAAACAATAAACAATAAACAATAAACAATAAACAATAAAAAATAAACAATAAATAATAATTAATAATAAATTATAAATTATATGGACTAGTTTATGGGCCTCATGCCTTGAGGGGCCCCGCACAACTCCAAAAAGCCTTCAGCTGTGAATTTAACATCAGCCATTATTTTATTCTATTCTCATTTTTCTGAAACCCCATATTGACAGCAACATAAAAAACTTCTCCAAAGTTGTCCATCAAACTTAAAATTGCTGGTGGCAAGAATGACCCCTGTCTGCCCCCCTGGAAATGAGGGAGTTATGGGGAAAATGCCTGTCAGCCTGAAACTTAGCACAGAGCAACCTGACAAAGCAACAAAAATAATAATATTAAAATAATCAAAAGGAACAAAGATAAATTAATAAATAAAATTATTATAAAATGAAGGAGTAGGAAATCCATAAATAATATTGCAGAAATGGATTCCCCACCCAAAATAAGGTAGGGTCACTCACTAACCCCACCCTTGAATTCTTACTCCTTATATTTTTTAATTAATTCAATAGAAAATGGTAAATGACCACGGCACCAGTATGGCACCTTTTAGCCATTTTAATAGTTCACATGATATGTCATGTATAGGTTTCACACCTAAATTTCAGTCAAAATCCAGGTGTTGTGTGTAGTTTAGGAGTTACAAGGGAAATTGTGTTTTGTCAAAATTCCCGCACGCAGCCCCGCGTCCCTACAGCGCTGTTCTCCCGCGTACACAAACTCCCGCACGCAGCCCCGCTTCCCTAGAGCGTTGGAATCACGCATACGCCAACTCCCGCATGCAGCCCCGCGTCCCTACAGCGCTGGACTCCCGCGCAACTGAATTCCCGCGCAGGTAATCCCGTGACCTAGTCACGCGCGCAGTGTTACAGTCCCCCGCGCGCATCTGAGCAGCGGATCAGTCCCCGCGCGCATTTGAATGGACTGATCCCCGCGCCTCCTGCCGTGATCAGGTTGACATCCAGGTACCACTCAGAGGAGCTACAATATAGTAGGATCTACACTACATACGTAAAGCTACCACACAAGCATGGATTATAGTTTAAAAACCTTAAAAATCAATTAAAATTAGTTATTAACCAATTTTTAGTATTTTTTATTACTAAAATAAAGATCCAGACTTACCACAAAATGAGTTGATCAGAACCTTCAAAGACCACGAAACTACATAAGGAGTGGTCGTAAAAATTATTAGAAATTACATACAGGATCAGCAGAGGATGGAGAATCAATAAACATCCACGTCTGCTCACTTTGGACCAGTACTTACAGTAAAAATGGAGGATTAGTGCAGGATCAGCAAAATGACTAATCTATTGATTAACAGATCCTGCAGCTAAAAAGGAGCTGTTCCTTGACATATCTAAGGCCAGCAGGCTAACAGCACCTTGAGGAAGTGCCAATCTTACCCTGATTGCCCCCCTAGCCTCATCCCATGGCTAGTACCCCTTCTAGAGGCCCTCAAGCACCCAAAAAAAGAATATTTAAACAGGCTCTTTTTGCCCTTCTGTTTCTGATCAGTTATCAGTTATCAGGAATTATTTATTATCAATCAGACACGGTGTCATCGATTAATCAAGTGCTTATATGAATATAAGCAAGTAATTTATGACTTAGTCTGTAGTAGTATTATTTACCTTTATTAACCAATCAACCATTGAAGTTTAGTCAAGCAATCTACCCCATCTGCTCTGAAACCCTTCCAATTATTCCAGGATTTTCGTGGTCAAGTGCTCAGAGTGAGTGTTTCCCTTCCTGTCTAGGCCACTTGTGCTGTTAAGCCCGGCCATTAGTGGAATAAGTCCTTTCTAAGGCACCCATATTTATTCCAAGGTTCTTAAACTGCCTAAGGAGGCCCCTTGAAGAGAGGTTGCTAGTCTGTAAAGATCCCCAGTAATATAATACTGTGGCCCCTCTTTTTATATTATATTTAAAATATTTATAACCAAACCAAATAAACCTTGCACTTGCTCTTACCATACCATTATTGGAGCTTTAAAGTGTTTATTCTTTGGAATATTATTGCTCAAAGTTCTTTTATCACTCTCTGTAGCTAAAGGACTGCAAGGTTCCTGGTATCAGAGAGCTGAAAACTGGGGGTCTGGCCGGGAAATATCCTTAATAATTAATTTTTTAATTAATTATCTCCTGGACCAGTTATTTATATTTAAAAAAAAATTATATATATAAGTAGAAATACTTATTATTTATCTTTATCTTTTGATTTATCCAGTGGATTTCAAAACCAACGGAGAATTGATCAATTATTATTTGAATCTTCTTAAACAGAAAAAAGAAGAAAAATTACGTAACTTTGTGCCTGTTGTTATAACTCCTGAACAAAAACAAGAGAGACTTCTTTATTATGGACAACAAATCTTAAAAGAAAAGGAACAAGAGTTAGAAAGAATTATTAATTCTAACTCCTTGTTAAGACAGCAAAAAGAGTGGAAAATCTATCAAAGAAAGCTTTCTGCTTTTAAGAGACGGTATCCAAATTATAAAAGTGAGCTTTGGTCTCCTTTTTATTATTTTTTTATAAAAAAAAATCACGAAAAAACTCGAAAATTATGAAAAAATTATTATAAAATAAATAAATATATAACTTATATTTTTTTTATTATTTTATCCTTTCTAGTGGACTTTGTCTTTGGTGATATTATTGACCAAGACCTCTTAGAGGACGTCCCAGACTGTGGACACTTGGATTTGTCCCCAGATTTGATTGGAACCCACTCAGATCCCGTTGGAATACCCTCCAAGGACGGTCCTGACCCCAACAAGGACTTAGTACCTTTAAACCTTCATATAAGCAAGATATATATTTTTTTTTAAAAAAAAAATATAAAAACCAAAACTACTTGAAAAAAATATTTTTTTTTATTTTTTTTACAAAGTTTTGACAAAAACTTACATAATCTTTATTATGCATCAAAACAGATGCAACACCCGCGCAAGTGGACGCGCTCCGTCATATGGATCTTTGCCCGGAGGAACCCCTGTGCGCAAGGATGCCAGTTGCAAACACAATGCCAATTGAGCCAGTGATTGCTCCAATCCAAGCAACCATGACGATGACCGCGGCCGCCGACTCGACCAACTCACCGTTGGAGAGCCGTCCCTTGTCAAACGTGATATCTCAGGAGGATACCATTCCACGTACGCCACCCCAGCCGGACTCCTCCAAGGAGGACAAAATAAAGGTATTGGTGAAAGAACAGGTGGGTCATTGCGAACTGTTCAAACAGGCTCAGACCCAGGAAGACCAGCAGGGTATGAGAAAAGCCATATCTTTGGAAAAGAAGACTCAAATAACCCTCCAAAAATTGATTCCCAAGAGAGAAGTAGAAGGTTACGTGAAGAATTGGAATCATTGGGACCAATTAGTTTCCTTAAGAGGAAACAAAAACAGGAAGGAGAGATCTCTAGCCCATCAGAAATTAAAGAGTCCCAAAGAGTGGGACAATATAATATCTTTGGCAAGAAAATGGAAGAAAGTGTAATGCCAGCGTCGTTGATGAAGATCTGCACGCCTTCCGGAAGGTCGTCGCGTAGTATCCAGGTCATTTGGGCTTGGTATACCGCCACTGAGTTGGTCGCACCTTGCGGTAGCCGCGTCAGCTGCATCCTCCCTAGCCCGGTTTCAAACGCCGTCAGTGGCCGCAAGTCAGGGTGGAGTTCTTGCTGGTCATATCCCCCCATCATGTCCACCAGCCCGTAGCAAGCGCGCCCGGCCATTGACTCCAGAAATTCTTCCACGCGCGGGGGAAGCCCCGCGTCGCGAATAGTGAACAAATTTAGCCTCTGAAGGTCGTGAACAATCCTTAGCAACTTCCCGTCCTGCTTAACGACCGCAAAGATAGGACTCGAGTAGCTTGACGTGGATTGCTTGTAAAGCCCCGTCCTCACGCGCTCCCGTACCAGCTCCAGAAAGGGCTCCCAAACGGTACGGGGGATCGGAATTGGCTTGATTGGCCACGGTTTGTGAGGAACAGTGGGAATAACGTATGGGTCCCCAATCTCACCTCTCAACAACCCGCGCTCGTCCGGTCCAAAAGCAAGCGCCTTCTCCCTCATCACCAATACCAACACCAGCAGATCCATCTCCTCCGCACTCAGCCATCCCGTTGGTCAGAAGTTAAGGGCATCAACCCGCTCGTCCGTGATTTGCGCCGACCGCGTTACCCATCCATTCTTCCTAAGGGGCGTCTCCCACGGGTTGCGGGACCACGCGATCGGTCGTAAGGGTCCGTTGAGCCCCTGAGGCATTGGCTCGTTCCGCGGCCGGACTTTCCGCGCTACCTGTTTTTACTTGCCCGTGTTACACCGCGCCATCCAGACCCGATCGTCGCCGTTGTAAGTCCAAGTAATGACCAGACCGGGGCTTTCGCCTTTGCTCACAACTGTGGCACAATGATAGGGTTTTCAAAGCGTAGCGCCTTCCGGCAATGCATACTGAGGAATGGGACTTACTTCTGGCACCTGCGCCCCACGCGCGCCCTCCCCCGCTTGCTCCTCACCTGTCGGCCGCCCGTGCTGAGCCGGAGCCTGCTCCGCACGGTTCCCGCGGCCGACTAGGAAAAATCCTCCGCAGGGTAACCCTTATGGTCAACCCCCGCGCCGGACTCCTCGTTGCCGCCAGACATTGGGTCCTGTACCCATTTCCCTCTCCCGTGATCACAGATTGTCGTCTCGAACCGCGCTCCGAGCGAGTCTTTGACGGTCAGCGCCTCCGTTCCTTCCTTGGCGTTGAAGGCCATTTGGGCTTGGAACCCAAACATGAATGGCCGACCTAGAATCACGTCTCCGCATTCCACTGAGAGAAATGACAGAGGCTTACAGACCTTGACGACTTCCACCTCCTCCGCCTCTACTACTCCATCCACGCGGCATTCTCCGCCATTTAACGCCCAAAGGCCCATCGCACACTTCCTCCGCACCAGACCGAGCTCGTCCACCAACCTTGATGGGAGCAGGTTGACCATCAACCCGCTATCCACCATCGCCCACACCTTCCGCCCGGCGATGGTCATTGCAACATAAGCAAGCGGGACGGATACCGACTTTGACTGGCACGGCTTGGGATCCATTTCCTCCTCCGCCACGTTAACCCGCTGAACCGTTGTCGGCACCCGACCCTGACCGCAATCTTTCAAGGCCTGGACCATCTCGTCGACGACCGCGGGGGACACCGCCGCTAGCTCTTGTAGGGTCAGGGGTATTGGTGAGTCGTTCCCCATTACCCTTCGGACGATGTCCGCGGCCTTCTTCTTTCCCGCGGAATTAGAGGACGGCCCGTCCGAAATTGGTACTCGCGCGACTGGCTTCGAGGCCGTTGGTCGCTCTTCAACATCCATTGCAATACGCTCATTTGCCGCCAATGCCCTGACTTCAGCCTCCACTCTCGGCGCTACCCAGGTTCCGGGCGCGGTGACAATCCCAAGCAAGACCCGAGCAGTCTTGGTCTTAGCCTTTGCTCTTTCCCGCACTTGCACCATTGGTGGAGGCTTGTCCTTAGTCAGGTCCACCGATTCACCCTTTGGAAATATGTACGTCATCCCGGATGCGCAAACAAGCCCTTTGTCCATGTCCCGAGTGAGATCCTCACAAACTGACTTCCAGTGCCCTCTCTCCCCGCAATATGAACATCGCGGCGACCCGTACGATCCGGATGATCCGCTAGGGGGCTGGAACCCCTCCGCCATGTGAGGCGGCACCGCGCGCGGTTGAGAAGGAGCCGCCGGAAACGGTGCGGCTGCCGGAGCTGTAGGAGCCGGTGTCCAGTTGAGGAAAACCCTTATGTCCCGCAGAATCTCCGTTATCTCCTTGAATGATGGTCCCGGAGGCTGCTGGGAAATTCCGGCATGAGAGGGCATTGGCGGCCGTGCGGCCAAAGTTTGGTCGGGGGCCGGCGCCGGGATCGTGACCGATTTCTTGGAGGAAGACGGGTACGTTCGTGCCGTATCCGCGATGAGCTCGTCCAAATCAATTTCGCTTTCCACGGCTTGACGGATAACCAAAAGATCGGGGAGAATCGCGACTCTCCCATCCAGCGACCTCTTAACCAGGCCGTGGTTGTACAGGTATCGTTGCACTCTGGAACGGAGCTGGGGCGCGAGACCCCCCAGAAACGCCCGCTTCATGGCACCCGTCTGACCCGCGACGACCTTGTTCTTTGCAAGGTACCCGTAGATTTGCTTGAACCTTGACATATATTCCACTAATCCTTCGCGCGGTCGCACCCTGCCATTCTTGATTGCCTCCTCCGCAGCTCAATCAAAGTTGCTTTCCCGAAACCGGGGTTCACGCTTTCCCCACCTCGCCAACATCTCGCTTTTCAACTTCTCCCAGTCTTGCCTCTCGTATCCAACCATTTCTTCCACATCCCGCAGCTTCTCCTCCTCGGTAATGAACAGCACAATAGTCCGAACCTTATCCGCGCCCAACGCGCCCTCCGAGTCCGCAATCCCTTCGAACCTAGAAAGGAACCGCTTGACATCCGAGGTACTGAACCGAAGATGAGGGAAATCCCTCGGCCTCAACCAAACGCGGCAAGGGGCCTCTGCCGCCATGTCCAACGACCCTTCCAAGGGAGGAGCAAACCAGCTAACTCTAGGAGCATGAGCAGACGGCGGCAGAGGGGGTTGAGCAGCAGAGACAGGAGTCGGGCGTGGAGGGTAGGGAAGGGGAGCATTGGATCCCGGAGCGGTTGTCGGTAGCATTCTGCGTAATCTTCAAGAGACTGAGAACGGATCGAAAGTTCCCAGCCAGACCCCCAGATGTGGAAACTTTAGAGGTTATCCCTCACAAAGTTGTCCCTAGTTACTGGATCAATGGTTCTAGCATCTGTAAGACCAAGAATGCTTCCTTTCCTTTTCTCCGAGAGAGAGAGAGAGAGAGAGAGAGAGAGAGAGAGAGATAGAGATATGTGATGGATCCATCCCCTACAACCCAGAGTCGAGGGGAAGGGTATTTGAGCCCTCCCCCTCAAACCTAACCTAAGCACAAGCACAAAGACAGACTGGCAACCATGAAGAAGGAACCCTAGACCCAGAACCCTGACCCATCCCCCAACCCATACCCATACCCTATCCCCGCCAGCTTGCCTGCCATTAAGCGCATCCGGTTGATTTTTTCGTGGCGCGGCCCTCCGCCGCGCGATACCCAAAGTTCGCCGCGCTTGCGCGCATCCACCCAACGCGCCTTCGTGGATTTCCCGTCCCGTGGCCGGCCCGCGCTTGCGCGCGGCTGCCCACGCATATAGCCCCGCTGTCGCCCCGCTTTTTCCTCCCCCGACTAGCTGTTCCGAGAACCTGGTTGGCCCAGCTCCATCCGTGAGTCGGACATCCAAGCGGGTCGCGGCCCGCCTCCCTTAGTCAGGCCCGGCCCGCAGTCGCGTGCTTGATCCCGCCGCGCCCACTGCTGAGCCCGCAGCGGCTACTGCTGAGGACCGGCGCACCCCCACTGCTGAGCCTAACCCACCAGATGCTGAGCGCGCAGGCCGCGACGCAGTCCCCAACCCAAGGCTATATAATGACACCACACCGTGACAACAACCGCGGCCGCCGACTCGACCAACTCACCGTTGGAGAGCCGTCCCTTGTTGAACGTGATATCCCAGGAGGATACCGTTCCACCTACGCCACCCCAGCCGGACTCCTCCAAGGAGGAAAAAATAAAGGTATTGGTGAAAGAAAACGTTGGTCATTGGGAACTGTTCAAACAGGCTCAGACCCAGGAAGACCAGCAGGGTATGAGAAAAGCCATATCTTTGGAAAAGAAGACTCAAATAACCCTCCAAAAATTGATTCCCAAGAGAGAAGTAGAAGGTTACGTGAAGAATTGGAATCCTTGGGACCAATTAGTTTCCTTAAGAGGAAACAACAACAACAGGAAGAAGAGATCTCTAGCCCATCAGAAATTAAAGAGTCCCAAAGAGTGGGACAATATAATATCTTTGGCAAGAAAACGGAAGAAAGTGTACCACAATTAGACATAGAAAATTTCAACTTGTTTTCCATAAATGTTTCTCATAACTTTGATATCATTGGCAAATGTTTTGATAAAGTATATGAGAAATTGGATAAAGTAAAAACCAATTTTGGTAAAGTCATGCAATCCCAATCCAACTTGATCAAAATCAATGAGTTAGAGGTAAAACAAATAAGAGACAGCATTAGTTTGAGTAAGGGAGAACTAATGAATTACCTAGAAAACAATACTTCAGCTATCCAAGAAGAAATTCTTCTATCTATTGAACAAATCAAAGAAGGTATTAATAAAACAGACCACAATTCACCTACTCATATTATTAATAAAATTGATTCATTAAGTAACAAACTTGACCTGGAATTAGGTATGAATAAGAATGATCTCAGAGATCTAAAGATAAACTTATCTCAACCCATTGCAGACTCTGATGAAATCAGACCTTCCAGGTACTACAGTACTCCCCAACAACCTTCTAGACTAAAACCAACCAGGCATGAATCTTTCAGGCCTAGTCCCACTCCTGAAGTAGAACAAGCATTAAAATTACTTCCCCCTATCACTGAGTGGCCTAAATTCTCAGGAGAAGGAGAATACAATCATGTCAGTTTTTTTAAGTTTATTGACTATACTCTGGCCTCTTATGAACTTCCTGATAACATAGCCATAGTAAGACTACCCAGACTGTTTGAAGGAGTAGCCCTTGACTGTTTCATCAATAAGAGAGAAGAGGTAGGATCTTTGTCATGGAATTCGTGGAAAGACTTGATTAAGGAACAATTTGGTACCAGAATTTGGAAAAGAAAAATGATGAAGACTTTTGAAACTTCTTTGTTTGATCCATATAAGGACAAACCTCCCAAATGGTGCCTTGACCAGAAGAGAAGACTAGACTGCTTCTACCCAAATTCTGATAAAGAAGAAGTCAATGAAAGACTCCTCAACCTATGTCCAGGACAACTTAACCATAGCGTAAGATGCAGAATGCCCATGAACTATGACCTTTCCACTCTCATAGGAGTATTAGAAGAAACTATTGACATGAATGGCTTAGACAAAAGGCTTAACAAACCCAGAGAACCAACTACTAGGAATAAGGAAGAATATAATAACAAGAATAAAGAACCTCTACCTATCAACTTAGAAGCCAAGAATAATTTGGTGACCAAAGAAAAGACATTTTGGAATTGCAACCAAACAGGGCATATAAGACCTGACTGTCCTTTACCCAGGAGAAAGATTAATCCTATTGAAAGAGAAGAGGATGACACTAATCCTGACCCCCAACTAGATGACACTGATGTGATAATTTTAGAGTTGGATTTCTTGGAACTAAAAACCAGCGGCTGAAGACATAAATTTGAGGATTAGACCAACAGGTTCACACGCAGACAGAAAAAGCCAGGAAGAAGAGAAGATTACCAACAGCTAGGACTATGATCAGGAACAGGACAGCAGGAGCGGAAGAGGAAAAGATGAGACTAGAGGAGATAAGTAGACAGCTGAAACGGGCAGAGGTCAGAGTCGAGTTGTTGGATGAATAAGTTGTCCGGATATATCTCTTACCAGGCAAGAGCACATGGACCATAATCAAGCAGCAGAGATGATAGATCAAGGACTGAAGCAAGTGAGGCGAGCCTTAGTTCGTATGGAAGAGAGGAAACGAGAAGTAGAAAGAAAGAGACGATAAAGAAAGAGGATATAAAGAAATAAAAGGAAGAAGGAGTTTGATTCTGGTAGATGTTGTTGGAGGTTATTTGGAGAAGAATGGATGCAGAAGAGCCCCCAGGTTTCTAAGAAGAGACAAGAACGGACTAGGGAAAAAAAAGGAAAAGGAAAAATCTAGAACTAAGTGGTCCTCAGAATAGAGTGTTCACACTCATCTCAGGTCACGCGGCATTTCTAGGGTGCGCGGTAGTCAGAAGGAGGAGACTGTTTGAGGCAATTCTCAACACTCCCTGTGGCTGGTAAGTGGATCTTCTGCGGGGTTACCTGTCTCAATTAGTAAATATCTTTATTTGTAATAGCTCAAGAGAACTGATGGAGGAAGCTTTTGAGAGGGAGTCCGCGACCATGGATTTACTAGGGGTAAGTTCCAGTTCAAACTCTTGATTTGTGAAGTCTTCACGGAGACCTTTTGTCTTTATATCTATATGTCGTGATTTAGAGTGGGAGCCAAATCTTTTTATCTTGTCGTCCAGGCCCTTTTTGTCTATATAGATCTTGGGTTTGAACTCCAAGCCGTGATAGATTTCATTGACGAGATGTCTGATCCATTTAACTTCGAGATAGCAGTTGAGAAGCGCATTCAGTTCCGATTCCATGGAGGAGTAGGTGATATTACCCTGTAAGACTCCCAACGGTGCTAAGCCATGGCATTTTTGTGGAGGGGAAAGGTGCTGTTTAGGCTGCCCTCCTAGGAATTACAATAATATTTAAATGTAACCGGAATCAAGGTCCAGAACCTTATGGATGAGAAATCAAAGTAAGGGAAGAGGATAAGAGTTGTTGGTAGCAATGGAAACAACACTATCTGAGGCAAGATGGTGCAGGTAAAGACTTGAACAAATAAGTCAAGGTTTGTTCAGAGTTCAATAGAACAAGGCAGTTGTAAGTAACAACTCCCACAAGCTAATAACTCTGGTCGTCAGCAGCTGATTAGGAAAGATCACCTCAATCCCAACCAACCTCCAGGTTCTCAATGAACCTGCCCAACTCTCCGCAATCAAGCGCTTGAAGGGTACCAGATAACTGTGGGAGGCTGAAAAAAACAAAAGCAATTTGTTTATGAAGCTCTAGAAGCAAATCAATAACGAATTTGAGCAAGAATATCCCAACACTTCTCAAGGGACTCAAGAATAGCGTGGCAAAATTCAACCATAAAGAAGAAGGGAGGTATAACACTCCAGGTTTTAAGCTTAATAAAACCTTTTCAATCAAACGTGATTGGCGCCAGAAAGATGATGAAGGAGAGATCAAGACCAGTATGGTCGGAAAAAGGGATCAGAGTGGTATAACACACTCAAGAATTCAGACAGACCGGAATTCTTCTTCAACCAGCAAGGCTATTGGTTGGTGATAAGGATCAAGGTCACAAGGGACAGAGTTTGAGTATGGAGGCTCAAAGGATCAAGGGGAAATCATAGAAATACCCAGATAAATTGCTCAGATAAGTGGGCAAGGATGCCCACGGATAAGTTTGATTATGATGATGGTCTCATTGGATGCTAGGATGATGATGATAGGATCCTGGAATCCTCTGATGGGCCAAAAGGCAGTGGAGAGCCCCTCTTTTTATAGACATGAGGCCCTGTATACTATTTACAAGAGATACTACAAATAGGTGCGGGAAAATGAAAACATAAAAAAAAGATGAGATGAGAGGAAAAAAAAAGAAATGTTGCCTGCCTCGAGAATGACCGCGGGCAACCAGATGGACACCCGCGACAGCGGTTGCGGGTGTCAACAACGGCTGTCGTCGCCTGATTGGCAGCGACAGCGGGGTGAAGGTTCTGACGGCCGCGAGCGGTAGCTCGCGGTCGTCGGGCAGATCAGATGATGGGCGAGGTTGAGATAGTTGTGATCAAAATCAACGACCGGATTTTAGGAGGATGATCAACCGTGGTGATGATTTTCAACGGATTTGACGACGAGTTGAAACTAGGGACAATTGGATGACTCAGTCAATTGAGCAAATGCAACAAGGAAGAGTAAGAAGAAGCAATTGATGAGGGGGAGGGTGATGGTGAGGATGAAGAGGATGATCTCCGCGGATGGGTTCAAAGTGGGTGTGGTGGTTCTGTAACTATCCGTTTGACTCGGACTCATCTGCGAATTAGTTGTGCCAAAGGTCATGCCTGATGATGAAATGGTTGATGAGCTGGATGGGGATTGGTTGAGAATGCTGATATTCAAGTACGTGGTATCGGTCTGAATTGACTTTAATCAAGTTGATCGTGGCCTTGGAACTGACTCTTGATCACGAACGGGCGCGTCGGCGATTGGTGTGAATTTCTTGGGGAGCTCTGGAGTTTCTTCAGGTTCTTTGATTCTTTCCAATGGATGTCGAAGTCGGACCAAGATCGTAATGCCGTTATCATCAGCCGCCCTTGACATTGAACTGTTGAGCAAGGCAGTTGGGGTGGTCATCAAAGTGGTCGCAGTTTAAGAAGAAGAGGCAGATGATGATGATGATGACGATGATGGAAGTGGGGAGATTGAATCAATGGTTGAAGATTGCTCGCATTGCCAAAAGTCAGGGCCGCGAGCACAACAAGTAGGAGTTGAACATAGGAGTGGGGGGATCGAAGCGGAGAGACAGGCAAGAGGCCTGTCCTAGACCGCTAGGACAGGGAGAATTTGAGAGATGGGGGGAAATGAAGGTACCCATAGGGGTACAACCAAATTTTTTTTTTTTTTTTTTTCATTGGCTGTGGTGTCCCGGATTGGTCACCACATCTCTCCCCAACTTACAGACTGCCCCTAGTCTGCATCTAAAGTTTGAAGGTATTTAAAAAAAAAGGCAGGGAACAAAGAAGTTGAAGCAAAGATTGGCCATTTCTTGATCTTGAGAGAAATTGAAGAGTTGAGGAAAATATCTTGATTCTTCCAAATGAGCCCTAGAAGCGGCAGGAATAGAACAAGGAGGGCGTCCCAGGTGCTCACATATGTGGCATACAGTAGAGTTTTACAACAAAAACGCAGCAAATGACCCTGGTGGTGCACAATTGGGAGGACTTACTTCTGAGATAAGTTGCCCCCACGACGATGAAACTTCTTGACTTGATCAGCAGAGAACCTTCTGGCCAACCGAGTACCATCCAACTCCTCCAAAACATAAGATCCACCTCTAACTTGACAAACCACTTGATAAGGGCCATTCCAACGATTAGAGAAATGCTTGCCCCACTGGGTCTCCAAAGATTGATTATAAGCTAAAACTAGGTCATCAGGGTTCAAGGGCTCCCTGACTCGATTAGAGTGCTTGTCCTCCCAATACTGGACGGATTTTGCTCTGAACTCCATCATCTTTTGATAAGCTCCTTCACGAACGTCTTCACTTCGCTCCAGTTGCTTGGATCTAGCAACTAACAGATGAGTGGTTGAGGACACCTCTTCCCAAGAGATACCCAAGAAAGATTCCATTTCCAGATCCAAAGGAAGAACTGCTCTTTGACCAAAGATGATTTCATAAGGTGAGTAGCCAGTAGTCCTTTTGGTTGAGATTCGATCAGAGAAGAGAACAAGAGGAAGGAATTTGCAACAATTCTTGCCACTTTCACCAGCCAGTTTAACAAGTGCAGCCTTCAAAGGGGCATGGCCTCATTCCACCATGCCTTGGCCTTCAGGATAATAAGGAGTAGTAACTCTATGTTGTCCAGGAAGGGATCGGATCATTTCAGCAAGCTTGCCCCCAAATTCAGAGCCACCATCAGTAGAGTAAGATCAAGCCAGGCCATAACGCATTGTCCAGGTCTCGTAGAGGAAAGCTTCCACTGATTCAGAGCTAAGGTTCTTAAGAAATTTTGCTTCAACCCATCCGGAAAAATCATCTCTAGCCACAATGAGGTACTTAGCACCACCTGCCTTAATATGAACCACATCCATAGCAATCCTTCCGAAGACAGTGGACTCCCCAGTAGGATAACAAATTTCAGCTGGGCGCCTAAGATCACGTTTTTGACAAACTTCAAAACTCTTGCACCATTGGGAGACGGATTTCTTCAAAGATGGCCACCAGAATCGTTTGGATAGTTGTCGATAAGTTTCAGTTTCCCCACAATGATCAAGGCCTTCATGGAGACTTTCAAGGATAGAATCTTGTTTAGAGGGAATAGTAACAACAATAAGAGCACAAGGATTGCCTCTCTTCATAAGTCTAGAGCCTTGAACAAAAAATTAGAAGACTTTTGTTTAAGAGATTGAAATTCCTTAGCAGAGAGATCAGGAGGTTTTTGAAGAGTTGAAAGGTACTGCTCTAATTTAAGCCAGAAGCCTTGTTGAAAGCCAGAATAATTTTGAGAAGAAAAAGAGAAAATAGGTTGGATTAAAGGTTCCTCTTCATTGAAATCGGTTCCAACATCAGATTTTTTGTCCCCAAGAGGTCGTCGAGATAAACCGTCAGGCATGGTGAAAGATTTCCCCGGCCTGTGATCAATATCAAAAGAGAAAAGCTGGATAAAGGCCACCCAACGAGTCATAGAAGCATTTGAAAGACTGGGAGCGTTGATCATTTCAATGATGGATTGAGCATCAACTTGCAATTCGAAATGTTGGCCCCAGAGAACGGTTTGAAGTTTCTTCATCATTCAAGCCACACCACAGAGTTCCAGTTTGGGCTGGGAGTATCTAGATTCTACATCTGAAAACAAAAAAGATTCATAAAGAGCAGGACGGTCCCAACCATTTTCATCTTCCTGCGTAAGGACGGCCCCAAAAGATTAATAACTAGAATCAACAGCCAGCTTGATCTTGCCAGCTCCAGGTCCATAAGAGATCTTTTTCAAAACTATGTCTTTACCAACTATTCTTTTGAGTAGCTGGAAAGCACATTCAAAATCTTGGGTCCAAATCCATTCAGCATCTTTTCTGGTTAGACAATGCAAGGGTGCACAGATTTCGGATAAAGATGGGATATAGATTCTAACATAAGTGAAAACACCTAGAAAGCCCCTAACTTCAGTTGGATTGATTGGGGTAGGCCAAGAGATGATCTTGTTGACTTTGGCTGGTGCCATCCTTCTTCCTTCCTTGCAGACCCAATGACCAACAATTTCCAGAGCAGGGACACAAGCCGCCAGTTTGGATCCAGAGACAGTAAGGCCAGATTCCTTGATTCAAAACAGAATGTTCTCCAAGGTAGTAGCATATTCCCAGATAAAACAACAAATTCCTGAATGCCAAGGTAAGAGCTCATTATCATAGTCAGATACTGGACCTTTAATTCCTCCATTGTCAATAAAGATACCAGCATGATCAGGGATTTCATCCTGAAGGATCCACATCATCTGAGCCTGATAGACTGCAACCAAGTTGGTGGCTCCTTGAGGCAATTGAGTAAGTTGAAATCAACCAAGAGGAGTATCAAAAGTAGTGAGAGAACGAGAAATAGGATGTAAGGATTGTTTGTCATAGCCACCCATAATAGCCCCTAGACCATAGCAAGCTCTTCCCGCGAAGGATTCAACAAATTCTTCAGTAGCAGGAGGGATACCAGAGTCTTAAATAGTAACTTTATTAAGAGGTTGAAGATCATGAACTATTCTAAGTTTACCATTACTCTTGAGGACACAGAAGACGGGTCTGGAGTAACTAGAAGTTGACTGTTCATACAGGCCAGTTCAAACTCGTTCCCGGACCAACTTGATGAATTCGTCAACTTTAGCAGCAGGGATAGGGATCTTTTTCTTTTGCCAAGGATCATGTTCAACTACAGGGATGATATAAGGGAGGCCATAGGATTTCCGCAAGAGACCTCTCTCTTCTTCACAGAAAGCAATAGATTTTTCCCTTAGAGATAAGACATTTTTGATTAAATTTAACTCATCAGGAAGAAGCCATCCATCTGGACCAAAGTTGACCACCTTCAGACGTTCTTCAGTGACCCGTCCATTAGGCACAAAGGGACCAGTAAGAGATTGAGGAAGACCACAGGAAGGATTGCGAGATAGAGGATGACGCATAAGGGGAGGATTGAGGTTGAGAGGCATAGGCTGGTTGACTGGTTGGATCTTCTTAGCAACTGGTTTATACTTAGTGGCAAAAGAGAGAAGTTCTTGTTTCCTCCAAGAGTTGACCAGAGAGACTTGATTACAAAAGCTGAGTCCAAGTTCCAACATCTTCCAAGTCCGATGTTCTGCAATATCCTTGAAGGGTGCCTTTTCCATAAAAGGAGAACCAGGAGATAATACGTTGCTCACATTTGTGGCACAAGGTAGGGTTTCAAAAATGACGGTAAAAGATTGCCCTGGCATTGTACAATTGGGAGGACTTACTTGTACCCCAAATTGCCTCCACTGAAGCCCATATTCCTTTATACAAAAATCACCAAAAACAGAATTGTAATTAGGATCTAGTTTAGACTCATTGCGGAGATTCAAACCGGAACTGAGAGAAGATTGATCAGACTCAAAAGTAGAAGGAAAAGAAGACACAACAGATCCAGAGAGAGAAGGAGATGGAGAAGAAATATTTTTGGATTTTTCTATTTTGATATGTTTTTTTTTTTAATATTCTTGAGCTCAGAAGAGAATGATGAAAGGAATGAAAAATAAGCCTGAGGGATGGGAGTTGACCCTTGAGTTGCAGTCTGAGGCTGAAAATAACTACAACTATTAGTAGGATCAACTATTCCCCTAAAAAATGAGAGGAACTAGAGTTATCCTTCTGCTTCCCCTTAAAAGATGATTTGGGAGAATGACCAGGAAAATCTCTTTCCCAATGACCAGAATCCAAAGAGCAAAGAGGAACTTCAATTTTCCTGCCATCAGCATCAGGGAGAAGAATTCTCTCCCCAACTTGTTCAGAAAACATCAGGGTTGCACCAAAGTCCATTAAGAAGGGTTGTCCCAAGATCATAGGACTGTCCAAACGAGTGATCCAAAAGTGGCAGGTTCCAACAATATTTCGACCAATCCTGACCGGTACATCCTCAGCAATACCAACCAGTTCACAAGCTTGATTTCCTATCCCATACACTGCAGAGTTGAAGCTGACCCTAGGACTAAGTTTGAGCTTGCAGGCCATAGCATCCAAGATTAAGTTAAACTGAGATCCAGAATCCACAAGAGGAGAAACAGTTTTAGCTGAGTCACCAAGATAACAAGGAAGGAAGCCAAGGGGACAGGAATAAAGGTTGGAGTCTAAAGAAGGACTGGTTCCACCAGAGTCCTCCATTAAAGTGCCAGACGAGACTTTGAGTTCTTCAGGGCCAATTTCCACACGTCGACGAGAGACCCATTTCTTCATTCCTTCAGCAACAGATGGAGAGATTGATAGGAGTTCAGCCACAGATAGATCAGGAATTTTGAGATCAGAAATTTTCTTTAATACTCCCTCCACAGCATTGGGGTGATCCTTGGAGATGCCCCTTTCAAATCGAACTTTGGGCTGGGTGGAGGGAGGAAGTTCAGGTGACGCAGAATCTAAGATAGGATTAGAAGGTTGAGGTGAAGGAGAAGGATCAGGGTGATCTGGGAACCTTTCCATGAGTGGTTCCTTTTCCACCTCCATGTCATCTACATCGGAGGAAGGAGGCTCAAGTGATGATTGACGTTTAACGGGTTTTTGAAGGATTGAAGTTGGCAAGGAAGGAGCCTTATGAGGTTTAGGTTCCTCATGTTGTTTCCTGGCTGGATCAGATTGATAAGTAGTCCCAGCAAGACTAGAGGAAGAAATAGCTGGAGGATACCAAGGTTGGAGGGTACCACAGGATGATTGAAATTCAAGGGAAGCAAGAGATGCTTTCACAGGAGGTGATGGCTGGTAAGAGGCCACCACATGTCGGATAGGACAAGAAAAGTCAAAAGGGATTAGGGCACCATTAGGGAGGAAGTAATTGTTCCCCCTCTGCTCTACCAACTTTTACTTTAGATCCTTCTGAAGTTCTTGGCATTTTCCAGTTCCATGGCCTTCCCTATGACAGTAGTAACAGACCAGAGTTGATTTGGGGACAGAAGAAGGAGTTTTAGGCGTAGCTAGCGAGGAAATCTTTTGATCTATTTTGTTCTCAAAGGCTCTAAGTAACTTGGTGATTTCATCTATAGTAGTAGGTTCTCGATTGGAATTAGGATCTGCTTTAGGCCTACGATCTGCCTCCATTTTAATCATAATATTGTTTGACTCTTTAAAAGAAGGAGCATGGACCGGTTCAGTAGTTCTAGGCTTTTCAAAGGTAAGAGCAGTTTGACCTTTCATGAATTTATCCACAGTACTCCTAAGGGTGAGACAAATAGGGAGCTTGAATCGATTATCCCTGGTGGTAATCATGGATCCAGATTTGACCAGTTCTTCTTTAATCCTTTCCTGCACAGCTAACAAAAAATATTGATAGAACTTTGCTCAAATTTTTTCCACTGTGTCAATGTGATAGTTTCGGATAAGATAGTTTCGAATGGGATCCCAAGACTTCCTAAAAATCTGATAGTCAGAGGCTGAAGAAATACCACCATTGGAGATCCACTGAGAAACCAGAGCATCCAAATCCTGCAGAGTAAACCTAGCCACATCTATTTTACCCCAGTATGCCAACATAGCCTTCCTGAGAAGTGTCCAGTTATGGGATTCAAATCCCTTGAAAGACTCGATTACCTCCATAACTTCATCAGAGGAGATAAAGAATCGCAACTGATAAGCCATATCAAATTCACTAGCTCCATCCACTTCAGCAGCCATTTTGTAGGAGTCCAAGAATCGCTCAAAATTTGTACCGTTGAAGCCTAAGTTCTTGTTCTGAGGTTTGATCTTTACCATCTTAGGTTGGAAAGGGGTGGTTGGAGTAGCGGAAGATGCCATATCGAATAACAGAGTTCCTAGGGGATCCAAAAAGCAGATTTACAAAGTGGCTCACGAGTGTGGCAAGAGTAGGGTTTTGCCAAAAACAACAAGTATCTTGCCCAAGCAGTGCACAAATTGGGAGGACTTACTTCTAGAATAAGTTGCCTCCACAGATCAGATTTGAGAAGAGAAAAAAATAGAAAAAAAAAGATCTGATTTCAGGGTTGATTTTAAATGTCTTGGGACTGTAAATACGAAGGTTGCTGGTTTGATCCCGGCCCGGGGGACCAAATGTAAGACTCCAAACGGTGCTAAGCCGTGGCAGTTCTGTGGAGGGGAAAGGTGCTGTTTAGGCTGCCCTCCTAGGAGTTACAATAATATTTTAATGTAACTGGAATCAAGGTCCAGAACCTTATGGATGAGAAATCAAAGTAAGGGCAGAGGATAAGAGTTGTTGGTAGCAATGGAAACAACACTATCTGAGGCAAGATGGTGCAGGTAAAGACTTGAAAAAATAAGTCAAGGTTTGTTCAGAGTTCAATAGAACAAGGCAGTTGTAAGTAACAACGCCCACAAGCTAATAACTCTGGTTTTCAGCAGCTGATTAGGAAAGATCAACTCAATCCCAACCAACCTCCAGGTTCTCAATGAACCTGCCAAACTCTCCGCAATCAAGCGCTTGAAGGGTACCAGATAACTGTGGGAGGCGCAAAAAAACAAAAGCAATTTGTTTATGAAGCTCTAGAAGCAAATCAATAACGAATTTGAGCAAGAATATCCCAACACTTCTCAAGGGACTCAAGAATAGCGTGGCAAAATTCAACCATAAAGAAGAAGGGAGGTATAATACTCCAGGTTTTAAGCTTAATAAAACCTCTTCAATCAAAAGTGATTGGATCCAGAAAGATGATCAAGGAGAGATCAAGACCTGTATGGTCAGAAAAAGGGATCAGAGTGGTATAACACACTCAAGAATTCAGACAGACAGGAATTCTTCTTCAACCAGCAAGGCTATTGGTTGGTGATAAGGATCAAGGTCACAAGGGACAGAGTTTGAGTATGGAGGCTCAAAGGATCAAGGGGCAATCATATAAATACCCGGATAAATTGCTCAGATAAGTGGGCAAGGATGCCCACGGATAAGTTTGATTATGATGATGGTCTCATTGGATGCTAGGATGATGATGATAGGATCCTGGAATCCTCTGATGGGCCAAAAGGCAGGGGAGAGCCCCTCTTTTTATAGACATGAGGCCCTGTATACTATGTACAAGAGATACTACAAATAGGTGCGGGAAAATGAAAACATAAAAAAAAGATGAGATGAGAGGAAAAAAAAAGAAATGTTGCCCGCGTCAAGAATGACCGCGGGCAACCAGATGGACACCCGCGACAGCGGGCGCGGGTGTCGACAACGGCTGTTGTTTCCTGATCGGCGGCGACAGCGGGGTGAAGGTTCCGACGGCCGCGAGCGGTAGCTCGCAGTTGTCGGGCGGATCAGATGATGGGCGAGGTTGAGGTAGTCGTGATCGAAATCAACGACCGGATTTTAGGAGGATGATCAACCGTGGTGACAATTTTCGACGGGTTCAACAATGAGTTGAAACTAGGGACAATTGGATGACTCAGTCAATTGAGCAAATGCAACAAGGAAGAGTAAGAAGAAGCGATTGATGAGGGGGAGGGTGATGGTGAGGATGAAGAGGATGATCTCCGCGGATGGGTTCAAAGTGGGTGTGGTGGTTCTGTCACTATCCGTTTGACTCGGACTCATCTGCGAATTAGTTGTGCCAACGGTCATGCCTGATGATGAAATGGTTGATGAGCTGGATGGGGATTGGTTGAGAATGCTGATATTCAAGTACGTGTTATCGGTCTGAATCGACTTTAATTGAGTTGATCATGGCCTTGGAACTGACTCTTGATCACGAACGGGCGCGTTGACAATTGGTGTGAATTTCTTGGGGAGCTCTGGAGTTTCTTCAGGTTCTTTGATTCCTTCCAATGGATGTCAAATTCGGACCAAGATTGTAATGCCGTTATCATCAGCGGCCCTTGACATTGAACTGTTGAGCGAGGCAGTTGGGGTGGTCATCAAAGTGGTCGCAGTTTTAGAAGAAGAGGCAGATGATGATGATGATGACAATGATGGGAGTGGGGAGATCAAATTGATGCTTGACGATTGCTCGCGTCGCCAAAAGTGAGGGCCGCAAGCGTGACAAGTAGGAGTTGAAAATAGGAGGTGGGGATTGAAGCGGAGAGACAGGCAACAGGCCTGTCCTAGACCGCTAGGACAGGGAGAAGTTGAGAGATGGGGGAAATGAAGGTACCCATAGGGGTACAACCAAAAAAAATATTTTTATTTTTATTTTTATTTTTATTTTTATTTTTTTTTTTCATTGGCCGTGGTGTCCCGGATTGGTCACCACAACGCTGCCTGGTCGAGTTCCAGATGACTGGGCTTCCATAGTGGAAGATGATGTATCCGGTTTGAGATTTTTGAAAAATTGGATCGTCTCCCCAGGTGGCATTTCTGAAGCTGGAGAGAATTTCTTGCTTAGGATTGTACTTGATGGTAAGCTTGAGATTTTTGGTTGTCTTGAGATATTTCAATACTTTTCGGACCTCCCGCCAGTGACTCATACCTGGCTTAGCATTAAACCTGGCCAGACTAGACACAGAGAAGGAAATGTCCGGGCGGGTATACTGAGATAAATGATTGAGAAGGCCAATCGCCAATCGGTAGTTGATATTCAGCTGGCAGAATTCTGCATGGTTGTCATTGGAGGCGGGTTCAAGATGGAAGTTTTGGGTCAGTGGAGACAATGTCTCTTTGCAGGACAAAAGGCCAAGCTCTTCCAGTCCCCAATTGATATGATTAGGTTGGCTCAGGAGGATTTGATTGTCTTCAATCTCCATGAGCATTCCAAGTATTGTGTTTGGTGGATGAGCGGACGAGTTCTGGAACCGCCTGAGGAAGCTTGATTCAAAGATATGAGAGTTGCCTACATGTATTAAGTTGTCCACGTGGAAGTATAGGATTTCTTTTGTTTCAGTGTTGCGGTAGATGCAGGGATCACTGGTCAACTCTTCATAGCCTTGAGACTTGATCCATAGTGTGAGGGTTTTGTACCAATTCTTGGGGGACTGTTTCAGACCGTACAAGGATTTTTTTAATTTTAGATAGGTAAATTTTCTACTTGATCCTTCTGGTGTTCTTATAATGATCGTCTCTTCCAGAGGAGCATGAAGAAATGACCCTTTTACATTGAATTGGGTGATTTTCATTTTTTCTTTCACGGCGTAGACCAAGGCCAATCGTAGAGAGGCGATTTTTCCGGTTGGTGCCCAAGTTTCATTGTAGTCCACTCCTAGCACCTGATTGAAACCTTGGACGCACAACCGAGCCTTGTATTTCACCGGTTTGCCATGGCAATTCTCCTTGACTTTGAAAACCCAGGTTGTATTGAGGATGTTGTCCGGATTTCTGTAATATTCTTCCCAGACGTCTTGCATTTCTATGCCTTCTAATTTGGTTTCTGTAGCCTTCTTCCATTTGGGCCACTCGGGACACTTGCGAGCCGCCTTATAGGAGGGAGGTTCATAATAGTGGTGGAAGCCATATCGTTGAGGCTTTTTGATTTCGCGTCTATGCCTTTGATATGCGGGTGTTTCGAGAGGTTCTGCTGGAGTAGAATGGCAAGGTGAATTTGGAGGATTCCGCACCCTTTTTATACTCCCAATCTGATTATGATTCAGAAGCGTCTTCTAGCAAATCGCAAATGGTATATTGTTTTTGAGTGGAGGAGAAGTTGGAGTCGACAGATTCCAAGCAGGCTTGAGAAAAAAGATCGAGTCCAGGAGACTCGAGAAGTGGGAATTGAGACATTGTGTTCTTGAGGAACTGGACATGTTTGGTTTCAATAACAGCACCGGATAAGCTTAGTACAAGGTAAGAATGGAAAACTGGATTAAACCCAACTAGAATTCCTTCTAATCCTTTTTTGTTAAATTTCCTTCCTTTTTGCAGATGATTTCCTAAATATATTACCGGTGATCCTACAGGTTTTAAGAAGTTAGTGGGGAGACTCTTATTAAACATGAGTTCCCAGGGGGACCGGTCATTACCTTCCCTTGGGATTTGATTCAACATGAAGCAACAGCTTTGGATTACTATGTGCCAGTAATTCTTTGGTAGTCTGGAAGAGGAGAAGGTTGCTTGCGCGGATTCAACAATAGTTCAATTGGCTTGTTCCGCTCGACCATTATGTTGAGAGTGGTAAGGTTCCAACGTGATTAACTTGATATGTTTGGATTGGGCAAATTCCTTCAAGGTTTTGTTGGTGAATTCCGTACCCTTGTCAGAGAAGATCTCCGTCGGGTAGTAATTGAGCCGTTTATATTCCGTCTCCAGGATGTTGATTATAGCGTCTGGGGTTTCATCTTTAGATAGAAGGGGGAATGCTGCGAGATAGCCAGAGAAATTATCTACAAGTGTTAAGATGTAGTGATGACCCGCCTTAGATTGAGGGGTAATTGGTCCAATCAGATTGAGGTGTATTCTTTCAAGCGGTTTTGACAACGGAGTCAACGTTGCTGAGAACGGAGATTTGGTGATTTTTCTTTTTACGCAACTATCACACTGGAAGTTATTCAGTTCTTCTTTAGAGAAACAATCTTTGAGAATGGGTTTGAGAGTCAAAATTGCAGCGTGGCCGTACAATTTGTGGAGATCTGAGAGAGATTGAGGTTTGATTGTAGTAGTAAGGCCGGTGGATTGATTAGTGAGATTGACTGAGAGATTGTTGCCCAGGACTCGAGGCTTCTCGATTACAAATAGATTGTCGCAAATTAATCCTTTTGGAACCACCTCGTTGCCTCAAGAGACCATAAATCAATCTTGTTCTTGAAAAAGATTGCATCCCTTCTTTGCAAGAAGACCAGGACTGATTAAGTTGACCACTATGTCTGGGACGTACATGCACTCGTCCAAAGTTATGATTGACTTGTTCCATTCCAGTCGGACCGTGCCAGTGCCTCAAATTTTCAAGTTAGCTTCTAGTTTGCCAGTCTTGATTTCCTCTGGGTCGTCTTGGAGATTAATAGAAGTAAAGAATTTGAGATCGTTGAATATATGAATATTTGCACCGGAGTCCAATAGAAGATTTGGAGTATTGTTGAAGTTGATCCAGAGAGTGAGCAGTGCGTGATAGTTGATGGTTGGGTTCTTTTTGGTTTTGTTTTTCCATTCATTCTGTTGTTCTACCCACCATCCTGGTGCGATCTGAGGATGAAGATGAAAACACGACGCCTCTGGATGTGGAGCATTTGGGTCTTGGTAGCCTTCTTTGGATTGGAGTCAAACCTTTCTATCATCTTTCTCCGTTTTCCCTTTGGTGGTTACTAGAGTGACATCTGGAGCTGACTTGCCTATCTTCTGTTGGGCCTTTCGCTCATTATTATATTGAGTTAGGTGATTGAAGACGACTTCTACCATTATCAGTTTCTCCACGTGCATAATTTGCTGCTTGAGATTCTCCAGGAAGGGGGGGAACTTGAATAGTGTGAGATAAGCGAGTATATCTTTGGGCAATTCTATACCCACATCCGCCATGCGAGTAAGTGCCTTTCTGATATCTGTGATGAAACTTTCTATTGCATGTTTGTTAAAGGGAGTATGTAGAAATTGATTGAATACTCGGGCTCTATTTGCAGTTTTGGATGAGGCAAATCGACGGGTAATCTCGGCCCAGAGTAGCTTGGACGATTAGATGTTTGTCAAATTGACCACATTGGCATGGGTGACACTGTCTAGTTTAGAGAGAATAATAGCTTGGATTTCTTGGTCTTGCTTTATCGTTAGTTGGCCAGAGTTCCTAGTTATGACGTCCTTAATTTCCTTGAGATCAAAGAGCATCAACATCTTGTCTCGCCATATAGAATAATTGTCTTCATTGAGTGGAGGAATGGCATCAACCGAGGCTTTGAGTGCAACTTGGTGAAAATAGTCGTTGGCTCCAACTGGTTTGTTCATTTTTGATTAGCTTGAGTTTTTTGGCTTTTAACCGTGATAATTTTAGAGTTGGATTTCTTGGAACTAAAAAACAGCGGCTGAAGACATAAATTTGAGGATTAGACCAACAGGTTCACAAGCAGACAGAAAAAGCCAGGAAGAAGAGAAGATTACCAACAACTAGGACTATGATCAGGAACAGGACAGCGGGAGCGGAAGAGGAAAAGATGAGACTAGAGGAGATAAGTAGACAGCTGAAACGGGCAGAGGTCAGAGTCGAGTTGTTGGATGAATAAGTCGTCCGGATAGATCTCTTACCAGGCAAGAGCACATGGACCATAATTGAGCAGCAGAGATGATAGATCAAGGACTGAAGCAAGTGAGGCAAGGCTTAGTTTGTATGGAAGAGAGGAAACGAGAAGTAGAAAGAAAGAGACGATAAAGAAAGAGAAGATAAAGAAATAAAAGGAAGAAGGAGGTTGATTCTGGTAGATGTCATTGGAGGTTATTCAGAGAAGAATGGATGCAGAAGAGCCCCCAGGATTCCAAGAAGAGACAAAAACGGACTAGGGAAAAAAAAGGAAAAGGAAAAATCTAGAACTAAGTGGTCCTCAGAATAGAGTGTTCACACTCATCTCAGGTCGCGCGGCATTTCTAGGGTGCGCGGTAGTCAGAAGGAGGAGACTGTTTGAGGCAATTCTCAACATGATGGTTCCATCTCTGAGTGTGACCTAATGATCACTAATCCCATTAATGTCATCAAAGGTAACATAGAATCTTCCCTAGATATTAACCCTGTTAATGAAGATAGCAATTTGCCTCAAAAATGGACACCCAACATGAAAATCCAACATGTTTCTGAAGCTAAGACCTTAACCCTTAAACCTTCTATTGGAAAAGGTTACACCGGTGGTAAAACTTGTTATGCCACTGGCTTGATACAAGGTTCCCCCGTAAAATTACTTCTAGACAGTGGAGCCTTCTGCTCTTGTGTTGGAACTGACTACTTAGATAAACAGGATTCCAACTGGAAGAAAAACTTACTACCTGTACCTTGAGCTAAGTTCAGCAGCTGTAACTCACCTCTCAATGCTATTGGAGTATGGCCAACAGAAATTGTACTCCCCCACTCTAAAGGATCAATCAAGATAAAGATTGAATTTGTAGTACTTCAAAATGGAGTATGTGATTATTTTATTATAGGAAATGATTCTCTTTGCCTGTACGGGATAGATGTCTTCCAGAGTAAAGGGAGATATTTCACTATAGGAGGAGATTGGAAGAAGAAGTTCCAAATATGCCATGTCAATGCTAAAGCTACTGATTCCACTTATGAGAGACACTTGGAGACTTTTAACCAGGAATAATTTTCCCAAGCTGCCTTGAATTCCCAGCTTAGTGAAAATCAGAAAAGAGATATTCTCCAAGCATGCTTTGAGAACCAGAATGCTTTTTGCACTAAAGACCATCCCATTGGTAATATTAAAGGTCATGATATGGTCTTAACTTTGACTATTAAGCCTCCTTACCCTCCTAACCTCAGGAGACCAGCTTACCCTTCTAGTCCAAAATCTAGGACTGCTCTAGAAAGCCACATCCAAGAACTAGTGGACTTACAAGTCTTACGGAAATTAGGGCATAATGAGCAAGTAGACGTAACTACCCCCCTGATAATAGTCTGGCACAATGATAAGTCTAGGATGGTTGGAGACTTTAGAATGCTCAACAACTACACCCAAGCTGACTATTATCCTATCCCAAGGATTGACCACGCTCTACATAATCTTTCTAAAGCTAAGTTCATTACTACTATGGACATGTTGAAAGGCTTTCACCAAATACCTATCAGTCCGGATAGTAGGAAATTTATGAGAATTATATGTCATTTAGGGATATATGAGTATCTCAGAATGCCCTTTGGTATTAAAAATTCTCCTTCCCACTTCCAAAGAATGATGGATACAGTCTTAGGAATGTTCATCAGGCAAGGTTGGATGATGGTATACATAGATGATGTTATCATTTATTCAGACGATTGGGATACTCATATGGATAAAGTAAGGCTAGTGCTTAAAAAAATCGCCACAGTAGGATTAAAAGTATCTATGAAAAAGTGCAACTTTGGATACAGAGAACTCAAAGCTCTAGGACACATTGTTTCTGGACTAACTTTAACTGCTGACCAAAGTAAGATAGCAGCAGTAATGAACAGACCTATTCCCCAGAACAAAACGGAACTCTTATCCTTTATAAGCTTCTGCAGCTATTACAGGAAGTACATACCTAAATTTGCTAACCTCACCAAGTGTTTATATGAGATCTGCAACAACAACACTTTGTTCGAAATGACTCATGAAAGATTGAAGAATTATGAGGAACTCAAAGTAGCTATGACTACTGACCCAGTGTTGATACAACCAGATTATTCTAAACATTTCAAACTTTACATAGATGCTAGCATGGAAGGATTAGGAGCTGCATTACACCAAGAAGTAATAGAAGAGGATAAACCAGTAGAGAAACCTATACTCTTCATATCTAGACAAGTCAAAGATACTGAAAAGAGATATGGTGCCAGCCAAATGGAATGCCTTGCTCTAGTATGGGAATTAGAAAAACTCCACTATTATTTGGAAGGTACAAATTTTGTGGTGATCACTGATTGCAATGCTGTTAGAACTCTCATGAACATGAAAACTCCTAGCAGGCATATGTTAAGATGGAAGATAGCCATACAACAGTACAGAGGTCAGATGACTATAGTCCACCAAGCTGGAGTTAAACATCAGAATGCTGACAGTCTTAGCAGAAATGCTCTACCAAATGATACTAGCAATCCTGCTCATGACCCAGAAGATCATGATATATTTCCTATACTAAAAATTAACCTTTTTAATCTTGAAGCCCCCATCATAGGAATTCACATATGTGAACTAGATGAATCACTGTTCAGCTCCATCAGAGAAGCATACAACTCTGTCATGAAGACTTTGATTAACATAATAGAAAGTACTTCACCTCCATCTGAACTCATAAACAGTTTACCTGAACCCCTGATGAAGTCCTATAAAGAAGGAAGATTCACACTGTGGGATGGGCTAGTATATTACCGGCATAAACACTCTAGTGTTATATTCTTGACCAAAGCAGAGCATATCAAACTTGTTTTAGCTGAATGTCATGATAATTGCTCTTTGGGTCACCTGTCTACTGATAGAACCCTAGATAAAGTAAAGCAGACTGCCTGGTGGATCAACTGGAGAGACTCCACTATCAAGTATTTTTCAAGCTGTGAAATCTGTCAGAAGTCCAACAGAACCACCGGGAAAAGGTTTGGACTACTCCAAAGGATAGCTGAGCCCAGGAAAAGATGGGAAGTTATCAACATGGACTTTGTAACAGGACTGCCCCCTGGAGGAGCTTACTCTTACAACTCATTCCTAGTTATTGTAGACAGATTTTCTAATAAAGCCAAGTTTCTACCTAACCAGAAGGAAGACACAGCTATGGAAGTAGCCTTACTCTTCTGGAACAGACTAATTGCTGATTGAGGAATTCCTAAGATTATTATCAGTGATAGAGACCCCAAATTCACGTCTGAATTCTGGAGAAACCTCCATGATATGTTAGGAACTACCTTAGCCTTTTCTAAAGCTTATCACCCTCAGACAGATGGATTAGCTGAAAGAATGATCCAGACTCTAGAGGATATGCTCAGAAGGTTCTGTTGCTTTGGGATGGAGTACAAAAATACAGACGGATATTGCCATGACTGGGTTAGCCTTTTACCTGCACTAGAAATGGCCTATAACAGTAGTAAACACTCTACTACCAAAGAAGCTCCTTACGTACTAGAAAGAGGATGCATCCCCAAATTGCCCAAAGATAAACTCAATCAGGAGTTGACTAATATCCATCCAACATCACTGGACTTCAAAAACTGGATAGATATGGCAAAAAAGCACGCTGCTAAGTGTGTACAAGATGCTGTTGAATACAACCAACAGAGGTGGGATAAAACTCACAAAGAACCTGATTTCAGAATAGGAGATCAAGTTCTAATTTCAACCGCCAATTTCAATAACTTGGCTGGAAACAGAAAACTCAGACCAGCCTTTGTTGGGCCTTTAACTATCAAGAAACTCCATGGTAAGAATGCCGTAGAAGTCATCCTCAGTAATGAACTCTCTAGGAAACACCCAGTCTTCCCAGTTAGCCTTGTCAAACACTACCATCCCAGAGAAGGTGAAAAGACCCCTTCACCTGAAATACCAGTCTTAGATGGGCCTGAGAAGGACAAAGGAAAAGTTAGTAAAATCCTTAAAGATAAAAAAGAAAGGATCCAAGGAAAAGATGTTAGACTTTACTTAGTCAGATACAAAGGAGAATCAGCTGATCAAGATGAATGGCTACCTGAAAACAACATGCCAGATGGACCTATACACCTGAGAAACTACAGAGCCAGTAAAAGACACTGAGCCCCAAAATCTTTTTTTCAGATATAGTTATATCTTGGAGTGGGGGAATGTCAGCCTGCTACTTAGCACAGAGCAACCTGACAAAGCAACAAAAATAATAATATTAAAAAAATTAAAAGGAACAAAGATAAATGAATAAATAAAATGATTATAAAATGAAGGAGTAGAAAATCCATAAATATTATTGCAGAAATGGATTCCCCACCCAAAATAAGGTAGGGTCACTCACTAACCCCACCCTTGAATTCTTACTCCTTATATTTTTTAATTAATTTAATAAAAAATGGTAAATGACCACGGCACCAGTATGGCACCTTTTAGCCATTTTAATATTTCACATGATATGTCATGTATAGGTTTCACACCTAAATTTCAGTCGAAATCCAGGTGTTGTGTGTAGTTTAGGAGTTACACGGGAAATTGTGTTTTGTCACAATTCCCGCACGCAGCCCCGCGTCCCTACAGCGCTGGTCTCCCGCGTACGCAAACTCCCGCACGCAGCCCCGCTTCCCTACAGCGTTAGACTCCTGCGTATGCCAACTCCCGCATGCAGCCCCGCGTCCCTAAAGCGCTGGACTCCCGCGCAACTGAATTCCCGCGCAGGTAATCCCTTGACCTAGTCACGCGCGCAGCAGTACAGTCCCCCGCGCGCATCTGAGCAGCGTATCAGTCCCTGCGCGCATTTGAATGGACAAATCCCCGCGCCTCCTGCCGTGATCAGGTTGACATCCAGGTACCGCTCAGAGGAGCTACAATATAGTAGGATCTAAACTACATATGTAAAGCTACCACACAAGCATGGATTATAGTTCAAAAACCTTAAAAATCAATGGAAATTAGTTATTAACCAATTTTTAGTATTTTTTATTACTTAAATAAAGATCCAGACTTACCACAAAATGAGTTGATCAGAACCTTCAAAGACCACGAAACTACATAAGGAGTGGTCGTAAAAATTATTTAAAATTACATACAGGATCAGCAGAGGATGGAGAATCAATAAACATCCACGTCTGCTCACTTTGGACCAGTACTTACAGTAAAAGTTGAGGATCAGTGCAGGATCAGCAAAATGACTAATCTATTGATTAACAGATCCTGCAGCTAAAAAGGAGCTGTTCCTTGACAGATCTAAGGCCAGCAGGCTGACAGCACCTTGAAGAAGGGCCAATCTTGCCCTGATTGCCCCCCTAGCCTCAGCCCATGGCTAGTACCCCTTCTAGAGGCCCTCAAGCACCCAAAAAAAGAATATTTAAACAGGCTCTTTTTGCCCTTCTGTTTCCAATCAGTTATCAGTTATCAGGAATTATTTATTATCAATCAGAAACGGTGTCATTGATTAATCAAGTGCTTATATGAATATAAGCAAGTGATTTATGACTTATTCTGTAGTAGTATTATTTACCTTTATTAACCAATCAACCATTGAAGTTTAGTCAAGCAATCTACCCCATCTGATCTGAAACCCTTCCAATTATTCCAGGATTTTCGTGGTCAAGTGCTCAGAGTGAGTGTTTCCCTTCCTGTCCAGGCCACTTGTGCTGTTAAGCCCGGCCATTAGTGGAATAAGTCCTTTCTAAGGCACCCATATTTATTCCAAGGTTCTTAAACTGCCTAAGGAGGCCCCTTGAAGAGAGGTTGCTAGTCTGTAAAGATCCCCAGTAATATAATACTGTGGCCCCTCTTTTTATATTATATTTAAAATATTTATAACCAAACCAAATAAACCTTGCACTTGCTCTTACCATACCATTATTGGAGCTTTAAATTGTTTATTCTTTGGAATATTATTGCTCCAAGTTCTTTTATCACTCTCTGTAGCTTAAGGACTGCAAGGTTCCTGGTATCAGAGAGCTGACAATGCCTCAAGGGAGGTGGATTTCTTAGCCTAAGCTGTCCACAATCTTGATGGAGAAAAAAAATTAATATTCATATTAAAAAAAAAAACTTCAAAAAAACCAAAAAAAAGAGAAAAAAATAATAAAAAATCTCAAAGCCATTTGGCATGTTTTATGTTTTAGGCTAAGTTATCCACTGTTCCAGACCAAAAAGAAAACTGAGAATGAAAAAAAAACCAAAAAACAACAAAATCAAAAAAAAAAAACCAAAAATTGAAAAATTCATGAATCACATTTGGGTTCTTCCAGCTGAAATTCTTGGTCCTGAACTACTATATGGGAGTGCACACAAGTTCACCAAGTATCAAGAAATTGAATTTTTGATGGTGTTTCACAAACATGGTTCTTAGAAATGATGAGCTAGTGTTTGAGGGGCAATATCAAAAATCCAACAAACACCAAAAAAAAGAGGGTGCAACACGTATGCAGGTGGCAAGTTGTATCTCATCTGTATCCAAGGTATATCTCAAGAAGTATCTCTGTTGTATCTTCAGTTGATATCACCTCCCCTCTTGTGTCATTGACAGAGTTTTTCACATCACCCTCAACCCTACATCCACCTATCTTTACCCTACTACACATTCAATACCCTCTGGTCCTGGAAAGCATCCATGAGCAGAGTTCAACTCAAATTGCTCCACCAACTTTCAGGGGCAAGTGTACAACCCATTCAACCTCCAAATAATCAGAACTGCTACCTCCAATTAAATAACTCTGTAATTTGTGGTTGTGAAAATTAAATGAGGAGTGAGCCAACAAATCCAACATACTGATGGAGTGAAGAATTCAATTTTTCAACCACCAGGTTGCAGTGAGCATTTTACTGCCTGTTGAAACAGGGGCATAAAAATTCTTATGAAGGAAAATAGTTTTAAATAACAAAATATAGATCAGTAACCACATTTTACTTCATAATATGACCAAATAAATGTAAGCATTATTTTTGTCTTTTAGAATTGAGCTGAAAAGTTAAATTTGATTACAGAAGTTTTATATTTTTCTCAAATTTATTTTTGATTATTTATTTTTATTTTATTTTTATTTTTTCATTTTTTTTGTCTTTTTCTGGTTCAGGTACTCATTCGATGATGTGGGGGAAAGGTACATGAGTGGTATCTGCTAGGAACCCCATCCTGGTATGGCATGCCCCAAAATAGATATATTTTTTTTATTGTTTTTTTCTCATGGTTTTTTTATCTTCTCCTTCTGGAGGGATAAATTGGATGATGTGGGGGCAAAGTACATGAGTTGGATGTTCCGGTAAACCCACCCAGCAAAGGAGTGCTCCAGGATGGAGTTTTATGTTAGGTGTCCAGAATACCAAACCCAAGTGCATTATGCCAATGCCCTTGTGAAGTTCTCCAAAACAAACTTGCACCCTGGGAAGCCAGCATGCAACAACCAATTTAATTATTCCCACACCATAGTGGAGTGCCTCAAACCAGAGTTGTACACTTAGCAGCAAGTGTACAGAACCCTTGTTGTGTGCAAAAAATGGGGTTGTAAGCTAAGCAGCCAAGGTACAACACAGTGAGTAAATCTGGTAAACACCCATGTGGAGTGCAATCAAATTAGGTTGTACGCTGAGGGGCCAACATATGGTGCATCAAGTGGGTCTGGGCACCTGTCCAAGTTTTACTTGGCACGGGCCTAGCCAGACGTGGATTGGTTCCCAGGGAGCTTGATTAGGTTGGGCTTGTGGTGTTCAAAACTTGGCACCCAATCAGGCTACCCTTGAGGCTGATCAAGCTCTGGTTGCACCAAATCAACCAGCCTCCCTACCCCCCAACTTCTAATCATTTTTTTCCCCCAAATATTATTATGTGTTTTGTGGGCTGATGTGACCAGCTTTGATTGGCAACAAAATTAAATTTCCCAGGCGCCAAACTTATTTGGCCTGGTGCCCAGTAAACCTTTGCCAGGCATCACAGGTGCTTTGATTGGCACCAGATCACTAGGATCAATGTCATGCGTGCTTTACAAAAATGGGGAATAACTTTAGGAGCTTCCCAGACATGCTTGATACACCATACCATTCTGTTTTCAAGCCCTTTCCCAGGGTTTGGGCATATATCACCTACACCTTGTTTGTTGATCATCCAGCATTCAACACTTTATGCTATTTTCAGAAGCCAGGGTGTAACTTGTGCTCCTGTGCCAAAAAGAAGTTACACCCTTTATGTCACATTTGTTACATACAGGTTGGTTCAACAAAGTGGATGTGTGCATGTGAATCACTATGCAAACTGTGCCTTGTGGCCATAATTCTGGTGGGGCCATAAAATCAGGGTCAACCCTGTATATCTCCTCCTCACATCTGGGGCTGCATATACATTTGAAAATGGGGGTGTATATTGCAAAAAAAAGGTGTATATTTTTGAGTAAAAATATTTTTTTGGGCCCCTCCCATGGAAATATACAGATAAAAATAAATTTGCATGGTTTTCAAACACAGACTAATATGTCACAGGTATGTACGGCATCAAATAATTGCATGAAGGAACTTTTATGCAAATTGTATTGGTACAGTTATGTTGATAATAATTACACAATTTAGAATATATTTTTATTCAGGGGAAAGTGATTAAAACACTTTAGACAAATTCAAGCTTTAATTATATTTATGTGATTTTACAACACAGGTACATCTGATGAAAAAATATTCTAAGAAGGATATCCTTTCAAGAGTCTATGGATGAAAATGGTGCAACTTCAAAATTCTATTATCAAAAGAATCAATATTTAAACATGAATTTAGATCTACAAATAATTCATGGTATGATTTTAAAAATTATGAAGGCAACGTCAATTTGATGCTGCATATCCAAAAGCTGTTTGGCCTCCAGTGGAAGGGAAGAAATCAAATCAATATGATAACAGTTTCTGGGGAGTCTTTTTGGAACCTTTGTTAGTTTTCCTTTCAGGTTGGAAGGTTTCCTCACCATCCACATTGATTCATCATGTTTTTATTTTCTACCAAGCTTCTGAGCTTTCATTTTTTCAAATGTTTTATCTATTTGGTGACCAATGGTGGAGAAACCTTGAGATTTTCATTGGCTCTGGACCTTCTGGAAGACGTTTTCATTGGAGAGCTCAGTGTCAGAGAAAAATTTTGTTTCATTGAATATACTGCACTGATTTTCTGGTAATCCAAGTTATTCCAAGATCTCTGCTTGTTGATTTGAGAGCTTTAGGCAGAGAGGAAAAACCATGTGAAAAAAATTGGGGTAAAAAATAACATGGGATGATAGTGAGTAATTGCTTACTTGTTTGCGCCATCTGGATTTTATTGTCTGATTTTTTTTGGTGAATGGGCTTCTGAAAGATATTTTCCAGATTTAATATTGGATTTCCTTCCCATGAACCACCTATTGAGAACAATGGTAAGGTTCAATTTGGTTTTATGCACTGAGTTGAATGGGTAGTTTCAAAATGCACCATGTGCATGGGCATGGTTCCAATGTTAAATGATGAGTCCCATAAAAAACTGGTTAAAATGAAATTCCCAAGGATCAGAAAAATTGGAACCACAGCAAGGAGAGTTGATTTGTGCAAGTTCTTGAAGAAAAAACCCTCTTGCTAGGGTTGGGATGCCATGTAGTAGGCATGAAGACTTGGATGGGACTAGAGAGTTAGTGGAGTGAATCTGTTGATGAATGCAAGATGATGGCGGTGATTGAACCTGGGATTGTTGTAGGGAATTGAAGATTTTTTCCCAATGAGTATTCGTTGAATTGGTGATATTCATCACAACTATACAGTAGGATGAGAGAAATTGAGAGAAGTGGGAGTATGAGCCTGGGACACTTCTGCAAACTGCTTGATTGAAAAGTTTGGGTTTATTTGATGGGGCTCCATTCAGGAGTTATTGTAACATGATGGGTTGTTTTCTGTTGAAACTGCATGATTATCAAAACTAGGAGAGCAGGGTCAGAATTGAAGAATTGCAAAGCACATGGGGATGATTACTTGAATGTTGAAAATGGTGGAATTTCGCCAATGGACAGCCACTATTGCAACAAGCTCATGGTGAGAATGAATTGGGGCAAGATAATGGTTGGCAACCATTGGGGAAAGCTAATGGTTGGCAACAATTTGGGAAAGCTAATGGTCAGCAACCATTGGGGAAAGCTAATGGTCAGCAACCATTGGGGAAAGCTAATGGTCAGCAACCATTGGGGAAAGCTAATGGTTGGCAACCATTGGGGAAAGCTAATGGTTGGAAACCATTGGGGAAAGCTAATGGTTGGAAAGCATTGGGGAAAGCTAATGTTTGGCAACCATTGGGAAAGCTGATGGCTGGAAACCATTGGGTCAAGGTAATTGTGAGGGACCATTGGTTCAAGCTAATGGTTGGTTACCATTGGGGCAAGCTAATTAATGGGGACCATTGGGGAAAGGAAATGGTTTACAACCATTGGGGTGAGCTAATGGAGACTGAACATTAGTCCAAGCTCAGCCTTAGCTAAAAGACAGAAACCATGAGGCTAAGGTAATGGATGGAAACCATTGACAGGGAGTCACTCCTTGATGCATACATGAATCCCAGGAAGTGCAGTTAGTTTAAAAGATGTGGGTGGGTAGTGCACCCAAATGATGAATAAATTCCTCCATCATTTGATCAATAAATCCATAAATCCATCAATCCATCCATCCATCAATTGATATGAAGACAGCCAAATCGAAGATATGCCAATTTCTGGAATTCAAATGTGGCAAGGGCACATGAAGATGAAGATGGAAACAAAAAGATAGGAATGGCTTTTTCTTCCTCTTCCTTCAAGAAAAATCAGGTTTCTATCAGCATACTCAATCAGGCCCTCCAAGTCACAATAGATATATTTCCATTACAAGGGAGCAGTCATGGAAGTGGAGAGGAAGGATTTTAAAAGAGTTAAAACTGTAAATTCATGTGCTGTTCTTCCGATTTGCCGGCTATAATTATCTTCACATTTCCAAAAATCGACAAATGAATAAAAGACAAGATCAGATTCAGATTCCACTTCAAAAGGGAGGGAACTGGTTCAATACTCAAGATATCAAGTATAGCTTTTTTCATCTAGTCCCAAGGAAAAGTCTGCTTATGCTTCTCCAAGCAGCAAAACTATGCCTTGTTCATCAACTTAGTGACTTGGAAATAAAAGATTTTTGAAGAAATAGCAGGAGAAGATTAAGAATCCAGGGAGGGAATTCAATTGTGATTTAGATAACGTCATGAAGGGAATACCTCTCAGAAAATTCACTCTAATTAAAAGGATAGGTTTTGAGCCCAACTGGGAAACAAGTATTTACTGTCCATAATTCTTCAAGATTTTTCCAATCCCAGAAAAATCCAACAACCAATCATCAATTTCAAGAAATTTACTGCCAAGTTCTATTCCACTAGCAAAATATTTGTGTGCCAAACTGATAAAGAGCATGGAATTTAATGTGATACAGAATTGCTGATGAAGAACAGTGGGAAACATAAAAGACCCATCAAACCATCTCAAAAATTTCATTATCAACAATTGAAGGCATGGCCTGGTAGAAAATTTTGGTTTGCAGAGTTTGAAAAGCTCATTGAAAGCAATCTTCATCATAAAAACCTCCATGCAAATGTGATGAGAAAAGTTTGGGATGGCTCAGTTTGGCATAACTTTTTTGGATGTGCAGAAAAAAAGAGTAAATTTACCCAAAAAACAGGGCAGCTTTTATTCTTTTGGCTCTCTGATACCAGGAACCTTCCAGTCCTTTAGCTACAGAGAGTGATAAAATGCTGGAATGATAATTATAATTATTATTCCAATAATGAACACTTAGAAGCTCAAATAAATGATTTAATTAGAGCAGTTGCAAGGTTTAATTGGTTTGGTAGTTAATGGTTTTCAATATAATATAAAAGAGGGGCCACAGTATTATACTACTGGGGATCTTTACAGACTAGCAACCTATCTTCAAGGGGCCTCCTTAGGCAGTTTAAAAACCTTGAAATAATGATGGGTGCCTTAGAAAGGACTTATCCCACTAATGACAGGGATTAACAGCTCAAATGGCCAAGAAAGGAAGGGTAACACTCACTCTGAGCACTTTAACACGAAAATCCTGGAATAATTGGAAGGGTTTCAGAGCAGATGGGGTAGATTTCTCAACTAAACTTCAATGGTTGATTGGTTAATAAAGGTAAATAATACTACTACAGACTAAGTCATAAATCACTTTCTTATCTTAATATAAGCACTTGATTAACAATGACAAAGTGTATGATTGATAATAAATAATTCCTGGGAAATGATGATGGAATAATGGATCCAAAGAGGTCTGTATAAATACCTTTTTGGGATGATTTTGGTCTTCTCAGGGCAGTAGAGAGGGTTCTGCTTGTGGGCTGAGGCTGGAAAGCCAGTCGGAGCAAGATTAGCACGTCCACTTGGTGCTTTCAATCAGCTGTCCTTAGATCTGCTGGATTTCTGTACTATTTTAGCCACAGGCTCCGTTAATATGTTATAGCGTAAATTTGATCATTCTGTACTCATCCTTCATTTGTACTATTGATATTGCTTTAAAGCGTGAAGATGTGGATTTTTACTAATTTTTTATCATCTGCTGATCATGTAGATAATTTTTAAAAATTTTTATGAACACTTCTTGTAGTGTTTTGTGGTCTTTAAAGATCAAGATCAGTGATTTACATGGTAGTCCTTGATCTTTGATTTATTATTAAAAAATGTTTAAAAGTTAATTTTCATTAATTTTATTTAAGTTTTGATCTTTTTAGATCATTAGTAATGCATATGTCCGTTTGTTACATATACTAGGCAACCCTAACTAGGTTGTAGCTCTTCTGAGCAGTACCTGGTTGTCAGATCAGTCACGACTGATCCAGGCGCAGGGATCAGTTAGTACAGATGCACGCGGGGTAGGATCCGCTGCGTGCGTGGCAGAATCAGCTGCCCGCGGGTCTCTAGTACGCGGGAACCTGCTGCTACTAGTACGTAGGGTTATGTAATGATGCGGGGCTGCGCGCGGGAATTGTGAAATAACACATTTCCGCATGTAACTCCTAAAATATACACAAAACCTCAATTCTGAGTGAATTTTGGGTGTAAAACCTATACGTGACAATACGTGTGAAATATTAGAATGGCCAAAAAGTGCCATACAGGTGTCATAATTTTTAGTACTTTTCTTTTTAATTATTTTAAAAATATAAGGACTCGGAATTCAAGGGTGGGGTCAGTGAGTAACCCTACCTAATTGTGGGTGAGGAATCCATTCCTGTAATAATATACATGGATTTCTCACTCGTTACTTTGTTAATTGAGGTATTCTCATTTTTCATAGTTTGTGTTACTATTTGACAGTTTTGCTCTGTAGTTAGTAGCAAGCTGACATATTCAGTCTCTATGTGGATGGTTTCAACACATTTGAAAATAAGGCTGGGCTCAAGTCAATCTTGGTGGGAGCAGTGACCTTTATCTATCTCAAAATCTCACTAGCAGAAAATTACAAGATAGAGAATGTTTTCCTTTTTAGTATTATCCCTGGGCCCAAGGAACCCAAAGCAGAGGAAATTAACCACATTCTAGATCCATTTGTTGATGAAATCAAAGAACTCTGGGAAGGAGTACGGTTTTCTGAAGCTGGCCAGTTTCCTCAAGGTAGCAAGATATCTGTTGCATTTTTCCCATTGATAGGGGATTTTCCAGCTATGCGCAAGGTAGCAGGATTCTATGATTATTCTTCCAATTTTCTGCTCATATTGTCAAATTTCAAAGGAAAAGATCATTGATACAAATTTCAAGAAGTTCCATCCAAGGAGAAATGCCAAGCACATGAAGAATGCAAAGAAGTTGCAGGAATGTTGGACATCATGGGAGAAAGATAAAATTAAAAAGGAGAAGGGCATCAGAGCAAGCTGCTTGAACAGGCTTCAATATTGGCGCCTGATAGAATATTCAGTAATAGAGCTCATCCATGGGTTAATTTTGATAGATCTCAAGGATCATAGAATGAGTTATCTTAACATTGCTCTAGCAGGAGAATAATTGGGGAAGGAAAAAATCCAAGACAAGAACAGAAGAGACAAAAACGGATCACTGGGTAATGTGGAAACCGTCATTAATAAGGTGAAGACAAGGAAGTATCCTGAAGATCAATCAGAGGAGGATGACTTACACCAGAGAAGTCACAACAGATGGCTTAATGCAATTAATTTGAGAGAACTTAAACAAATAACAGAAGAACGCTTGAGAATTCAATCCAGCAAATATGAATTTAGATCTTGAAAGGCCACAAAATAACCATCAGCCTCACAGCAAAGCAAAAAAAAAGCTCAACCATCTTCTGAATATACTAGCACTCACTTTTGTGATTTAAGAAGTAGAAAGTTAAAAAAGTTTAGCCAGTCAAGGAAGCCACACAAGTAGTCTGAATCTGATTGAAGGTGAGGGAAGCAGTTCAGTGGAAAAGGATGATGACATAGGGAAAGAATTTCAAGTGGAATCATCCATCCAAGGGCCTGGGTTAATTCTTCACAATTTGAGGTGCATAAAAAAGGTGATTGAGGACACAAAGGTGGCATCATGGATGACAAGGGTTCCAAAAAATGTTGGATTTCATGGTGAAGGATACCTCAAGGAAATGGGGTGGCTGACCCTCTACATCTTATACTATCCCCTAGCTATGATTACCTTGTGGAGTGGTAACCATAGACCCAGTATTGATCACATTGGCTCAATAAATGTCTTGAAGGACTAAATGGTGCTTCTAACTTACATAACCAAAATGGTAATGAAGCATCATATTTCAACCAAAGATATTGTTGAGGTTGAAAGACTTATGCTGGAATACTGTCAAAAACTAAGGAATGGATGGCCACAAAAAAGGGGTAAACCCAATGTGCAAATTACTCAGAATTACCCAGAAGTTATAAAAAGGTTTGGTCCACCAATGGACATGGCAGCATGGGCCCATGGAAGGTTGAATGGTATCTTGTGAAGGATACAAAGAAAAATGGCACAGGTGAGCTGAATAATAATCATACTTCACACGTTCTTTCTCACCAGGAAAACAAATAAAACAATGAATGAATTGATTAAAGGGTATATACATGGTAAAATCATGAAGAAATAAAATAAAAGGTGTCAATATTCAAGTTCATTTGTCCAGTTCAAGGTAATAAAAATGGGAAAAGCAGACTCAAATCCCCAATTCAGCCTCACCCCATCAGACCCAGAAATCCATTGCTTATGGATAAAAGAGGTTTGAATATTGAGTCTGGAACAGGATGTTTCTCTAAATTTCAATGTGCACAAAATAAACAGTACCTTGATACATCATAAAAAATTTACAGTGCAACAACTGGATCAAGGGAAAAATAACTCAAATTCCTATGTGGAGATCATGCAAGATGAACTCTGTTCATTTGGTCAAATCAACAAGCTCTTTGTGAAATCAGAAGGTGGGGAAGTTTGCTTTGTGATTCAGTTATTCCAGGATTAAAATTCAGAAGATGCCAGAGATCCATACACAGCCCACCTGTCAGCCTACTTTATGCCAAGGACCTAGCTGCTTTTGCTACTAGAGGTGATGAAAAGTTTTGAGTAAAAATTTTAAAAAAATGCCAGATATATTTTGGCAAAAAGGGTTAAATTTATTTATATATTTATAAAAATAAAATTGAAAGGAGGGGCAAAAAACTTCATAAGGTTTTTGAGCCCTCCAGAACACAGTTATATGTCCGTTAAGCACAATATAGGTGCAATTGTGGTTCCTGTTGGGTTTACAAGCACTCCTTTCAAGAAGGGTGTTTAATTTCCTTGGGGTTTGGGTTATGCAGAACCTACAAGGAGATTATAAGTCAGAAGGATCACTTACTAGGTCTAGATCAGGACTTATGCTTCATGGATGGACCAATATGCAGGTATACATGGTGCTGGAAGCTGGTGCTGAGGCAGGCTGAATGGTTGGATGTTGATTTTGGCCAAAAAGTAAGGATTAAAGAGTTTTGTCTATAATTTTATGAGAGAGGGGTCCAGGATCACACACTTATTTCTTATAAGGGTTTTATGGAATGAGGAATAACATATCTGAAGCAATAATGACTATATGACTGGATAAATAAGTTAGAAATGGCTAGGGGGAAGAGCCTTTATTTATATTATTTTTGTCCCCTCATGGTACAGTCTTTTTACCAGCCAAAGGAAGGTGACCAATGCTAGTGCTGAGGACAGGGAGCCATCAGGGTGTTTGTGTAGAACTGCTTTGGTCACTAAAGAGGTAAAGGAAGCCCTATTTCATCATGCTTGGGACTTCATAAATGTTTCTGTACCCTTAGTTACCTGATTGTATCTACCAAAGAAATAGTATTCAATTAATATTTTTAAATATAGGTCATGGATTCCTGAAGCCAGGTTTTTGAAATAATGCTCTTGGGACCCCATTCTGAAAGAATATTTTGAGTCTGAGGCTCTTTTGTCCATATTGGGGGGTTTTAAAGTCACTTAATTCAACCATACACTCCTAGTCATGATTAATTATTTAAATTTTTAGTTACCAGGGACACAAGGGAGGTGTTGGAAGGTTTTTGGTACCTTTTGAGACATCTTGCACAAAGCCAGGCCTCTTTTTATCCGTATTACACACTCTCAGGGTGTTACAGTAACTAACATGTAACCTTTTGAGTCCAAACCTGCCATGCAGGCCCTTTTACAGGGGCCCTGATAACCTTTGATAAGGTTTTAAAAAGAATGCAGGGCCCATTTTTCCAGTTTTTTGTTGTTTTATCTGTTTTCGTACTATTACCCACCACATGGAGGCAAGCTTTGGGCCCCACGTGGTTTGGAACAGGGCCCTAGGGTGTATAGGTGGTACCTTACAGCCTGTTTCTGTTTTTGAAGAGGGGGGGCTGTTCAGTGAGCCGGCCGGTGTGGTGCCCCATCCAGGACACCCTGGCTGCCTTAAGACCTCAACCCATAAACTGTTCCTCAGGCTCATCCAAACTGTCCTTCATCCACGCGCATTGCACGTCGCGCCTTGCGCGCTGCGGTTCCTTCATCTGCAAGCTTCGCGCGCCGCCCCGCGCGCGCTGCGCTTTCTTTATCCGCGCGCGTTGCGCGTCCTTTTCCCACGTTGCTCATCATCCTTGCCGTTGCGTGTTGCTTGTCATCTCCGCCGTCGTCATAGCGCATCCTCATCTTTGTTGTTGCACGTCCTCATCTTTGTCGTTGGGCGTCCCAATCTCCTCATTGCTACCATCGTGCGGCGCTCATCCATGATTTACCAAATCCATCCCGACCGCACCCCCAAGCATTTGGCAAATCCTTGGATCCTTCAAATCTCCCATCTCACTTGATCTATCAGTTGTGAATCTCAAGACCATCAGGATTTAATCAACCGTCTCAAGCCAATCTCCTATCCGCCCATTTGTGCTCTCATGGACTTCATCCGTCACCTTTCCTGGGGCTCTCCCACCCGCTTCCGCCTTTGGAAGGGGTGAAGAGTGCCAACTACGGCCCGCGGACATCCGCGGCGGTTTGGTTCATTTCTCTTTCCCACCCCGTCAGCCTTTGGATGAGGGGTGAGTGACTCTGGTATTTTTGCGCGCGCCCATCCACAGACGGACGCAAGTGACCACATGGTTGTCTTCCCTTTTCTGCTCTATTTGTAGAATCCGTTGTACATAGTCTAGCAGGGCCTCCTGCCCATATAAGGAGGGGCTCTCCCCTGCCTTTTGGATCCATCATCATTGGAGCATGGAATCATCCAGAATGAAATCAGCACACCTTTGGTCCTTGAGCCTCCATAATCAACCCTTGATCCCTGATCCTTATCACCAACAAATAGCCTTTCTGGTTGAAGAAAAATTCTGTCTGTTGGAATTTTTTTTGAGTGTGTTATACCACTCCTTGATCCGTTTCTCTGACCATACTGGTCCTGATCCCTGATCACCTTTCTGGAGCCAATCATGATTGATTGAAGAGGTCTTATTAAGCTTAAAACCTGGAGTCTTATACCTCCCCTTAGCTTCTTTGGAGTTGCATTCTGCCAGCCTACTCTTGAGTCCCTTGAGAATTGTTGAGGTTATCCTTGCTTCAAATCAGTTACTTTTTGTTTTAGAGCTTCTTAAACATTGTGCTTTGTCTTGTACAGCCACCCTCAGTTATCTGGTACCCTTCAAGCGCTTGATTGTGGAGAGTTGGGAAGGTTCATTGAGAACCTGGAGGTTGCTTGGGTTTGAGTTGATCATCCCCAATCTTCTGCTGAAGACCAGAGTTATTATCTTGTGGGCGTTGTTTACATACAACGGCTTTTGTTCTTTGAACTCTAGGAAGACTTTAACTTCTTTTGTTCAAGTCTTTCCCTGCATAATCTTGTCTCAGATAGTGCTGTTCCGTCGCTACTGAACTTTTATCATCCTTATCCTCTACTCCTTGATTCCTCATTTACCAGGTTCTGTACCTTGATCTCGGTTACATTTAAATATTTTTGTAACACTCAGGAGGGCAGCCTAAACAGCACCTTTCCACTCCGAAGAACTGCCACGGCCTAGAACCGTTGGGAGCCTTACATTTGGTCCCCCGGGCCGGGATCAAACCAGCAACCTTGGGATTTACAGTCCCAACTTGAAGAATCAACTCCGAAAAATCTGATCCGATTTTTTTTCTTTTCTTTTTCTGTTTCTCCTTTTTTTAAGATCTGATCCGTGGAGGCACCTTGGTCCAGAAATGGTCAAAATCAAAACTCAGAACAAAAATTTAGGCTTCAATGGGACCAATGTCATATGATTCCTGGACTCCTGTGAGATGGCTGGGGAAGTGGATGGTGCCAGTGAATATGATATAGCTTATCAATTACGGTTTTTTATCTCTTCTGACAAAGTTATGGAGGTTATCAAATTGGTTGAGGGATTAAAAACTCACAACTGGCGGCTCCTGAAGGAGGCTATGCTGGCCTATTGGGGAAAAATAGATGTAGCCTGATTTACTTTGCAAGACTTGGATGCCCTGGTTTCTCAATGGATCTCCAATGGTGGTATCTCCTCAGCCTCTGACTATCAGACTTTCAGAAAATCTTGGGACCCTATCCAGTCCTATCTTATCCAGAACAATCACATTGATATGTTGGACAAAATTTGAGTGCAATTTATTCAGTCTTTCTCTCCAGGAGTGCAGGAAAGAATTAAGGATGAATTGGTGAAATCTGGATCCATGATCACGACAAGAGACAATTGGTTCAAGCTCCCTGCTTTCATGGTTCTTAGGAATACTGTGGATAAAGTGATGAAAGGTCAAACAGCTCTCACCTTTGAAAAACCTAAAATCACTGAACCAGTCCTTGCCCCCTCTTTTCAAGCATCTAACAAAATCATGAATAAGATGGAAGCCAATTGCAGACCTAAAACCAATCCTCAGACTCACCGGGAGACACCTACTATAGATGAGATCACTAAATTAATTCAGGCATTTGAGAATAAAATAGATCAGAAAATATCCTCTTTAGCCACTCCTAAACCTGCTAATTCTGTTCCTAAGTCTACTATAGTCTGTTATTATTGCCATAGGGAAGGCCATGGTACCGGTAGATGTCCTGAACTCCAGAAAGACAAGGAGGAGAAGTTAGTAGAGCAGAAGGGAAATAATTTTTTCCTTCCTAACGGTGCTTTGATCCCTTTTGATTCGTCTTGACCAATCCATCATGTGGTGGCCTCATACCAACCACCAACTCCTAAGAAGTCATCCTTGGTCTCTCTGGATTTTTGATCATCCTGTGGAACTCTGCAACCTTGGTATCCCCCAGATATCACTTCTTCCAGCTTCCCTGGCACCTATCAATCCGATCCAGCTAGAAAAAGCCATGAGGAACCAAAACCTCATAAGTCTCCTCCTGTTCCATCCTCTATTCTGCGAAAACCCGTTAAACGCCAATATTCACCTGAGCCTCCTTCCTCTGATGTGGAAGACATGGAAGTAGAAAGGGAACCACTTATGGAAAGGTTCCAAGACAACTCTGATCCTCCCCCTCTTCAACCTGCCCAACCCTCAGATCCTCTTCCATCACATATTACACCTGATCTTCCTCCCTCCACCCAGCCCAAAGTTTGATTTGAGAGGGGCATCTCCAAGGACTACCCTCATGCTGTGGAAGGAGTATTAAAGAAAATTTCTGATCTTAAAATCCCCGATCTATCTGTGGCCGAACTCCTGTTGATCTCTCCATCTGTGGCAGAAGGGATGAAGAAATGGGTTTATTGTCAACGTGTGGAGATTGGCCCGGACAAATTCAAGGTCTCCTCTGGTACTCTGATAGAGGATTCTGGTGGAAAAGATCCCTCTTCAGATAACAACCTGTATTCCTGTCCTCTTGGTTTTCTTCCATGTTGTCTTGGTGATTCAACTAAAACGGTTTCTCTCCTTGTGGATTTGGGTTCTCAGCTCAACTTGATTTTGGACTCCATGGCCTGCAAGCTTAAACTTAGCCCAAGGGTCAGTTTCAACTCTGCGGTCTATGGAATCGGGAATCAGTCCTGTGAACTGGTTGGTATTGCTGAGGATATTCCTGTTTGAATTTTTAGAAATATTGTTGGCACCTGTCACTTCTGGATCACTCTTCTGGATGTTCCCATGATCTTGGGAAGGCCTTTCTTAATGGACTTTGGTGCTACCCTGATGTTTTCTGATCAATTTGGGGAGAGAATTCTCCTCCCTGATGCTGATGGCAGAAAAATTGAAGTCCCCCTTTGTTCTTTGTATTCTGGTCGTTGGGAAAGAGACTTCCCTGGTCACCCTCCCAAATCTTTCCTGAAAGGAAAGCAGAAAGAAAACTCTCATTCCTTTCATCCTCATTTTTTATCAGAATAGTTGGCCCTACTGATAGTTGTAGTTCTCCTCAGCCTCAGACTTCAACTCATGGACCAACTACCACCTCAGAGGCCTATATTTCTTTTTCCTCATCATTTTCTTCTCATCCAAATAAGATTAAAACCCAAACACGTGAAAAATCCGAAAAATCCAAAAATATTTCTTCCCTGTCTGGATCTGTTGTATCATCTTTTTCTTTTTCTTTTCAGCCTGATCACTCATCCTCTATTCCGGTTTTGAATCTCCGCAATGAGTCTAAACTAGATCTTGATCTCAATTCTTTTCTTGATAGCTTTGGTATGAAGGAGTTTAGTCTTAGGTGGAAGCAATTTGGGGTAGAAGTAAGTCCTCCCAATTGTGCACCACCAGGGGCTTCTACTACTGTTGTTTTTGAAACTCTACCCTGTGCCACACATGTGAGCAATGTTTTATCTTTTTGATCCTCTTTTATGGAGAAGGCACCTTTCAAGGACGCAGCAGAACATCAGACTTGGAAGATGTTGGAACACGGCCTCAGTTTTTGTAGTCAGGGCTCACTGGTCAATGCTTGGAGGAAGCAGGTATTCCTCTCCTTTGCCACCAAGTACAAACCAGTTGCCAAGAAGGTCCAGCCAGTCAACCAACCAATGCCTCTCAACCTCAATCCTCCTCTTATGCTTTCTCCGCTATCCCGCAATCCTTACTGTGGTCTATCCAAATCCCTCACTGGTCCATTTATTCCCTCTGGTCGGGTCACTGAAGAACGTCTGAAAGTGGTCAAATTTGGTCCAGATGGATGGCTTCTTCCTGATGAGTTAAATTTGATCAAAAATATTTTGACTCTAAGGGAAAAATCTTTTGCATTCTGTGAAGAAGAGAGAGGTCTCTTGAAAGAATCCTATGGTCTCCCTTACATCATCCCTGTAGTTGAACATGACCCTTGGCAAAAGAAAAAGATCCCAATCCCTGCTGCTAAAGTTGACGAATTCATCAATTTGGTCCGCAAACAAGTCTGAACCGGTTTATACAAACAATCGACTTCTATTTATTCCAGTCCTGTTTTCTGTGTTCTAAAGAGTAATGGTAAACTTAGATTAGTTTATGATCTCCAACCTCTTAATAAAGTTACTATTAAAGACTCTGGCGTGCCGCCTGCCACTGAAGAATTTGTTGAATCCTTCTCTGGGAGAGCTTGCTATGGTCTAGGTGACATTATGGGTGGCTATGACAAAAAATCCTTGCATCCTATTTCTTGACCCCTCACTACTTTTGATACTCCCCTTGATTTATTTCAGTTGACTTGATTGCCTCAAGGTGCCACCAAATTGGTTGCAGTCTATCAGGCTCAGATGATGTGTATCCGCCAGACAAAATCCTGGATCATGCCGGTATCTTTATCAATGATGGTGGGATTAAAGGGCCAGTTTCTGACTATGATAATGAGCTCTTACCTTGGCACTCAGGAATCCAACGATTTGTCTGGGAGTATGCTACTGTCCTGGAAAGAATTTTGTTTCGAATCGAGGAATCTGGCCTTACTGTCTCTGGATCAAAACTTGCCGTCTGTGTCCCTGCCTTGGAAATCGTTGGTCATATAGTCTGCAAGGACAGAAGAAGGATGGCACCCTCTAAAGTCAACAAAATCATCTCCTGGCCTACCCCAATGAATCCAACGGAAGTTAGAGGTTTCCTAGGTGTTGTAACTTATGTCAGGATCTTCATTCTCTAATTATCCAAAATCTGTATTCCCTTGCATGGCTTAACCAGGAAGGATGATGAATGTATTTGGACCCAAGACTGCGAACAATCATTTCAGTTGCTCAAGAAAATTGTTGGGAAAGACATTTTTTTGAAAAAGATCACTTATGGACCCAGAGCTGGCAAGATCAAGCTGGCAGTGGACTCAAGTTATCAATCTTTTGGGGCTGTTCTTACCCAGGAAGATGAAAATGGTTTGGATTGTCCTGCTCTGTATCAATCTCTTCTTTTCTCAGATGTTGAATCCAGGTACTCCCAGCCAAAACTGGAACTTTGCGGTGTGGCCCAAATGTTGAAGAAGCTTCAGACTGTCCTTTGGGGTCAACACTTTGAGTTAAAAGTTGATGCACAATCTATTATTGAAATGATCAACGCCCCCAGCCTCCCAAATTCCCCAATGACTTGTTGGGTTGCTTTTATCCAGTTGTTCTCTTTTGATATTGTTCACAGGCATGGAAAATCTTTCACCATGCCTGATGGCTTATCTCTACGACCTATTGGAGACAATGAATCAGAGGTTGGAATGGATTTTGATGAGGAAGAACCCTTGGTCCGCCCTGTCTTTGCCTTCTCCTCCAAAAATTACTCTGGTTTCCAGCAAGGTTTCTGGCTTAAGTTGGAGCAGTACCTTTCAACTCTCCAAAGACCCCCTGATCTCTCTGCCAAAGAATTTTGGTCCCTCAAAAGGAAGTCCTCCAACTTCTTTGTCCAAGGTTCTAGGCTTATGAAAAGGTCAACTCCTTGTGCACTTGTTGTGGTCACTATCCCTTCCAAGCAAGATTCAATCCTGGAAAATCTCCATGAAGGCCTAGGTCATCGTGGGGAAACCAAAACTTATTGACAAATATCTGAACAATTCTGGTGGCCATCCCTGAAGAAATCCATTGCTCAATGGTGTAGGAGTTGTGAAGTGTGCCAGAAACGTGATCTTAGGCGCCTGGCCAAAATTTGTTACCCCACTGGAGAATCCACTGTCTTTGGGAGGATTGCTATGGATGTGGTTCACATTAAGGCTGCTGGAGCTAAGTACCTCATTGTGGCTAGAGATGATTTTTCCGGATGGGTTGAAGCAAAGTTTCTTAAGAACCTCAGCTCTGAATCAGTAGCAGCTTTCCTTCATGAGACTTGGACAATGCATTATGGCTTGGCCCAATCTTATTCTACGGATGGTGGCTTGGAATTTGGTGGAAAACTTGCTGAAATGATCTGATCACTCCCTGGACAACATAGAGTTACTACTGCCTATTATCCTGAAGGAAAAGGCATGGTGGAAAGAGGCCATTCTCCTTTGAAGGCTGCTCTTGTCAAATTGGCTGGTGAAAGTGGCAAGAATTGTCTAAAGTTTCTCCCCTTGGTCCTCTTCTCTGATTGAATTTCCACTAAGCAAACCACTGGTTACTCTCCTTATGAAATCATCTTTGGTCAGAGGGCTGTTCTTCCTCTTGATCTTGAAATGGAGTCTTTCATGGGCATATCTTGGGAACAGGTTTCCTCAACTACTGACCTATTAGTTGCCAGATCAAAGCAACTGGAGTGGAGTAAAGATATTCATAAAAAAGCTTATCAGAAGATGATGGAATAAAGAGCAAAATCAGTTCAGTATTGGGAAGATAAACACCGGAATCAAATCAGGGACCCTTTAAACCCTGGTGACCTGGTATTGGCTTTTAATCGTTCCTTGGAAACTCAGTGGGGAAAGCTTTTCTCTAACCACTTAGTCCATCAAGTTAGAGGTGGATCATATCTTTTGGAAGAGCTGGATGGTACTCAGATGGCCACAAGGTTCTCTTCTGATCAGGTCAAGAAATTTCACTCTTGTGGAGGCAACTTGGTCTGGAACCATTTCTAGGATTTTTGGTTGGATCAACATATTTTTTTCTCAACCACTCTCAAGATCAAAATGGCCATTCTTTGGTTTCAATCATCTTTTTTTTTCCTTTCTTTCCTATGGCATCAAACTCAGGAGCAGACTAGGGACAGTCTGTAAGTTGGGGAGAGATGTGGTGCCCCATCCGGGACACCCTGGCCGCCTTAAGACCTCAACCCATAACCTGTTCCTCAGGCTCATCCAAACTGTTCTTCATCCACGCGCGTCGCGTCCTGGGCGTTGCGCTTCCTTTATCTGCACGCGTTTGCTTCCTTTATCCACGTTGCTCATCATCCTTGCTGTTGCGTGTTGCTTGTCATCTCCGCCGTCGTCATAGCACATCCTCATCTTTGTTGGTGCGCGTCCTCATCTTTGTTGTTGCGCGTCCCAATCTCCTCATTGCCACTGTTGCGCGGCGCTCATCCATGATTTACCAAATCCATCCCGACCGCACCCCCAAGCATTTGGAAAATCCTTGGATCCGTCAAATCTCCCATCTCACTTGATCTATCAGTTGTGAATCTCAAGACCGTCAGTATTTACTCAACCGTCTCAAGCCAATCTCCTATCCGCCCATTTGCGCTCTCATGGACTTCATCCGTCACCTTTCCTGGGGCTCTCCCACCCGCTTCCACCTTTGGAAGGGGTGAAGAGTGCCAACTACCGCCCGCGGACATCTGCGGCGGTTTGGTTCATTTCTCTTTCCCACCCCGTCCGCCTTCGGACAAGGGGTAAGTGACTCTGGTATTTTTGCGCGCGCCCATCCACAGACGGACGCGAGTGAGCTCATGGTTGTCTTCCCTTTTCCGCTCTATTTGTAGAATCTATTGTACATAGTTTAGCAGGGCCTCCTGCCCATATAAGGAGGGGCTCTCCCCTGCCTTTTGGATCCATCATCATTGGAGAATGGAATCATCCAGCATGAAATCAGCACACCTTTTATCCTTGAGCCTCCATACTCAACCCTTGATCCCTGATCCTTATCACCAACCAATAGCCTTGTTGGTTGAAGAAAAATTCTGTCTGTTGGAATTTTTTTTGAGTGTGTTATACCACTCCTTGATCCCTTTCTCTGACCATACTGGTCCTGATCCCTGATCACCTTTCTGGAGCCAATCACGATTGATTGAAGAGGTCTTATTAAGCTTAAAACCTGGAGTCTTATACCTCCCCTTAGCTTCTTTGGAGTTGCATTCTGCCAGCCTACTCTTGAGTCCCTTGAGAAGTGTTGAGGTTATCCTTGCTTCAAATCAGTTACTGTTTGTTTTAGAGCTTCTTAAACATTGTGCTTTGTCTTGTACAGCCACCCTCAGTTATCTGGTACCCTTCCAGCGCTTGATTGCAGAGAGTTGGGCAGGTTCATTGAGAACCTGGAGGTTGCTTGGGTTTGAGTTGATCATCCCCAATCTTCTGCTGACAACCAGAGTTATTAGCTTGTGGGCGTTGTTTAAATACAACAGCTTTTGTTCTTTGAACTCTAAGAAGACTTTAAATTCTTTTGTTCAAGTCTTTCCCTGCATAATCTTGTCTCAGATAGTGCTGTTCTGTCGCTACTGAACTTTTATCATCCTTATCCTCTACTCCTTGATTCCTCATTTACCAGGTTCTGGACTTTGATCTCGGTTACATTTAAATATTTTTGTAACACTCAGGAGGACAGCCTAAACAGAACCTTTCCCCTCCGCAGAACTGCCACGGCCTAGCACCGTTTGGAGTCTTACACCGGTTGCCTAGCGCAATGGCCCAGCTGGTTGCTAGGGGCCCACCTGAGGTAGTTGGTCAACTACCTGCGGGGCTGGGGAAAGGTAGCAACTGCTGCATGCAGTCGTTTCTTGACTACCTGCAGGAGTTGGTAGCCACTGCCTTGTGCGGTAGTTGATTGACTACCTGCGGAGTTGGTAGCAACTGCCTTGCACGGTAGTTGCTTGACTAACTGCAGGAGTCAGTAGCAACTTCCACGCGTGGTAGTTTCAGACTAGAGACTAGTCCAGGCTTGCGCAAAGTAGTTGCTTGACTGCTTGCAGGGCCAGCGCATGCTGTAGCTACCTTTCACGTTTGCGCAGGGTATGCCGCTGCGCACAGGGCTATAGACAAATCCTGTTTTTGTCCATAGCTCCTAAAATAAACATCATTATGGGTTTCTGACCAAATTTTTGGTCATAACCCCATACCTGTGGACGTGATGGGAGGGTACACAGGTGAACCATGGTTTTACCTGAAGGAGTAACTATTTGGGGGTGATGCCAGCGGGTGAACCTACTTAATTGGAACTTTCTTTAGTAATACTTATAGATTTATTAAATGTTAAGGTTTTATTTCTTAATTTTCATTTTTAATTGATCATTTCTGTATTTTTGTATTTATTGTTATTATTCATTTGGTTTTTTTGGGGGGGTGTTAGTAAGTTGGTTCTGATAGTAGCAAGCTGACATTCCCCCCTTTCCAGATTGGTATACCCAAAAGAAATTTTGGGAGGGGCAACAGCTAAAAGGGTTTTTTGGGTGGATATTCTAATCTTTACTTTTTTCATCTCTGAAATTCCGCAGAAGGATGGGGAAATATGGTATGTTACTTCCTGGTAGCCACTCATCCTTGACTTCTGATTCTCCTCTGTATCTGAAAAGTTACAGCCTGACATCCTTTCCATTGACTCTTTCCTTCTTTTCTTTAAGGATTTTTCTTACTTTGCTCTTCATCCCATCCTGTGGTGTTTCTAATGGAATATTTTTGGAAGGTGGGTCTTCAGATTCCCTAGGATTATAGTGCTTAATCAGACTAACCGGAAAATGTGGGTGTTTCTTGGACAATTCCTCACTGAGGATAACTTCAACCGCATTATTTCCATGGAGAATTTTTACGCAGAAAGGGCCTAAAACAGCTGGTTTCACTTTATTATTTCCTCATAGGTTTTTGAAGTTCACCATGAACAGAAAGACCGTTTCCCTTACTTTGAATTCAGGTTCCTTTTGGATTTTGTCCCACCCAGTTTTATTAAACTCAACAGCTCTCTGAACACATTCTTGGGCATGATTATTAGCTTTGTTGAAAATTTTCTTGAAGTCCAGGGCTGTTGGGTGGACATTGACAAAGTTTTGGTTGAGGATCTCTTTAGGAATCCTAGGTACCCATCCTCTCTCTAGAATATAACAAACTTCTTGAGTAGTCAATTGCATACTGTTTTTGTAAGCTATTTCTAGGGATGGCAGGAGGATTACCTAGTCATGCGTGTACCCATTGTGATTTTAAAACTCTAAAACAAAAGAGAAAAACCTTCTTGGCATGTCTTCCAAAGTTTGGATCATGCGCTCAGCTAGTTAATCAATTTGGTGATGATAAGCTGTGGAGAAAGCTAAGTTTTTTCCCAACATATCATGAAGGTTCTTCCAGAATTCAGAAGTAAACTTTGGGACTCTGTTGCTGATTTTAATCTTAGGTAGAAATATGTCAGCCATGGCTCTGTTCCAGAACAGCGGAGCCACTTCCATAGCTGTGTCATCTTTGTAATTAATTATAAATTTCTCTCTCTTGGAGAATCTGTCTACATTCAATACCACAGAGTTATAGGAGTATGGTAGCCCTGGCAGTGAACCAGTGACAAAGTCCATGTTTATTATTTCCCATCTATTGGTAGGTTCTGATATCTTTTTGATTAGACCAAATCTCTTTTATGTTTGTTTGTTAGCTCTCTGAAACTTGTCAAAGGAATTGTTGTAGTCAGTGGTTTTCTCTCTCCAGTCACTCAATCAGGCTTTCTGCTTGACCTTGTCAATAGTCCTATCTAATGAGAATAGACCTGAGTTTCAGTTATCATGGCATTCATGCAGTATTGTTTTAATGTGGGTTTCTGAGTTGAGGACTATGAAAATAGAGTGTTTATAATGGAAGTATAACAGAAAATCCAAGCTTGCAAATCTCCCTTCTTTATAAGAAATAGACAGTTCCTTTTGTAGACTCTGTGTTAACTCATCAGAGGGATTCCAGATTTTCATGATCTCTAGAAACTCAAGATGCTTTCGATTGTAATTATCTCAAATGTAATCAAAGAAAACTAGGTCTAAATCACAAACATGGATATCGGGAAGTTGTCATTCTCATCTGGGTAATATTCAGGATGACTAGGGTCATTAGGGAGACCCCATCTTCTGATTCCATCTGCATTCTGGTGTTTTTCTCCAGGTTTGTGCATGATTTCCATCAGTCCTCTATACTTCTGGATAGCTATTTGCCATCTAAGCATGTGGTGGTTAGGGGTTTTCATGATCATGATCATCCTTACTGCCATGCAGTTGGTTATTACTTCAAAGGTACTTCCTTCTAGGTTATAGTGAATTTTCTCTAAGAACCAGACCAATGATAGGCATTCCATCTGGCTTGCTCCATACCTTTGGTACGTATCTTTGATCTGTCTAGATATGAAAAGGATAGGTTTTTCCATGGGGACATCATTCTCTACTTTGGATTAGTGAAGAGAAGCTCCTAGTTCATCAAGAAAGGCATCAATATATAATATGAAAGGCTTAGAGTATTCAGGTTGAGTTAGGACAGGGGCGGTGGTCATGGCTTTCTTTAAAGTTTCATAGCTCTGCACTATTTCATGATTCATTTCAAATATAAAAGTCTTATTACATATCTCATACAAGTTTTTAGCTATGATAGCAAAGTTAGGTATGAACTTCCAATAATAATTAAAGAAACAGAAAAAAGAGAGTAATTCAGTCTTATTTTGAGGCATTGGCCTATTGATTAGGGCAGAAACCTTGTTCTGATCTACTGCTAAAGATGGTCCTGAGAATTTGTCTCCCAAGGCTTTTAGTTCAGCATAACCAAATTTTTGTTTCTTCATAGATAGCTTTAGTCAAACATCTGCTATGGTTTTCAGAAAAAAGACCTATCTTCTCTAGGTGAGTTTCCCAATAATCCAAGCAAATGATGATGTCATCAATATAAACCATCATCTAACCTTGCCGGATAAAAGTTCCAAAGCCTGTGTCCATCATCCTCTGAAAATGAGGTGGAGAATTCTTTATCCCAAAAGGCATTATTAGGTACTCATAGATGCCTAAGTGACAGATAATCCTCATATATTTCCTGCTGTTAGCTTCAATAGGTATCTGATGGAAGCCTTTCAACATATCCATTCTGTTAATGTACTTTGCCTATTATTAAGAGAGTGGTCTATCCTAGGGATGAGATAGTAATCTGCTTTAGTATAGTGGTTAAAAATTTGGAAATCTCCAACAATCCTGGAATTGTTGTTATGCCAGGGTATGATGACAGGAGTGGTGATTTATACTTGATCATTATGCCCTACATTCCTAAGGACTCCCAAATGAATTATCTAATTTATGTGTTCCTCCAGTGCCTCTCACAATTTAGGGATTGCTAGGTAAGCAGGTCTCCTCAAGATGGGGTGAAAGGAGGTTCCATAGTCAGAGTTAATACTAAGTCATGTCCCTTGATATTACCTATGGGATGATCTTTGGTGCAAAAATCACCCATTTTTTCAAAACATAGGCTAACTGGGTTTTCTTTTTGATCAGACTTAAGTTGATCATTAAGAGAGGCTTTAGAAAAATATTCATTTTTAAAAGAATCTAGAGGTTTCACCAGGGCCAAATTGGAGTCTCTGGCTGGCAGGTGACTTCATGTCACCATCCAGTCCCATTTTCTGGCCAATTGAGTCCCTTTACAGGAAAATTCTCTTCACCAATGAGTATTCTTTAGTTCACCTCAGTTTACATCAAAAAAAAAAACATGAGTCACATTGTATTCACCATGGTGGAAAATGAATGTCACTTGTAATTCCCCAGGTAAAAAACCTGAATTCCCTTGGATGTTCACATTGATTCAACCAGGACTCACTTGAAATTCCCTATGAAATAAAAATTTCCAATTCAAGATTGCATATTTTGATATCCAAACTCCAATTTCAGTGATCAATATTTTCCACAATGCAATAACAGCTTCATCCTGATTAATTTCAGTATTCATAAAAAAATTATTTTAAAGTTTATTTCATCACTTTTATGTTAAATACCAAGTCTATATTAAACATTTCACTGTTGTTTTTCTAGTCATTCACCTGTGTTTCATATTTGGTTGCATTACCAAAAAATCAGCTCCAAATAACTTTTATTTTATCCTTCATGACACTTATTGTAAAAGATAAAAAGAGCTTGAGATCAAATGAAGTAAAAGGCAAGGAGGAATGAATGAAAGAAGTTTGTAAAGTCAAAGGTAATGGACCTGAGAACAGGAGGAAAATGGGACTCCAGTTGATATGCTGGCTGAACAGATCATTAATTCCACTTGAGCTCACCATGTTTATATAGAATAAATAAAAAACAGGCTGACAAGTGGTTGGTAAAAAAATGAATAAGGTAAAATAAGCATAAGCAGTTTAAGTGACATGGAAAGTGAAATTCTATGAATAAACAGTCTGATAGCTATGACTAAACAGTCTAAGAATCATAATACTACAACACAACCCAGTTATTTTTTACCTTTTGTTTTTTTCCTTTAAGTTTAACATTAGTAAGATCAAATCAATCCACTAAATTGTACTTTAAACTCCAGTGAAATTCAAATATAAGAAAACTTAAATTATAACACACCACTTGACTTGCACTGGAGGAAGCTACTGTCCCAAAAAGAAATCTAACTCTTTTTCTTCAATTAACATAATTATATACTAACTGTTGGAATAATTCTACATACAGCTTAGTGACTGATTAATAAGATGAGCTGAACAACTTTTAAACTTCCTGAGGCATATTTGAATACAAATTCTATCTTCAAAGTATAATTTCTACTATTTATTGGAAAATTCTTGAGTTCAAAAAGTGAATTATTTGTCTGATGCATTGGATGTGTTCAAGGCTGGATTTGATTGTGTAGAGTAAATTTGATTGAGTTGGTTGATTTTTGGAGATGAGTTTTGAAATGATTGTGAAAATTTGATAGATGATTAATGTAGAAAATAAAGTGTAGGTAGAGTCTGAATGCAGCATGCAAACTACATACCAATGATCCCAGGACTAATTCATAGCAAGATTTCAAGGGTACTGTTGATGAGGATGAGTTGGAAAATTAGAGAGTTCTGGTGTTTTCATTTCCCTTGATGGTTGTTGATGAATGTCTTCAAAGGGTTATGTTGACCCAGAGGAGTACAACCCATGCGGTAATCATAAAAACATGCTTTAAGGCCGTCTCTCCTGATTCTGAATTGGATCCAACTCTCAAACCAAGACCGCCTAGTCAAACATTCATGAGACCCTCTCTATTGGACCTGAAGACACCACCACTGCCGCCTAACAATGAAAATGGTCAACTCAATTGTCTTGCAATTAGATGAATGATGGGTGGGATCAATCAAAAGGCTGAACACCAAACAAAATGGTTTGACACCCGCCCCACCAGAGCATGATGATCATTGGAAATCACATCCTGGCACCCAAGCATCAAATTGAGGATCTCTAAAGATGGGTATCCGCCTGACACAATTGGTCCCGCATACATCCTCTGAACATAATGGTGAGCAAGTCGGGGTTGATTTCACCTAGATATTGGTGATGAAGCTCTAGACTGGGATGATGATAATCATAATTGGTAGGATTGATGCCATAAGTGAAACAAGGTTTGAGGCCTTGGAGCAATTGGAAAAAATAAGAATGATGAGATAGAAGTTTGAACAATTTGTTTGGCTTTGAACCGTTTATTCAGAAATCAAAGGTCTGTCCCAATATTGGGGTGTTGGTGTTAGGATGAGGGAGTCAAGACTTTAAAACATTGATGGTGTGATGAAAAAAACTAGCGCTAGCCTTTGAGTATTGATTGAGGGCTTCCAGGGTGATCTCATGAAGGTTAGTTGGGTCAGAAGTGCATCATTGTAATCATGATATAGCACTGCCTGGTTGGGTATTTTTCCTTGGATCCAAAGAACCATTGATCAAGGCTTGTACAACCGTTATATGAAACTGTTTGTCTTTTCCTCTTGTTTAATTCCTTTTTTTATTTCTTGCATGCTCATAAAATGCAACAAACCAGTGAAAACTCATCCACCTGTGGGAGGAAGCTTAGAATGAGTATGGGTCAGCTTGAGGTCAAGTCAGTGGTCAAGAAGGTGAAGGCTGCTGCTAGATTGTTCTATTGCTGTTGCTAGATTTTTCTATCAAATTTGGTGACTGCATATTTGATACCCAGCAAGATCAAAATTCAATTAAGGCCTTTCAAAACACTTCAAAACATAAGATTGAGAGCCTTTCTCATTTGTAAAAGTAACGTGAAAAATTTGGACTCTTGAGGTTTTGATGATCCAGATAATAAAGTTATTAGTGGATATGGTCTAGTCAAAATTTGATGAAATGGCTCATCCCCATCTCACCCCCTTGCCAAAAGAGTTGAATCTCAGGATGAGAATATTGAAGGCAAACCAATTGAATGAAATACAGTTGGCTCAGGTTGATCATAGGATTTTAACCGTGTAAAAGATGAAAATAGCTTGAGCTCCAATGAAGTAACAGGAAAGGAGGAATGAATGAAAGGAGCTTGTAAAATCAAGCCTAAACACTGACATTTTTGTGCAACTTCCATGATTCAATCCACCAAAAGCATCCTGTTTGGATGCATGCATACAAACACTAACATTTTCATTCAACTTTTATGTGTTAATCTAATTGCACCAAAATCCTCCTGTTTGGGTGCATGCATCCAAACAATAACATTTTTTTTCAAATTCTGTTTTTTTGATTCAAGATGCACCAACATCCCCCTGTTTTGATACATGAATCCAAACACTATCATTTTCATGCAACTTCCATGCTTTAATCCACATTGCACCAAAATCCTCCTGTTTGGATGCATGCATCCAAACACTAACATTTTTGTGCAACTTTCATGCTTTGATCCAAGTTTCACCAAAATCCTCCTCTTTGGAGGCATGCATACAAACACTAACATTTTCATGCAAATTCCATGCGTTAATCCAAATTTCACCAAAATCCTCCTGTTTGGATGCATGCATCTGAACACTAACATTTTTTTGAAACTTCTGTGCTTTGATCCAAGTTGAACCAAAATCCTCCTGTTTGGATGCATGCATCCAGACACTAACATTTTCATGCGACTTCCAGGCATTAATCCACATTGCACCAAAATCCTCCTGTTTGGATGCATGCATCTGAACACTAACATTTATTTGCAACTTCCATGCTTTGATCCAAGTTGAACCAAAATCCTCCTGTTTGGATACATGCATCCAAAAACTAAAATTTTCATGCAACTTCCATGCTTTAATCCACATTTAACCAAAATCCTCCTGTTCAGATGCATGCTTCCAAACACTTACATTTTTGTGAAACTTCCGTGCTTTGATCCAAGTTTCATAAAAATCCTCCTGTTTGGATGCCAGGCCCAGGTTTGTTAAAAATGAGTGAGGTGTTTTGAAATCAACTTTTGTGAGATTTTAGCAGGTGCTGATTGTTCAAAATTTTTGGGGAGTGTACAAATCCAATTTGGTAAGAGTGTACCGGGGTAAGGTGTGTTCAAAATTGGGAAAAGTGTGTTGAAATCCTTTTTGGGGAGAGTGGATCCAGGTGAGGTGTTTTGAACTCCACTGCAGTGAGAGTTTAGCAGGGTGAGGTCTGTTTGAAATTAGGTCAGGAGGGTTGAAATCCACTCTAATGAGAATTTAGCAGGGTGAGGAGTGTTTAAAATTGGGTAAAAATTCTTCAAATTTAATTTTGTCAGGGTTGGAAGGGTGAATAGTGTTAAAAACAGGTAACAATTGTTCAAATTCAGTCTGGTGAGGACGTGCAGGGTGAGGATTGTTGAATTCCACTTTAGTGAAGGTGTGGCAGGTTGAGTTGTATTCAAAATCAAGTGAGAAATTTTCAAAAGTTGGTGAGATGTGTTCAAAATTCCGTGTGGTTTTCAAAACGTTGAGTGAAGTGTGTTTTAAGTGGTTTACACTTTGTGGTGTTGTGTAATTTAACCTTGGTGCTGGGGCTCAAGTCACCTGGACCACACTTGGGTTCTTTCAGCCCAAATTTTTATGCATGCCTTACTACATGGGAGTACATATCACTGCACTGGCAATGGTGAAACTTCAACCACATAAGAGTGTAGTCCCTCCTGTGCCCACCCTCTTATATGGATGAAATACACACTATGATGAGTCTGTAAAGTACCTTCACTCTTTTTATAAGAAACAACTTTGCTGTATAAATAAATTCTTCTTTGTAATTCTAAAATATTGACAAACAAAGATTGTTGGGGAGTTGCTCTGGTCAATATTAGTTGGCCTTTGCATGATTAAGACATTGGTTCACATGGGCTAATTAGTCCATTAAGCAAACCATGCAATTTTTGGGCTTTTTTTGTTGATGTATTTTGTTTTTTTGGCCTGTGGCTGCGCCATGCTCAATGGGAATTTGTTCCTAGATCTGATTAAAATTTAAATAGGCTTAAATCAAAAAATTATGCAGGCAGTCAATTGCATAAATATGTTGCAGGGGGAAATTTTGAGTTGTACAAATGGTCATTTAAGTCTTTGACTGAAAATCCAACCATGTAGACTTTGAACCCAGGCTCATATTGGAGTTGTTGTAGTGAAAGAGATAGAAGGGTTCTTTTCTGAGATGATGACTAAAGAGAATTTTTGAAAAAAGATAATCCCACCAGGATGATAGAAATTTGAGCACAGAAAGGCAACAAACAAAAAGATGTGAATCAAAGAATTCATGAAAAATAAAGGCAACTAAGGCAGCTCCTCAGGTGAGTATTGAGAAAGAATACCATAAACCCTGAAAGAAGAAGGCTATTTAAAATAGATGATTGTTGTGGTTTAAACATGTTAGCACCCTTCATGCATAAAATTGATTGATGTGAAGTAAAGGGAACACAAAAGCCCCATCTAGGCTAGGAGAATGAGGAAGAATAGTATTTATCTTGGAAAGGAAAATTTACCACAACATGCCTTGACAGTTGTTGAAGATTTTTTTGAAATTTTATTTGGTGCTCTAAACTGCATTGGAGCCTTGCCTTCATTTCCTGCTGGAAGCCTCAACCTGGCTTTATTTTTTTATCCCAATATGATTCTTCTTCCCAGTATTGGTAGTTAGTGCCACCTTGGGTTTGTGTCAACCCTCCATGTGAAACATTTAGGGAGTTATCTATTTGGATTCTGCAGTTTTTGGAAGAAATATTCATGTTTTTTACATGAAATAAATCTTTTGAGCATGAAACAAAAGCCTTTTCTGTGAAACTCCATCCATAAAACATTCTAAAATGTTCAAGTGACCTATGAGTTAATCTGAAATGATTCCGTTGTGAAATTATATGGGAGTGATCTGCAAATTGAAAAGCACTCCTGGATCATTCAAACTTGTGTAGTTGGTAGAGAATAAGCCAATGGATGGAAGTCTAAGACGTTTTTGCACTTAATTGAGGGTTTTTTAACAGGTAGGAAACCCATATTTCCAGCCCTGGGATGGCTTGAATTACTCTAAGGAATAGCTTGAAGAGGGAGACCTTGGATCATGTTTTATGGCACATTTTTTACCTACAAGAAAAGTGGGGCTTATGCCCCAGGTGTGTCACCAAAAAAACAAGTGAACTGTGAGTTGATTTGAAGTAGTTCCCTTGTGAAATTGAAGTGAGACCTGGGAAACTTTTGTAAAATCATTGTAAAATTTATTTTGATTGACATTCTAGGCAGTGTAACACCCAACTGAGAGCAGAAAATCATTCAGAATTTTTCTATAACCTTCTTAATTTTTTTATCTGTTTATTTATATATTTTTTTTTTTGGGATAAATTTAGAACCAATTTCATTTCTCGCAGGGAGGGTTTTGAATTTTTTATGTATTAATACTTGCATTTGTTATAGACTCTTTGTGGCCTGCAATCATGTCCTGGTAAGAAAATGCCAATGAGCTTTGTGAAATTATGATGTTCAATCAGTGAAAAGTGAGAATGGAAAAAAATGAAAAAAAATTACAATTATTAATTTCAAGTTTTGCAATCAACAATCTTCCTTTAAAAATCAATTTCCCTGTAAAAGAATCATCATGTTTTACAAAATTTTTTTTTTCCAGAAATTGTTCTTTTTTATCTTGGTGGAAATGCCAGAATTAAAAGGTCATGATTTGGGAAATACAGGTGTCTTTCAATTTTCACAAAGGTGAAATCAAGGTGATTCTCATTTTCTGCAGAAGTGAATTTTTCCAGAATTTCATTTTCCATAAAGGTGAAACCCACAAGAACTATTGTGTACAGCATTTAAAAAAATTGATTCAATCATTTTGATTTCATGGTGAAATTTTTGATACTTCATGGGGAGAAAAGTGGCAACAAGAGTGACTTTGTGTCACTGGTCAGCCAGAGACCCCAATTTGGCCCTGGTTTTTGTTCTCCATGAAGGTTTATATGTGACAGATCATGAATTTCTTCTTCCATTCTCCTCCAATGGTGACGTATCTGTCCATCTCTGGACCCATACAAGCAGAAATTATCTTTACCTAGTATAAAGTAGTCACATAGGCTATTTTTCAAGACTACAAATTCAATTTGAAGCCTTATGGATACTTTACTATGAGGAAAAACAATAGGCATAGTTACAACCCCTAAGGTGTCCATAACTGAGTTTCAACTGCTGAATCTGGCTTTGGGCACAAGGAGTAATTGTTACTTCCACTTGGGGCAGTTACAATCAAGGAAATTAATACTGGTGCATGAGCATAAGGCTCCACTTTCAAGCAAAACTCTGACTTTTTTCCTTTCAAACAGACCTGTAGTAAAGCAGTTTTTACCCAAAGTATAGCTCCTGCCAGTGACTGGTTTCACTTTCAATGTTCTGGCATCAGAGATTTGATCTACGTTCATGGACTTTTCCCACTTCTGAGGTAGTTGGGACTCTCCTTTGACATGGTTAATCTCCATTCTAGAACCTATATCTCCTGAGATGACATTTACTGGACATGAGTCTGGTTCTTCCTCATGTTTTTTGAGACCAGATCTAAGCCATTGCCTTTCTCTTCAATATTGGATTCAGCGTTGATATTGTTTATCTTTCTCCTAGGATGAGGACAGTCAGGTTGACTGTTTCCCTTATCTGCACAATTCCAACATTCAAGAGAGGGGTTTGCATTGACAACAGAATTCCCTTGGGGGGCGGCTAACACCAATTCTTTACCAACCTCTTTTTTCTCTCTGGGTAAGGTCTGGAGCTCTCTGGGTTTGTCTCTGGGCTTTTCATTTAGTTCCATCATGTCAATTATTTCTTCCATGACTCCTATGAGATCGGGAAGGTCAGTGTCAATGGTTATTCTGAACCACAAATTTTGTTCTAGGTGTCCTTTTTGTTGTCCTAGAAATCTCCCATTAATCTCCTCTACAGAAGCTTGTGGATAGACAAAGTCAATCCTCTTCTTCTGGTTCAATCAACATTGGTCAGGGTGATCTATAACCAGATCAAAGAAATTTTTCTCAAAGGCTTTGACCATTTTCTTCTTCCAAACTCAATTTCCAAATTATTCTCTGATTAGTTCTTTCCATTTTTCCCATGGGAAATCTCTTACTTGTTCTCTTTTGGAGATAAACCAATCCAATGCAATTCTTTCAAAGAGTATAGGTAATCTTACTAGGGATATGGTCTGAGGTAAGCCTGAAGAAATAATATGGTGATTGATTTATTTCATGAACTCTTTATGATCATATTCTCCTTCTCTGGGAAACTTAGGCAAATCTGTGATAGGAGGAAGCAGCTTAATAGCTTTTTCTATTTCAGGAGAATAGTTCCTGTGCCAGGGGGCAAGATTGAACCTAGGATTGGGGAACCTAGGAGGAGGCATTTGATGCTCAGAATGGTTAACAGATTCATATTGTGAAATCAGGGATAATTTTACATCTCTGATATCATTCTTAATCATATGGAGTTGCATATAAATTTGATTTTTGAGCTCATTTAGAGAGTTCTCCAACTGTTTCCTATGCTCTCTTAGTATTTCTTCAAGGGAGTCATTACTAGCTGAAGGTTGAAGTCAAATTACATCTTCTCTCAAGGCTGAAAAATACTTCTAATAATTAATCCTGTTGTTGGTTCTTTCTTCCAGGATAAGAGTCTTGATTGCTTGGAGATCAGAGGACACTCCATTTTTTTAAAAGGGCAGTAGTTACTACCATTTTTCACTGAAGGAATTACTCAGGGCTACTCAATTTTTCCTCCAGTTGGTTGATCTTTTAGTGGCACAAACAGATATTATTCTATAAAGAAATAAAGTTTTCTCTAAGAATATTGGCAAAAAAACTATCTTCAACTAGCTCTTTTAGGCCCCCTTTAATGGTTGAGATAGAGCTCTCACTTCTGCCCACTTCTTTTGAATTCTCAAATCCTCCTTTGGTCTCTTCTGGTAAGAGGCTTTTACCTTTCCCTTTTTGTTGGGAGGAGGCTGGACTTTCTTGAGGTGGTCCCAAGCATTCCAGCCCTTTGCGTACTCCTCAAGCTCCTGCTTGTTTATGAACTTTTGAAAAGCTTTTTGGGAAATCTGGGCCTGACTGCAATAGAAGGCCTGTATCTTCACATTGGCCTCTTTCTCTGCTTGAATTACCTTTTGCCACAAGGAAATGTATTCATTGATTAGAATTTTCCGGGAATTATCTTGCTGTCCTTGAAAAGAAGCTTGGGAGGAGGAGCTGGGAAGAGAACTGGGGATTGGATCGTCTGGATGTCTGGATACCCAAGTCTTTCATTCCTTGTAGAGTCAACCAATGGATTATTTTTCTTGGCTCTGGAGTGGGTGAGAGAGGTGAAGTTTCCATCTGGTCCTCTGAGTCTAGACATTTTTATTAGAATAAATCACTAAATTATATGTATGATTAAAAAAAGTGAGATAATATGGCTTACCCTCTGAGTTTTGAGTGGCCACAGATTCTTCTCTAGTTGGGGACCTAGGTTGGATGGGAGCTTCTATGACAGGGTAGTTGGGTACTTTCACTGGAGTGGTAACTGGTGGGATTGCTACTTCAGCAGTGGAAGTAGTTGGATTTGATGGGGAAGTGGGCGTTCCAGACACTAGAAAGTACAGATATAAAATTTAGAATTTAATTTAAGGTAAAAAGTTTTTTGAAGAAATGTTTGGAGAAAATCTCACTTTTTAATAACTTGAATATGATGTGAGCAGGGTGTTGAGTCTTAGACCAATCTCTATGATACTTCAAGATGACGTTGAAAGAAAAAATTTTTTTGAATTCTTGTTCTTCTCTGACTTTTGAGTGGAGAGTGATGAGAATATGAGAATCATTCAAATGAATAGAGCCAGAAGAATAGATGAAAAGAGTCAGGATAGGCACAACCAAGATAGGAACAAGAAAAATAAAGAAGGGAGAGAAGAAGACCAAAAGTTGACATTAGAAGACTTATGTTGAAGAATGACAAGGTAGATGTGACATGGAGATAGGTTTGCAACAGTAGCAGAAGGAAGAGACTGAGACAAGGAGGATCGAAGATCAGGATTGAGTGATTCAGTTTGGCCCAAAGGACTAGAGGTCTTACCAGGCAATCAGTAGGACAGTTGAGTGATTTGCAGCTTGAGAGTTGTTGGAGGTTGGATAGATGTTGAGTGTGTTTGTGGAGATGGGACCAGATTTGAGGGGTGATTTTCAGGTGGCAGACATAGTGGTTGAAGCAAGGAATATATGGGGAAATAGATGGAGAAAAAGAAAGATAAAGGAAAAGAAGATAGATGAGACCAGAGAGGATTATAGATAGAAGAAGAAGAATCAATCAGAATAGAGTCAAGAGATTGGAAAAGAGATAAAACAGGGGTCTTCCTCCTAGAGAATCTGAAGTATCTGACCCCTGATCCCACAGTCCAGCCAAGAAATCTTAACAGAGAGAAATCAATTTTTTCTGTTCTAAAGGAGATAGAAGTTCCCAATCAGTTGGTTTGTTATTTTTCATATAATTTTCTTTTCAGACTTTTAGAAGTTTAAGATAGTATTTAATAAGTTCTGTGTTAGTCTTCTAGTCCACTGCGGAGTAAGAAATCCGGAAAAATATCAGAATATAATTTTTCAGATTTTTTTTAGTATTTTTTAAGTATTTTTAAAGTTTGGTAATTTATAATAATTTCTTCTGAATTTTTGGTTAATTTTTGAAAAATTATTTAAAGATTTTCTAAAAATGGCACAGGATCAATAATTATATCAATTATCTCTCATACAGACCCTAAATTTTCAGCCTATCAGGTTCCAAGGACCTAGCTCCTTCTAGCTACTAGAGGTGATCATGAAAGGTTTAGAGTAAAAATTTTAAAAAAATGCCAGAGATATATTTTGGATAAAAGGCTTAAATTTATTTATATATTTATAAAAAATAAACTTAAAAGGAGTGGCCAAGACCTTATTGGGGTTGTTTATCCCTCCAGAGCACAGTTATATTTCTTTTAAGGAAAATGTAGGTGCAATTGTGGTGCCTGTGGGGTTTACAAGGACTCCTGTCAAGAAGGGTTTGTGTAATTTCCTTGGGGTTTGGGTTATGCAGAACCTGCTAAAAGGGTATCAGTCAGCAGGATCACATAATAGGTCTAGATCTGGACTTATGATTGATAGATCAACCAATATTCAGGGATTCAGGGTGCTGGAAGCTGGTGCTGAGGCAGGCTGAATGGTTGGATGTTGATTTTGGCCAAAAAGTAACAATTCAAGAGTTTTGTCTATAATTTTATCAGAGAGGGGTCCAGGATCACACACTCATTTCTTATCAGGCTTTGATGGCTTGAGAAATAAAATATCCTAATAAATAATGACTAGATGACAGGATGAATGAGTTAGAAGAGGCTGGGGTAAGAGCCTTTATTTATATCATTTGGGTCACCTCATGGTGCAGTCTTTTTACCAACCAAAGGAGGGTTACCCAGGCTATTTCTGAAGCCAGGGAGCCATCAGTGTATTTTTATAGACCTTCTCTGGTCACTACACAGGCACAGGAAGCCCTATGTCATCATGCTTGTGGCTTGATACACGTTTGAAACCTTAATGACCTCATTGTATCTACTAAAGAAGTAGTATTCAATTTATATTTTTAAATATAAGTCATAGTTTTGTGAAGCCGGGGGTTTGAACCCATGCTCTAGAGACCCCATTTTGAAAGACTATTTTGAGTCTGATGCTCTTTTGTCCATATTTGGGTGTTTCACAGTCAATCAATTGGATAGTACACTCCTAGGAATGATTATTTACCTACAGTTTTAGTCACCAGGGACACAAGGGAGGTGTTGTATGGGTCTTTGGTACCTTTTGACCCATCTAGCGCAAATCTAGGCCTCTTTTTATTGTTAGTAAACACTCTGAGGGTGTTATAGAAACTAATATGTACCCTTTTTGGTCCAAAACTACCATACAGGCCCTTTTACAGAGGCCCTGACAACCTTTGATATAATTTTGAAAAGTTTGCAGGGCCCAATTTTCCGGTTTTTTGTTGGTTTATCTGTTTTAACACCATTCCCCACCACATGGTGGCGCTTTTTGGGCCCCATGTGGTGTGGAAAAGGGCTGTAGGGTGTATAGGTGGTAACCTACAGCCTGCTTCTGTTTTGGGAGAGGGGGGGGCTGTCCAGTGAGCCAGCTGGTTGCCTTGCGCAATGGACTGGCTGGTTTCTAGGCCCCCCCCCAAGGTGGTGGGTCAACTACCTGCAGGGCTGGCAACAGGTAGCAACCGCCACGCGCAGTAGTTGCTTAACTACCAGCAGGAGTTGGTAGCAACTGCCTTTCCGGGTATTTGCTTGACTACCTGCGGGTGTTTTTAGCAACTTCCTTGCACTGCAGTTGCTTGACTATGCGCGGGAGTCTGAAACAACTTTCCTGCGCAGTCAGAAACTAATCTAGGATTTTGCAAGGTAGTTGCTTGACTGCTTGCGGGGCCGGTGCGTGCCATAGCTCCTTTTTGCAGTTGCTGAAGAGCTGAATAACTTAAATTTCCTGAACCAACAGACTAGAACAAGAGAGTTGATCATATGAGAGGAAAGAATGAGAGACGAAAGAAGAGATGATAAAAGAATGACAAGTATGAGGAGGAATTCTCACTTGATGCTAGTTGAGAGGAGAAGGTGACGCTAGGAACAAAAAGGAACTGAGAGATATGACGGAAGATGAGGAGGCAATGGAGGAGACAGAGACTGGGTCTAATTATGATTTTAAAGAAAGAGCGGCATAAGCGGTTGATAGATTCAGATGGCAGTTTGCAGAAAACCTCACATTTGAACAACAATGAAAGGAAATAGAATGTTATGGGAAGCCGGAAGGTTTGAGTTTGAGATTATTAGAACAGAGAAGTTGACGTAGTACGTAGGTGATGTTAAGGTTGAGTTGAGGGAGAGGGTGGGAGAGAGTAGGTTGATTTGAGGGAAGTGGATGATGGAAGCGATTGTTGGAGGTGAGTCGAGTTGAGGGAGAGAGTGGGAGAGAGCAGGTTGAGTTGAGGGAAGTGGATGATGGAAGCGATGGTGGTGAGTCAAGGGAAGAGTTGGAGGTGATTGCAAGCAAAGGGGTGATTTGAAGCAGGAGGAAATGAGGAGACAAAGGAGAGGAGGATGAAAAATGAGGGATGGAACAGGAGTGGATGGAGGAAGCGGATGGTGATGTGGCAGCGATGAGGGATGGAACGGGAGTGGATGGAGGAAGCGGATGGTGATTTGGAAGCTTTCTGTGACACAGTTGTAACAAGTGGAAGCGCGCAAGGTGGTTGAGTGTGTCAGGATGCGTTGAAGGGGAGGTGATCAGTGATTTCCTTTCAACAGTTGCGGGGGTATGTGGCTGCTCGCGAAGGTATGGAAAAAACCTTTCTTTGTCCAAAGCTGCTAAACTAGACATTAATATGGGTTCATGACCAAATTTTTAGTCACAAACCCATACCTGCCAATGCAATGGGAGGATACACAGGTGAACCTTTGTTCTACCTGAAGAAGTAACTTTTTGGGGGTGGTTCCAGTGGGTGACCCTAGCTAAATTGAAACTACAAACCCATTGCTTTAATAATATTTTTAGATCTATTACAGGTTAAGGTTTTATTTCTTAATTTTTATTTTCAATTGATTATTTCTGTATTTTTTTATTTATTATTATTATTCATTCAGTTTTATTTTTGGGGGCTTTAGTCAGTTGGTTCTGAATAGTAGCCCGCTGACACAACCCCAAAATAAATTTGCGACCTGTCTCAACAGATCTAGGGGAGATTTTGGTGGTGAGGGAAAAGGAGATAGTGGGCCATCTGGCTGTTTTGGGAAATTTTGGGGGGGCATTTGGCTATCCAAGCAAGAAAATGACTTTGGTTTCCCTGTCACAAGTAGTAAGTTTTCCCTTTTAACTGGGATTAGGAAAAGGGCAAAAATTATTTTTGAATGTGTGTTGTGGTGACAAAAACTGGACACCTCAGGACCGCTGCAGAAAAATTGAATTTTTTATGATTTTTTATATTCATCATTCATCCTTTAAAAAAAAAAAGTTGAATTCCTTTTGCTGAATCAGGTTCCTTCAGAATTTAGATCCTCCAGCTTCCCCATCTTACAGCAGTTTAGAGATGGTTCCCTGGGGTGTTTAACTCCCCAGTTCTTGCATTAAATACTTGTTCTCCTTGCCTTGGTCCTTTGTTTTGCCAAATGTGCGGGTGAAGACCCGCTTGGCTCAATCTTGTCCACCTCTCACACCTGCTTGGCTTGGCCTAAACCTTTCTGGCACCTGCATCACCGTCAACATTGACAGCAATGGGAATTCTCACTCCCAAACATTCCCCACCCATCCCATTGTTGAATTCCACAAACTGCTCACCAATCTCCAACTTAACCTCCCTTCCTCACCACTCACGCTGATCAACCAGAATCACTGGCAACCATTCAACCATCCAATATCCTTTCCATCCACCACCACCCACATCATTTGATCTGGTCACCTGTGCAAGATTGGTCACGGGAGAAAACTCCATCCCCTGACTCCATGGCCCATAAAAGGAGGGGCTCTCCCCTACCTTTTTCTGAATCATCCATGGGAGTGTGTGCATATGCCCCCCTGTAATCATAGTAATTAAGAATCATTATCTTGGGTATATTTTTTGATTTCCCCCTGATCCATGTTATCCTGAGTATTTGCCCCTCTGAGGCTTGATAATTATCACCAGCAAATAGCCTTTCTGGTTGAAGAGAATTCTGTCTGTTGGAATTGTAGAGTGTGTTATACCACTCTTTGATCCCTTCCTCTGACCATACTGTTCTCAATCCTTTTGTGATCATTTTTCTGCAGCCAATCATGTTTGATTGAGGAGGTTTTATTAAGCGTCAAACCTGGAGTGTTATTACTCTTTTATTTCAAAGTTGCATTCTTCCAGCCTACTGTTGAGTTCCTTGAGAAGTGTGGAGCTTATCCCTGTTCAAATTGGTTTTCTGTTTGATTTTAGAGCTTCTCAGAACATTGTGCTTTGTCTTTTACGGCCACCCTCAGTTATCTGGTACCCTTCAAACGCTTGATTGTGGAGAGTTTGATGGGTTCATTGAGAACCTGGAGGTTGGTGGGGGTTTTAGTTGATCATCTTCAATCTCCTGCTGACAACCAGAGTTATAATTAGCTGGTGGGAATTGTTACATACAACAGCTTTGTTCTTTTGAGCTTTAAAAAAAACTTTAAACTTCCTTTGGTTCAAATATCTCCAACATAATCTTGCCTCAGATAGTGATGTTCCATTGCTACTGACTATTATCAAACTTTATCCTTACTACTTGATTCCTCACTTAAATTTTCTGGTCCTTGATCTTGATTACATTTCAATATTTTTGTAAAACTCAGGAGGGCAGCCTAAACAGCACCTTTCTCTTCCACAAAACTGCCATGGCCTAGCACTGTTTGGAGTTTTAAATTTGATCCCCCAGGCCAGGATCAAAGCAGAAACCTTGGGATTTACAGTCCCAAACTTGAAGAATCAACTTTGAAATCCAATCCAACTTTTTTCTTTTTTCTTTTTTTTATTTTCATCCAGATCTGATCTGTGGAGGAAACTTGTTCCAGAAGTAAGTCCTCCCAATTGTGCACCATCTGGGAAATATCCTTGTTGCCTTTTTGTGAAAACTCTACTCTTGCCACACCTGTGATCCACATTGGAATTTTGCTCTTTGGATCTCTTAGGAACTCTGCTCTTCAATATGGAATCTACTGGTACCTCCTCCTCCTCTGTTTGGGCAAGATGGTCAAGATTAAACCCCAAAAAAAGAACTTAGGTTTCAATGGAAAAAAATTTTAACAATTCTTGGACTCCTATGAGATGGCTGCTGAAGTGGATGGTGCAAGTGAACATCATATTGGTTATCATTTACTATTTTTTGTCTCCTCTGATGAAGTTATGGAAGTGATTGAATTGTTTGGTGGATTAAAAACTCAAAAATGGAGGCTCTTAAAGGAGGCTATGTTGGCTTCTTGGGGAAAAGTAGATGTGGCTAGGTTTACCTTACAGGACTTGGATACTCTGGTTTCTCAATGGATCTTCAATGGTGGTGTCTCTCCAGCCTCTGATTATCAATCTTTCAGAAATTGTTTGGATCCTATTCAGTCTTGCCTCATCAGAAACAATCACATTGACATGGTGGAAAAAATTTGAGTTTTTTTTTCCAGTCTTTTTATCCAGGAGTGCAGGAAAGGATTAGGGATGGATTATTTAAATCCCAATCTATTATTACTACTAGAGATACTTGGTTCAAGCTCCCTGCTTTTCGGGTACCAAGGAGTGCAGTGGATAAAGTGATGAAAATTCAAAAATCTCTTAATTTTGAACAAACTAGAGTCACTGAACCAGTACATTATCCTTCTTTTAAGGAGTCTAATGAAATAATGAACAAGATGAAAGTGAATCATAGACCTAAATCAACTCCCCAGGCCAATAAGGAAACTGCTACAATAGATGAGATCACTAAATTACTTCATGCCTTTGAAAACAAAATTGATCAGAAAATTTCTTCTTTAGCTACTCCTAAACCTTCTAACTCTGTTCCTAAAACTACTCTAGTCTGCTATTACTGTCATAGGGAAGATCATTGTACTGGGAGATTTCCTGATATCCAGAAGGAAAATGAGGAAAAATTGGTGGAGGAGAATTGAAACAATTTCTTTCTTCCTAATGGTGCTTTGATCCCTTTTGATTTGTATCTTCCAATCCATCATGTGGTGGCCTCTTATCAACCACTAACTCCCAAGAAGTTTCAGCCTCCTGGATGCCAAGACCCTTGCTATCCTTTAGCTACCAAAGGTGATAGAGTAAATAATAAATATATTATTTAATAAATGCAGCACAAATCCATAGAATATTTGGATTAAGCTTATTGCAAGGTTAAGTGGTTTGGTTATTGTTTATTGTTTTGAATCAATATGAATAAATTGATTATTAAATATTTATAGAGGGGCCACAATTATATTGGGGATCTTTAACACTTCTCTTCAGGTATTTCAGTATGAAAACACGTAGTCCTGGTTACTTTAGGCTCTTTAGTTTAAAGAATATTTTACCCAAAGATAATATGTATATAAAATACACAATGGAGTGGTAGGGCCTTGTAGCCAAGCTACCACGACAGAGAAAGGATAATAAAACTTACTGGTATACTATTAAATCCTTTGGGTATCTGTTTTGAGATGTGTACTGATGGGTTAAACCTATATACTTGGGTTTATAAGGTTGTTCAGCAGTTTTGATTGATAAAAAGAGGTTGAGGATGGATACTACTGATCAGACATTGCCATAAATCACTTAATTATCTCTTATAAGTACTTGATTACCTTGGCACGGAGTCTAGATATGAATATTACTGGGTCTCTGCCCATCAATATCCTCAAAAGAGCTCTTTATTTATAGCTTTTGGAGTCCCAATATTGTCCTTCTGAGGGTTTTAGGTGCTCAAAGGGACGGACAATAAGGCTAGCAGGGTAACCAGAGGTAGCCAGTCATGTGTTCTTGGTGCTATAGCACGGGTAGCATCTAATTCCTCAGGTTAAGTGAATTATTCCACCTTATAATAGACATTAGGACGTGTGAATAACACTAATCTGTCCTATTTATGTATTATCTAATTAATTATCCTTAGTAAATGTACCCAGTAATTTAATAATTATATTAATAGACATTTTTACGGACATCTTGATTTCAGGTAAGTTCTCATTATGTATTACATAACTGGAGTAAAAGTCATAATATTGATTTTACTCTTTATTTTTGAGTTCCAGTTGATTTACTAAGATAATTACTTAAAAATATAAGTCATGTGAATTCATGTAATATTTTTACATCATTAGTTTTCTTAGTATGTCACAAAAATATTGATGTCTAGCAATTCTCATAAAAGTATATTAAAGTATTTTAATATATTTTCAGAAGTTTTCATTGTCTTATTTTCGACATTCTTGGTACTTTGCATTATATTAAATAAAAAATACGTATAAGGATTATTTATGTATTTTTATATAACATTATGTATTTTTAGACAGTCTACCATCCACAGGAACATTTATTACATATGTAGGAAGTTCCCATGTATGTTGTAGCATGTTTACGCGGTACCTGAGCCTCTCAGACCGCCTGTCACTCTGTCAAACTGTAGTCCCGTGGCTGCCTACTTTTCAGAGGCCCAGGGCTGCGTAAAAAACCTCAAAGGAGTGAAAAGGTTGTATCTCAGCCGCGCGCGGGTGCATTGGCTGCCGCGGCTGCGTGCGGGAATTGTGACAAAACACATTTCCCCCCGTAACTCCCAAAATATACACAAAACCTCAATTCTGACTGAATTTTAGGTGTGAAATCTATACGTGACAATTTGTGTGAAATACTTAATTGGCCAAAAAGCTCAATAATGGAGCTGTATTATTTTGGTTTTTCTTTACTTAATTATTTAAAAATATAAGGAGTTGGATTTCAAGGGTGGGGTCAGTGAGTGACCCTACCTAATTTTGGGTGGAAATTCCATTTCTGTAATAATATTTATGGTTTTCTTACTCCTTCTGAGGTTAATTGTATTATTATTATTTTTATGTTATTTTTGTTACTTTTGCAGCTTGCTCTGCAATAGTAGCAAGCTGACATTCCCCCACTCCAAGATATGGCTATATCTGAAAAAATTGTGGAGGAAGTTGAGAGAAAAAATTAACTTCATGTGTGTTTCAGTTCCTTTTGCTGGCTCTGTAGTTTCTGAGATGTATTGGTCCATCAGTTATATCATTTTCTGGTAACCATTCATCTTTGTCTGCAGATTCTCCTTTGTATCTTACTAAGTATAGTCTGATATCTTTTCCTTCTACCCTCTCTTTCTTATCTCTCAATATCCTGCTGACTTTCCCTTTTTCTTTCACAGGGTCAGTTTCTATTGGGATTATTCCTGGAGGAAGGCTGCTGCCTTCTCTTGGTTTAAAGTGTTTGAATAGGCTAACAGAAAGTACTTGATGTTTTCTTGATAATTCTTCACTCAAGATTACTTCCACAGCATTTTTGTCATGCATCTTCTTGATAACAAATGGTCCAACAAAGGCTGGTTTCAGTTTTCTGTTGCCAGCCAGGTTGTTGAAATTAGTTGTAGATATCAAGATCTGGTCTCCTATCTTAAAGTCAGGTTCTTTATGGGATTTGTCCCATCTTTGTTTGTTCTATTCAACAGCTTCTTCTACACATTTATGAGCATGATTATTTTCCAGATCTATCATCTTCTAAAATTCAAGAGATGTTGGATGAATAGTGGCCAAGTTATAGTTCAAGTTATTGCTAGGGAGTTTTGGAATCCATCCTCTTTCTAGTATGTAGGAAGCTTTTTTGGTAGTAGAATGTTTACTGCTGTTATAAGCCATTTCTAGGGCTGGGAGTAGGCTTATCCAATCGTGGGAATAACCATCTGAGTTTTTTTATTCTTCAACAAAGCTACAGAACCTCCTTGGCATATCTTCTAGGGTCTGTATCATCCTTTCAGCTAATACGTCAGTTTGGGGATGGTATGCTGTAGAAAATGCTAGAGTAGTGCCCAGTATATCATGTAGATTCCTTCAAAACTCAGATCTGAATTTGGGGTCTCTGTCACTGATTATAATCTTGGGTATACCCACATCAGCTATAATACTATTCCAGAATAGTAAGGCTACATCCAAAGCACTATCTTCCTTGTTGTTAGGTAAGAGTTTTGCCTTTTTGGAATATCTGTCAACTATAACTAGGACAGAGTTATATGAATGAGTACCTTCAGGGGGGAGGCCGGTGACAAAATCCATATTGATGATTTCCCATCTGGTTGTAGGTTCAGATATTTTCTGTAAGAGTCCAAACCTTTTTCCAGTAGTTTTATTAGATTTCTGGCAGGTATCACAGCTAGTAACATATTCAGTAGTGACTTCTTTCCATTCTATCCACCAGGAAGTTTGTTTAACTTTCTCTAATGTTCTTTCTTTGGATAAATGTCCTGATGAACAGTTGTCATGGAATTCCTGGAGTATATGTTGTATATGCTCTTTGTTGCTTAGTACTAATATGCTGGAATGTTGGTGTCTATAGTAAAGGAGACCATCCCAAAAGGTAAACCTTCCTGCTTTATAGGGTTTAAGTAGTAATGCAGGCAGGCTATTTATCAAAGCTGCTTCTAAGGATTCACATTCTATAATGTTAATCAGAAGCTTGATTTCAGGAGATTAGCTATCCCTTACTAGGTTGAAGAAAGCAGTGTCTAATTCACATAAGTGGATCCCCATTATTTGAGCACTTAATGCAAAAAGATTGATGTTCAGGATAGGAAAGATATCTTGATCTTCAGGGTCATATGCTGGATTATTAGAGTCATTAGGCAAATAATTCCTACTTAGACTATCAGCATTTTGATGTTTAGCTCCAGCTTTATGTACTATATTCATCTGTCCTCTATATTGTTGTATAGCAATTTGCCACCTGAGCATATGTCTTCTGGGAGTTTTCATGTTCATGCAAGTTCTTAAAGCATTGCAGTCCGTGATTACTTGAAAAGTGGTGCCTTCTAAGTAATAGTGTAGCTTCTCTAAAGCTCATACTAGTGCCAAAAATTCCAACTGACTGGCCCCATATCTCTTCTCTGTATCTTTGATCTGTCTAGATATGAACAGTACAGGTTTTTCTACTTGTTTGTCTTCTTCTATCCTTTCCTCATGTAAAGCCGCTCCTAGCCCTTCCATGCAAGCATCAATGTATAGTTTGAAGGGCTTAGAGTAATCTGGTTGGATAATTAGAGGAGTAGAGGTCATAGCTATTTTTAATTCCTCATAGTTCTTTAGTCCCTCATGAGTCATTTCAAATAGTGTGTTGTTGTTGCATACTTCATACAGACTTTTAGTTAGCATAGCAAACTTTGGTATGTATTGTCTGTAGTAACTGCAGAAACTGATGAAGGACAGTAATTCTGTCTTGCTTTGAGGCATAGGTCTATTCATGACAGCAGCTATCTTATTTTGATCAGCGCTAGAGTTAGGCCAGAGACTATATTTCCTAAGGCTTTCAATTCTCCGTAGCCAAAGTTGCATTTCTTCATGGAAACCTTTAGTCCTGCTCTGGAGATTTTTTGGAGTACTAATCTTACTTGGTTAATATGAGTATCCCAGTCATCAGAGTATGTGATAACATCATCTATGTATACCATCATCCATCCTTGTCTGATGTAATTACCTAGAACTGTATCCATTGTTCTCTGGAAGTGTGATGGAGCATTCTTCATACCAAAGGGCATCCTAAGATATTCATATATTCCCCAATTACAGATTATTCTCATAAAATTCCTGATGTCAGGGCTTATTGGTTTCTGGTGGAAGCCTTTAAGCATATCCATAGTAGTGATGTACTTAGCCTTGGAGAAGTTATGCAGAGCATGATCAATCTGGGGTATAGGATAATAATCTGCTTGAGTGTAATTGTTGAGCATTCTGAAGTCTCCTACCATTCTTGACTTGTCATTATGCCAAGCTAGGATTACAGGTGTGGTCACATCTACCTGTTCATTATGCCCTACTTTCCTTAATACTTGTAAGTCTATCAGTTCTTGCATATGTTCCTCAAGAGCTTTTCTAGACTTGGGACTAGAAGGATAGTCTGGCCTTCTTAAGTTAGGAGGATAAGGAGGCTTAATGGTCAATTTCAATAACATATCATTTCCTTTAATATCACCAATGGGATGATCTTTAGTACAAAAAGCATTCTGGTTCTCAAAGCAGACTTTCAATATTTCTTTCTTCTGTTCCTCAGAAATTTTCATATTTGGAGCTGCTTGAGAGAAATATTCTTGGTCAAAGTCTTCTAAATGCTTTTGATAAGTAGAGGAGGGGAAGTTAGACTGTATGGTGCATATCTTAAACTTCTTATCCCAATTACCTCCTGCTGTGAAGTATCTTCCTTTACTCTGGAACACGTTGTGGTGCCCCATCCTGGACACCCTGGCCGCCTTAAGACCTCAATCCATAAACTGTTGCGCAAATGTACCGCCCGGCTGAACAACTTATCCTCAGGCTCATCCAAACCATTCTGTACCCGTGCGCGCGCCGCGCCGCGCGCGCTGCGCTTCCATTATCCGCGCCGCGCGCGCTGCGCTTCCATTATCCGCGTCGCAGCGCCGCGCTCCTTTCATCCGCGCGCGTCACGCGTCCTTTATCCGTGTTTCTTGTCATCTCCGCCGTTGTCATAAGCACATCCTCATCTTTGTCGTTGCGTGTCTTCATCTTTGTCGTTGCGCCTCCCAATCTCCTCATTGCTACCGTTGCGCGGCGCTCATCCATGATTTACTGAATCCATCCCGACCGCACCCACAAGCATTTGGCAAATCCTTGGATCCGTCAAACCTCCCATTGCACTTGATCTATCAGTCGTGGATCTCAAGGCCATCAGGATTTACTCAACTTTCTCAAACCAATCTCCTATCCGCCCATCCGCGCTCTCATGGACTTCATCCAACACCTTTCCTGGGACTCTCCCACCCGCTTCCGCCTTCGGACAAGGGGTGGGTGACTCTGGTATTGTTACGCGCGCCCATCCACAGACCGACGCGAGTGACCACATGGTTGCCTTCCCTTTTCAGCTCTATTTGTAGAATCCGTTGTATATAGTCTAACAGGGCCTCCTGCCCATATAAGGAGGGGCTCTCCCCTGCCTTTTGGCCCAGCATCCCATCATGAGAGCATCAGAGAATCCCATCATTCTATGAGACCATCATCATAAGCAATTTATCCGTGGGCATCCTTCCCCACTTATCTGAGCAAATTATCCGGGTATATCTATGATTGCCCCTTGATCCTTTGAGCCTCCATACTCAAACTCAGTCCTTTTTGACCTTGATCCTTATCACCAACCAATAGCCTTGCTGGTTGAAGAAGAATTCCTGTCTGAATTCTTGGGTGTGTTATACCACTCTGATCCCTTTTTCCGACCATACTGGTCTTGATCTCTCCTTGATCATCTTTCTGGAGCCAATCACGTTTGATTGAAGAGGTTTTATTAAGCTTAAAACCTGGAGTGTTATACCTCCCTTCTTCTTTGAGGTTGAATTTTTCCACGCTATTCTTGAGTTCCTTGAGAAGTGTTGGGATATTCTTGCCCAAATTTGTTATTGATTTGCTTCTAGAGCTTCATAAACAAATTGCTTTTGTTTTGTTCAGCCTCCCACAGTTATCTGGTACCCTTCAAGCGCTTGATTGCGGAGAGTTGGGCAGGCTCATTGAGAACCTGGAGGTTGGTTGGGATTGAGTTGATCTTTCCTAATCAGCTGCTGACGACCAGAGTTCTTAGCTTGTGGGCGTTGTTACTTACAACTGCCTTGTTCTATTGAACTCTGAACAAACCTTGACTTATTTGTTCAAGTCTTTCCCTGCACCATCTTGTCTCAGATAGTGTTGTTTCCATTGCTACCAACAACTCTTATCCTCTTCTCTTAGTTTGATTTCTCATCCATAAGGTTCTGGACCTTGATTCCGGTTACATTTAAATATTATTGTAACTCCTAGGAGGGCAGCCTAAACAGCACCTTTCCCCTCCACAGAACTGCCACGGATTAGCACCGTTTGGAGTCTTACCATGTCTATACCATATAGACATAAGGTATCATTACCGAGTATCAGGTAGTCACATAGTCCGTTGTGCAATACTGAAAATTTCACTTGTATTCTCAAAGATCCTTTAGTTTGAGGTAGTATTATAGGAGCAGTCCATAACCCAATAGCATTCATGGTAGAGTTTCAAGAGCTGAACTTGGCTTTTGGGATGGGCAAAAGGTGTTCTCTCCAATTGGGGTCCCATTTGTTAAAGAATTCAGCACAGACACATGAGAAAAAGGCTCCACTATCCAGTAATACCCTTATAGGTTTGTTTTTTATACAACCCAGTTGCATAACACTTTGACCAGTGATATAAATTTTCCCACTCATAGGTTTAACTTTTAATGGTTTGACATCCATAATATGTCTAGGAATTATGGTAGGATCCCATTCTTGGGGCAAGCTAGAATCCCCATGGATTTTATCAATTTCTACAAAAGTGCATATATCTCCTTCTATAACATTAACAGGGTTGGTCAGGATCAATTCACATTCAGAAAGGGATCCTTCAGTATGAGCTATATCTTCATAGTTCTGATTCTCTTCAACCTCCTGTTCTCCTTCCAAGACTGCTATCTTCCTTTTTGGTGATGTGCAGTCTTGTCTCATATGCCCAGTCTTGTTACAATTCCAACAATTTGCAGGCATCCTCTCTTTCTCCCTATTCTAATTAGGTTTCTTATTATCAGAGGCATTTATCAGAGGATTTTGTTCTCTGGTTTTGTTGATGTTTTATTTCTCTTTGGGTCTGGAAGGGGCTTTCTTGTCTAACCCATTCATGTCTATTACTTCTTCTAGCACATTGATTAGAGTGGGCAAGTCCGCATCAATACTCATCCTACATCTTACACTATGTTTAAGATTTTCAGGACACAGTTTGAGGAGTCTTTAATTTAATTCCTCTTTATCAGCATCTGGATAGAAGCGATCCAATCTTTTCTTCGGTTCCAAGCACCATTTGTGAGGTTTATCCTTGGAGGGTTCAAATGAGCAATTTTCAAAATTTTTCATCATTTTCCTTTTCCACATTCTAGAACCAAATTGTTCTTTGATCAGAAGTTTCCAAGAATTCCATGGTAAGGATCCTAATTCTTCTCTCTTACTGATAAAACAGTCCAATGCTACTCCTTCAAATAGCCTGGGTAGCCTGCCTACAGCTATGGCTTCTGGTAGGTCATAAGAGTTAATGATGTAGTCAATAAATTTAACAAAATTTATATGATTATATTCTCCTTCACTGGAGAATTTGGGCCATTCAAAAATAGTGGTTAACAGTTTGAGTGCTTGCTCCATGTCAGGAGTAGGACTAGGCCTAAATTTATCACTCATATTCATTCCTAATAAGGGTGGTGCATAAGGAGTAGTGGTTTGTCTGTGAGGTTTTGGTTCCTCTGTAGTACTCCCCAAGGGGTTGGTCAGACAGACTTTCAAGTCTCTAAGATCATTTTTGATCAGATTAAGTTGCAGGTCCACTTTTTTATTGATCACATCCAATTTTTCACTAAGGGATAGAATAGAACTGTTTGTGGTGGTTGCCAATTCTTCTTTTAAGGGGTTGAAAGACATAATAAAATCTTCTTGGATTCCTGATAACATATTCTCAATTGTAGGAGTCTGTTTGATCCTACCTTGATTAATTGTCTCCAATAACTGTTCTGTGTGTTCTTTAATTTCTTCCATACCTACAATCTTTGTTTGGTTATTAATCAATTTGGCTACCACTGAGGTTAATTTATCCTTTTGGGTATAAACCCCATCCAAATTTTCACAAACAATTTTGAAATTATGACGCATATCATTAGGAAAGGAAGTAATTACATCAGAGGTTTGTTTGGGCTCAGAATTAGAGGCTAATTCTTGTAAACCTTTTTCCACTTTTGAGCAAGGGATATTATCTGGTCCCAGTCTTTCTTTCCCTTTGGCTTGGGATAGGAAGAGGATCTCTTCTTTCCTGATCCTTTGCCTTTCAGTTGGGCTAATTGATCCCAAGGATTCCACTTTTCTACAAAGGATTCTACCTCTTTCCTTGGAATCATTTTCTGAAGAGCTATCTGGGCGGCTTTTGCCTGGGAGATTATCTTTTTCATAGATACTATGTCCTCCTTGGCTTGGGTTTCTTTTAATTCTTCCCAATATTTCATGTGCTCTTTGAAAAAGTCTTTGATCCTTGCTTCCTTGGCCAGATTCTGCTGGGGTAGCTGCAGGGAATCTTTTTGTAAAGGAGGGTGGCTTGATTCTGCTACTTTCTCCCTCTCTAGGTTGGGAGAGGGCAGAAGTGATTGGTGCTGCTCCTTGTCTATCAACATTTGATTCACAGGCTCTAGTCCCTTTATGGTTGTCCTTATTGGTGGTCTGATGGTTACTGAGAGCTTTTGGCAAAGATCCATAGGAGGGAATTCTTCTGGAGGCTCTTGTGTTATGTCTATTCATTTTCAAAATAATATGTTTATAAGTATTTTACAGAAAAAATCCGTAAAAATAAGTTTTATTTCAAAACTCACTTAAATTGATTTTCAAAGGTACCAAGACCTGATTGGGGTTAAATTGATCCTTAGTAGGTAATCCTACGGGGTCTTGGTGGGTTCCAATGAGGTCTTCACCTGCCCAATCAATATTTTCAGGGCGTCAAGAGATGTCTGGGACTTCCTGATCCAATAGATCAACTTCAGTGGCGGTGGTTTCTGGTACAGGAGGGTTCACTAATAAAAATTGTATTTTATTGGTTAATAAAATATATCAATATTATCTTAAAAAATGATGTGGTAAAGCAAGTTGTATACTTACTTTTATATTTCAAAAAATAATTTATACGGTATTTTTTCCAAGCTTTATGTTTCCTTAATAGAGCCTGAAAGTTGATACGCCTTTCAAGATCTTCTTGTTCAAGGAGTTTATCTAAGTGTTTACGTGCAGAAGAGATATTAAGTTGCTCAGCTTGAGTTAAAGCTTCCCAACCAGTAGGTTCATAATTTTTAATATATTCTTCTTTTCTTATCTTTAAAAAATTTTTAAATAATAGATTATTAAGTCTGCATTGGTTTTTAAATCTACTGCAAAAGAATTTTATAATAAATCACAGTTATAAATTCTGATAAATTTTTCTTTGATTTATTTTTTTGTAAAAATGTCTGGTCCAAGGGATTAAATATAATAAAATGGAATATTTCCCGGCCCAACCCCAAATTTTCAGCCTCCTGGTGCCAAGGCCCTTGCTATCCTTTAGCTACCAGAGGTGATTGAGTAAATAATAAATATATTATTTAATAAATGCAGCAAAAATCCGTAGAATATTTGGATTAAGCTTATTGCAAGGTTAATTGGTTTGGTTATTGTTTATTGTTTTGAATCAATATTAATAACTTGATTATTAAATATTTATAGAGGGGCCACAATTATATGGGGATCTTTATCACCTCTCTTCAGGGATTTCAGTATGAAAACACGTATTCCTGGTTACTTTAGGCTATTTAGTTTAAAGGATATTTTACCCAAAGATAATATGTATATAAAATACACAATGGAGTGGTAGGGCCTTTTAGCCAAGCTTCCACAACAGAGAAAGGATAATAAAACTTACTGGTATATTATTAAATCCTTTGGGTATCTTTTTTGAGACGTTTAATGATGGGTTAAACCTGTATACTGGCGTTTATAAGGTTGTTCAGCAGTTTTAATTGATAAAAAGAGGTTGAGGACGGATACTACTGATCAGATATTGCCATAAATCACTTACATATCTCTTTTAAGTACTTGATTACCTTGGCACGGCGTCTGGATATGAATATTAATGGGTCTCTGCCCATCAATATCCTCAAAAGAGCTCTTTATTTATAACTTTTGGAGTCCCAATATTTTCCTTCTGAGGGTTTTAGGTGCTCAAAGGGACAGACAATAAGGATAGCAGGGTAACCAGAGGTAGCCAGTCATGTGTTCTTGTTGCTATAGCACGGGTAGCATCTAATTTCTCAGGGTATGGGAATTATTCCACCTTATAATAGACATTAGGACGTGTGAATAACACTAATCTGTCCTATTTATGTATTATTTAATTGATTATCCTTAGTAAATGTACCCAGTAATTTAATAATTATATTAATAGACATTTCTACGGAAATCTTGATGTCAGGTAATTTCTCATTATGCATTATATAACTGGAGTAAAAGTCATAATATTGATTTTACTCTTTATTTTTGAGTTCCAGTTGATTTACTAAGATAATTACTTGAAAATATTGTCAGCCTGCTACTTAGCACAGAGCAACCTGACAAAGCAACAACAATAATAATATTAACAAAAATAAAAAGAACAAAAAAATAAATAATTAAAATTATTGTAAAATGAAGGAGTAGGAAATCAATAAATATTATTGCATAAATGGTTTCCCCACCCAAAATAAGGTAGGGCCACTCACTGAACCCACCCTTGAATTCTTAATCCTTATATTTTTTAATTAATTTAAAATAAAATGGTAAATGACCACGGCACCAATATGGCACCTTTTGGCCGCTTTAATATTTCACATGATATGTCATGTATAGGTTTCACACCTTAATTTCAGTCAAAATCCAGGTGTTGTGTGTAGTTTAGGAGTTACACAGGGAATTGTGTTTTGTCACAATTCCCGCACGCAGCCCCGCGTCCCTACAGCGCTGGACTCCCGCGCACCCAAACTCCCGCGCGCAGGTAATCCCGTGACCTAGTCACAGAAGCAGCGGATCAGTCCCTGCGCGCATCTGAATGGACTGATCCCCATGCCTAGCCTGCTGCAATCAGTCTGACAGCCAGGTACCGCTCAGAGGAGCTACAACCTAGTAGGATCTACTCTACACATGTAAAGCTACCACACAAGCGTAGATCATAGTTTAAAAACCTTAAAAGTCAATTAAAATTAGTTATTAACTAATTTTTAGTATTTTTTTATTAATTAAATAAAGATCCAGACTCACCACGTCAGGAGCTGATCAGAACCTTCAAAGACTACAAAACTACACAAGGAGTGGTCGTAAAAATTATTAGAAATTACATACAGGATCAGCAGATGATGTAAGATCAATAAACATCCACATCTGCTCACTTTGGACCAGTACTTACAGTACAAATTGAGGATCAGTGCAAGATCAGCAATATTATTAATCTGTTGATTAACAGATCCTGCAGCTAAAAAGGAGCTGTTCCTTGACATATCAAAGGCCAGCAGGCTAACAGCACCTGGGGACGTGCCAATCTTGCCCTGACTGCCCCTCTAGCCTCAGCCCATGGCTAATACCCCTTCTAGAGGCCCTCAAGCACCCAAAAAGGAATATTTAAACAGGCTCTTTTTTCCCTTTTGTTCCGGATGATCCATCAGTTATCAGAGATATTATTATTATCAATCAGACATTGTGTCATAATTAGTCAAGTTCCTATCAAGAAGAAAGCAAGTGATTTATGATCTAGTCTGAAGTATTATTATTATTATTTTCTAAATAACTATCAAGAACCAGAAGTTTGAACCAGCCACCAACCCCATCTGTTCTGAAGCTTCTTACCTGAATCTTTGCAGGATTTCTGTGGATTACTTCCCAAGTAAGTTGTTCCCTTCCTGCTCTGGGTTTGTGTGCTGTTTTGCCCGCCCAAATTAGTGGATAAGGCCTTATAAGGCACCCATCTTCATTCCAAGGTTATAAACTGCCTAAGGAGGCCCCTCGAGGAGAGGTTGCCAAGTCTGTAAAGACCCCCAGTAGTATATTACTGTGGCCCCTCTTTTTATATTATATTTGAAATATTTATGAACAAACCAATTAAACCTTGCACTTGCTCTTACCATATTATTATTGGAGCTTTAAAGTGTTTATTCTTTAGAATATTATTGCTCCAAATTCTTTTATCACTCTTTGTAGCTAAAGGACTGCAAGGTTCCTTGTATCATAGAGCTGACAAATATAAGTCATGTGAAGTCATGTAATATTTTTACATCATTAGTGTTCTTAGTATGTCACAAAGATATTGATGTCTAGCAATTCTCATAAGAGTATATTAAAGTATTTTAATATATTTTTAGAAGTTGTCATTTTCTTTTTAGACATTCTTGGTACTTTGCATTATATTAAATAAAAAATATGTATAACAATTATTTATGTATTTTTAAAATAATATTATTTATTTTTAGACAGTCTACTATCCACAGGAACATTTATTACATATGTAGGAAGTTCCCATGTATGTTGTAGCATGTTTACGTGGTACCTGAGCCTCTCAGACTGCCTTTCACTCTGTCAACCCGTTGTCCCGCGGCTGCGTACTTGTCAGAGGCCCGGGGCTGCGTACACAACCTTGACGGAGTGACAAGGCTGTATCTTAGCCGCGCGCGGGTGCATTGGCTGCCGCGGCTGCATGCGGGAATTGTGACAAAACACATTTCTGCCCGTAACTCCTAAAATATACACAACACCTCAATTCTGACTGAATTTTAGGTTTGAAACCTATACGTGACAATGTGTGTGAAATATTTAATTGGCCAAAAAGCTCCATAATGGAGCCGTAGTATTTTGGTTTTTCTTTCCTTAATTATTTAAAAATATAAGGAGTTGGATTTCAAGGGTGGGGGCAGTGAGTGACCCTACCTGAGTTTGGATGGAGAATCCATTTTTGTAATAATATGTATGGTTTTCCTACTCCTTCTTAGGTTTATTGTATTATTATTATTTTTATGTTTTTTTTGTTACTTTTGCAGCTTTCTCTGCAATAGTAGCAAGCTGAAAAGAAGGGATCTCTTTTCTCCTTGGATTTTCAATCATCCTGTGGCACCTTAAAACCTTTGTATCCTACAGATTTCACTTTGTCCAGCTTTTTCTGGCACCTATCAGTCTGATCCAGCTAGGAAACATCATGAGTAATTAAAACCTCACAAATCCCCTCCAGTTCCATCTTCAATCCTTTGAAAACCTGTCAAACGTTAATCTTCACCTGAGCCCCATTCCTCTGATGTAGAAGAAATGGAAAGGGAAAGGGAACCACTTATGGGAAGTTTCCAGGACCACTCTGATCCTCCACCTGTTCAATCTGTTCAAGAGCCTCAAACTTCTGATCCTGATTGAGTACCTGCTCAACCTGATCATCCTCCCTCCACCCAGCCCAAAGTTTGATTCAAGAGGAGCATTTCCATGGATCACCCCAATTCTGTGGAAGGAGTATTAAGGAAAATGTCTGATCTAAAAATTCCTGATCTGTCTGTGGCTGAACTACTGTCAATATCTTCATCTCTGACCAAAGGGATGAACAAATTGGTTTCTTTTTGACAAGTGGAGATTGGTCTGGAAAAATTTAAAGTTTCTTCTGGTACTTTGATGGATGACTCCGGTAGAACAGATCCCTCTTCAGATGCAAACTTGTATTCCTGTCCTCTTGGTTTCCTCTGCTTCCATATTGGTGACTCTTCTAAAATGGTTTCTCTTCTGGTGGACTCTGGTTCCCAGATCAATTTAATTTTGGATGTCATTGCCTGCAAACTCCAACTCAGCCCAAGGGTCAGCTTTAATTCTGCTTTGTATGGTATAGGGAATCAGTCATGCAAATGAGTTGGTATTTCTGAGGATGTCCCGGTTTGAATTGGACAAAATATTTTTGTCACTTGTCATTTCTGGATTACTCGTTTGGTTGGACCTATGATCTTTGGAAGACCTTTCTTAATGGATTTTGGTGCAAAAATAATGTTTTCTGATCATGTTGGGGAGAGAATTCTTCTTCCTGATGCCAATGAAAGGAAGATTGAAGTCCCCCTTCACTCCTTGGATTCTGGTTGTTGGGAAAAAGATTTTCCTGGTCATCCTTCTAAATTGGTTCTGAAAGGGAAACAGAAGGACACCCCTTCTTCCTCTCATTTTTCAGATTAGTTGGTCCTACTAATAGTTTAAGTTCTTCCCAGCCCAGACTTCAACTCAAAGATCAAGGTATGAATGAGTATGGCTTTATTTGGTATGAAGGAGTATGGCCTTAGTTGGAGGCAATTTGGGGTAGAAGTAAGTCCTCCCAATTGTGCACCATCAGGGGCTCCTACCACTGTCATTTTTTAAACCCTACCCTGTACCACACATGTGAGCAATGCATCATCTTTTTGATCCTCTTTTATGGAAAAGACACCTTTCAAGATGTTGCAGAACTTCAAACTTGAAAGATGTTGGAACTTTGTCTCAGCTTTTGTAATCAAATCTCCCTGGTCAATGCTTGGAGGAAGCAAGAATTTCTCTCTTTTGCCACTAAGTATAAGCCCATTGCAAAAAAGTTTCAACCAGTAAACCAACCAATGCCTTCCAACCTTAATCCTCCTCTTATTCATCCTCCTCTATCTTTTGATCCTTAATGTGGTTTATCTCAATCTCTCACTGGTCCCTTTTTTCCTCATGATTGTGTTACTGAAGAATGTCGGAAGGTGGTGAACTTCAATCCAGATGGATGGCTTCTTCCTGATGAGTTAAATTTGATGAAAAATGTCTTAGCTCTCAGAGAAAAATATATTTCTTTCTGTAAAGAAGAGAGAGGTATCTTGAAAGAATCCTATGGCCTACTTTATATCATTCCAGTAGTAGAAAATGATCCCTGGCAAAAGAAAAAGATCCCTATCCCTGCTGCTAAGGCCAACAAGGTCATCAAGTTGGTCCAAAAAGAATTCTGTACTGGTTTATATGAGCAGTTAACTTCCAGCTATTCCATTCCTGCCTTTTGTGTCCTCAAAAGTGATGGTAAACTTAGAATAGTTACTGATCTGCAGCCTCTAAATTAGGTTACTATTAAATACTCTGGTATCCCCCCTCATCCTGAAGAATTTGTTGAATCTTTCTCTGGGAGAGCTTCCTATGATCTAGGTGATATTATGGGTGGCTATGACAAAAAATCCTTACATCCAATTTCTTGTCCTCTCACTACTTTTAATAATCCTCTTGGTTGATTCCAACGTACTTGTTTTCCCCAGGGTGCCACTAATTTGGTTGCATTCAATCAGGCTCAGATGGTTTGGATCCACCAGGACAAAATCCCGGATCATGCTGATATCTTTATTGATGATGGCGGAATTAAAGGTCCAGTGTCTGACTATAACAATGAGCTCTTACTGTCAGCTCTCTGATACCAGGAACCTTGCAGTCCTTTAGCTACAGAGAGTGATAAAAATACTGGAATAAAAATGATAATTATTATTCCAAAAATAAACACTTAGAAGCTCAAATAAATGATATAATGAGAGCAGTTGCAAGGTTTAATTGGTTTGGTAATAAATTTTTTTCAATATAATATAAAAGAGGGGCCACAGTATTATACTACTGGGGATCTTTACAGACTAGCAACCTCTCTTCAAGGGGCCTCCTTAGGCAGTTTAAGAGCCTTGGAATAAATATGGGTGCCTTAGAAAGGACTTATTCCACTAAGGGCCGGGCTTAACAGCACAAGTGGCCTAGAAAGGAAGGGAAACACTCACTCTGAGCACTTGACCACGAAAATCCTGGAATAATTGGAAGGGTTTCAGAGCAGATGGGGTTGATTCCTTGACTAAACTTCAATGGTTGATTGGTTAATAAAGGTAAATAATACTACTACAGACTAAGTCATAAATCACTTGCTTATCTTCATATAAGCACTTGATTAACAATGACACCGTGTCTGATTGATAATAATAATTTCTGGTAAACTGATTAACTTATTTTCAATAATGGATCCAAAGAGGTCTGTATAAATACCTTTTTGGGGTGATTTTTGAGCTTCTCAGGGCACGTAGAGAGAGTTCTTCTCGTGGGCTGAGGCTGGAAAGCCAGTCAGGGAAAGATTGGAACGTGCACTTGGTGCTGTCAATTAGCTGACCTTAGATCTGCTGGATTTCTGTACTATTTTAGCCACAGAATCTGTTCATCTGTTATGGCGTAAATTTGATCATTTTGTACTCATCCTTTGTGTCAGCTGGTTACTATTCAGAACCAAATGACTAAAGCCTAAAACAAATAAAATATAAATGAATTAATAAATAAATATGGAAATAATAAAATAAAATAAAAATAAGGCATAAAGCCTTAGTTTGTAAGAAATAAAAAAATATTATTAAAAAAATGGATTTGTGGTGCCAATTTAGGTAGGGTCACCAACTGGCACCACCACCCATTTCCAACTCTTTCAGGTAGAACTATGCTCACTCATTTACCGTCGCTCGTATCATCCGCAAGTACTGGTTTCTGACCAAAAGTTTGGTCATAAACCCATAATTATGTAAGCGTAACCACCAAAAACTCAGAATTTAGGGCCCTGCACCCTAATTTAATATTTACCCATTGTGATATGTACCCATTAGCAGATACAGGGCTCCTGTAATTTTCCCAAAATAGGATGTTACAGCCCTATTACTGTACTAAGAGGATACTGTAGCACCCCAGGACAACCAATATAGCTACAGCAGATGTCCTGCTTCGGGATAGAACACTCCCAAAGCCCCCAAACCTCAGATAAACCCTTTATCACCCTAAATGTAATATGTACACATTAGAAGATACAGGGCTCCTGTAATTTTCCCAAAAAGGAATGTTACAGCCCTATTGCAGTACTAATAAGATACTGTAGCACCCCAAGACAGTCACAATAGCTACAGTAGATGCCCTTCTTCGGGCCAGAACACTCCAAACATTCCCCAAACCTCAGATACACCCTGTATCACCCAATTAAGGAAGAAAGGCCCCTGTATGTATTTGTGGCTGTTACAGTACAATTTAGACCATACACAACCAATAATGACAAATAAGGCCTCAAAATCGAAGTTGCAAACCGGTTTCAGAGGTCTAGGACATACTTCCAAGTACCTAGCCTCAGTAAACAAGGGCCTGTACTTAAATTATTAGCCTCAAATCAGGATACATGGCTGGTACAATGATATCACTTGAGGCTTGTAAACGTGTATCAAGCCCCAAGCATAATGACATAGGGCTTCCTGCAACTCTGTAGTGACTAGAGCAGGTCCACACAAACACACTGATGGCTTCTTGGCCTCAGCACTAGCCTGGGTCACCCTCCTTTGGCTGGTAAAAGGACTGTACCATGAGGGGACCCAAACAATATAAATAAAGGACCTTCCCCCAGCTATTTCTACCACATTCATCCAGTCATATAGTCATTATTGCTTCAGATATTTTTTTCCTCAAGCCATCAAACCCTTTTAAGAAATAAGTGTGTGATCCTGGACCACTTTCTGATAAAATTGTAGACCATAATTCTTGAATCCCTGTTTTTTGGCCAAATTGAACAACCAACCATTCAGCCTGTCCCAGTACCAACTTCCAGCACCCTTAATCCTTGAATATTGGCCCATTCATCTGGAATAAGTCCGGATCTAGACCTTGTAAGTGATCCTGCTGACTTATACACCTTTTTGTAGGTTTTGCATAACCTATGCCCCAAGGAAATTACACACACCCTTCTTGAAAGGAATCCTTGTCAACCCCACAGGCACCACAATTGCTCCTATATTGTCCTTAAGAGACATATACCTGTTTTCCGGAGGTCTCAAAAACCTCATTAAGGTCTTGGCCCCTCCATTTAAATTTATTTTATAAATATATAAATAAATTTAACCCTTTTAGCCAAATCATATACCTGGCATTTTATCTTATTTTTGATCCAAACTTTCTATCACCTCTAGTAGCTAGAAGGAGTGAGGACCTTGGCATCTAGTAGCTGGAAGTTTGTTTGTACTATTGGTATTGCTTTAAAGCGGGCAGATGTGGATGTTTACTGATTTTCAATCATCTTCTGATTACGTAGATAATTTTTAATAATTTTTATGAACACTCCTTGTAGTGTTTTTTGGTCTTCAATGATCAGGGTCAGTGATTTACGTGGTAATCCTTTATCTTTGATTTATTATCAAAAAATGTTCTAAACTTTATTTTCATTAATTTTATTCAAGTTTTGATCTTTTTAGATTATTACTAATGAATATGTCAATTTGTTACATATGCTAGGCAACCCCAACTAGGTTTTAGCTCTTCTGAGTGGTACCTGCTTGTCAGATTAGTCACAACTGATCCAGACGCGGGGATCAGTTAGTAAATATGCGCGCGGGATAGGAACCTCTACCTGCATGGCAGAATTAGCTGCGCGCGGGTCTCTAGTACGCAGTAATCTGCTACTACCAGTACGTAGGGATATTTAATGATGCGGGGCTGCGCGCCGGAATTGTGAAATAACACATTCCGTGTGTAACTACTAAAATATACACAACACCTCAATTCTGACTTAATTTTAGGTGTAAACCCTATACGTGACAACACGTGTGAAATATTAGAATGGCCAATAAGTGCCATACTGGTGTTGTAATTTTTAGTACTTTTCTTTTTAATTATTTTAAAAATGTAAGGACTTGGAATTCAGGGGTGGGGTCTGTGAGTGACCCTACCTAATTTTGGGTGAGAAATCCATTTCTGTAATAATATTTATGGATTTCACACTCCTTATTTTTTTAATTGAGATATTCTTATTTTTCATAGTTTTGTGTTTCTATTGACAGGTTGCTCTGTACATAGTAGCAAGCTGACACTTACCTTGGCACTCAGGAATGCATCAATTTATCTGGGAATATGCAACCACTTTAAAGAGGATCTTTTTTTGAATTGAGGATCCTGATCTCACTGTCTCAGGACCCAAATTGGCTGTCTGTTTCCCTGCTCTGGAAAATTTTGGTCATGTGGTCTGCAGCAAAGGAAGAAGGATTGCTCCATCCAAAGTCCACAAAATCCTCTCTTGGCCCACTCCCATCAATCCCACTGAAATCAGAGGTTTCTTAAGTGTTGTTGTTTATGTTTGGATCTTCATCCCTTCTCTATCCAAAATCTGTATTCCCTTGCATTGCTTAACCAGGAAGGATGCTGAATGTATTTGGAGCCAAGCTTGTGAAAAATAATTCCAGAAGCTCAAAACAATTGTTGGGAAAGACATTGTATTGATTAAGATTCCTTATGGACCTGTAGCTGGCAAGATCAAGCTGGCTGTCAATTAAAGTTATCAATCTGTTGAAGCTGTCCTTACCAAGGAAGACAAAAATGGTTTGGATGGTCCTTCTCTGTATGAATCTCTCCTCTTTTCAGATGTGGAATCTAGGTACTCCAAGCCAAAACTGGAACTTTGTGGTGTGGCCCAAAAGTTGAAGAAGCTCCAAACTATTCTCTGGGGTCAACACTTTGAGTTACAAGTCAACGCATGATCCATCATTGAAATGACCAATGTCCCCAGCCTTCCAAATGCTCCCATGACTTGTTGGGTGGCTTTTGTCCAGTTGTTTTCTTTTGATATTTTTCATAGGCCTGGAAAGTCTTTCACCATGCCTGACGGGTTATCTGAAAATCCTATTGGAGATGAAGAATTTGATTTTGCAGTGGATTTCCACCAGGAGGAACCTTTTATTTGACCTTTCTTCAGCTTTTCCTCTCAAAATTATTCTGGCTTCCAGCAAGGGTTCTGGCTTAAAATAGAGCAGTACCTTTCCACTCTCAAAAGACCTCCTGATCTCTCAGCTAAAAATTTTTGATCCCTTAAAAGAAAGTCCTCCAACTTCTTTGTACAAGGTACTAGGCTTATTCGAAAAGGAAATCCTTGTGCCCTTATTGTTATCACTATCCCTGCTAAACAAGATTTGATCTTAGAAAGTCTCCATGAAGGCCTTGGTCATCTTGGGGAAACCAAAACTTATCAACAAATATCCAAACAATTCTGGTGGCCATGCTTGAAGAAATCTGTCTCTCAATTGTGCAAGAGTTGTAAGGTCTGTCAGAAACGTGATCTTAGGCTCCTGGCTGAAATTTGCTATCCAACTGGGGATTCCACTGTCTTTGGAAGGATTGCTATGGATGTGGTTCATATTAAGGCTGGTGGAGCTAAGTACCTCATGGTGGCAAGAGATGATTTTTCTGGGTGGGTTGAAGCAAAATTCCTTAAGAACCTCAGCTCTGAATCAGTAGAAGATTTCCTCTATGAGCCTTGGATGATGTGCTATGGCTTTTCCCAATCTTATTCCACTGATGGATGCTCTGAACTGTGGAAATGATCCAATTGCTTCCTGGTCAACATAGTGTGACCACTCCTTATTATCCTGAAAGCCAAGGCATGGTGAAAAGAGGCCATGCTCCTTTTAAAGCTTCTCTTGTCAAACTGGCCAGTGAAAGGGGGAATAATTGTCCCAAATTTCTTCCTCTGGTCCTTTTCTTGGATTGGCAAAAATAGTTATCATATAATTCTTTCAAAGGTGGTCACAATAACCACAAGTATTGCCAAAATATATAGATATGATAAGGGTGTTTGTGAAAACTACAAATAGACCAATATTTCACAGATAATGATGATTGCAGTCATAACAAGCAGTCAGTATCATAATCCTACCCCTTTCATTATCCTCAGATGAATTGAACTTAGAAAGGTTTTTCGGGGAAAATGGAAATTAAGATGGAAGGTCTAAAACCCAACAAATACTGAATCAGATAGATGAGGATCATCAGCAAACGGCACTAGCTGGATCTATCAGAAATATAATCTATTCTTCCAAAGTCTCAGAAGCCTGTTCCTTGCATGCATAACCCTTTTTTAAGAAAATAGGAGTTAGCCGGTGTTCAACGATGCTCCTAAAACAAAAGACCGGGACCTATCATCAACGATGTGCGGGTCACATGTTTAGTCTCCTGCATCCTCGGTATGCTTGAAACGGAAGGTGAATCTTTAGACTGTAGTTTCGAGTGTGTACCGAGGTTGCTTCGCCTTCGATGAGTTAGTTGAACTGAGAATGCGCTATCGAAATCTTGTTCCGAGTTTCACCCACGTGTGTTGTATGGAAAAGGGGCTCATTCCTGACCAGAATTTACTGGTGCTTCGACAGATTCAGTCGGCCGTGCAAGATGATAATCTGCGTTTCCTGCAGGCCCCTAATGAGTTTAGCAGTTGCCACTAAGCTTTGAGAATGTTGGAGCCTAGCTCGATTCGAAAACAGAGTAACTTTCCTTCACCTTGCGTCTCATTAGCCTGTCCATCAGCTAACTTGCCTCTTCGCCCACTCACTTTTACCCGCCATGCAAAAACGCCCGGCAAACATTGTCTAAAGTCGAATGGGGAATTCGTGCATCGACAACCCCATGAAGATGCAGGAATAGAACCAGGTCTCTTCCCTAAAACGTTGACTATTGTTGGCCAGTGTATGCTGGGACAAAAAGAACGGCCCTTCCTGGCAGCAACCTGAATGTTATAAAAAAGCCACAGTGGGAAAGCAGAGCCCCAGTGAGTAAAATGTAGCATTAATCCTACCCACTCATCCGTACTTAGGCATTGTCTAGCTCAATACCAAGCTTCCTCCTCTTCATTCTTTTTTTAAATAAAACAAAAAGGAACTCTCCAATCGTTCTGATCATCAGTTCCAGTTCAATTGACTCGAGATGACATCCATCTCCATCGATCCAACCCTCTCCTTAGCTTATTTGCGTCAGCTTCTGATTAATTATGCTGTGATTCCAGTTCTGTTGTTTCAAGGTGCTCTGTTGCATCCTTATTATGAGCCCGACCCATACTACCGAAAGCTTAGGGGTTGGCTCGCGCCTGTGATCATTTCCCTTGCAATCTACAGTCAGAAATTTAGGCTTTTTCGACCATTAGAGGATTATTTGCACATTAATTGTCAGTTGCGGCCCATTTCAACGCGTTGTATTTTTTATATTGGGATCGGTATTCAACAGAACCGTTGATATTTGCTCTCAACACGTAGATGCTGCAGTTGCTGTTCCCACATTTCATGTGATTTGCGTCACCTTGCAATACGCCTGTCATCGCGGACCAGCTAGGAAAGAAGATATCGCCAAATACAAGCATGATGACTGCCTTTCTTCGTCAGAATCGGACTCGGATCATTCTTCAAGCATCACCAATTCCGACTCTCAATCAAATTCTTTGAAAACATTTCAAGGAAAAATTTCATCTGAAGAACGTTCGAAATCAAACATGAGGATATCCAAGAAAGAAGTAGCGCCGGCCCCTTGCTTTGGAGAACTCGCGAGATTTTCGATTTGGATGACCAGCAGGTAATCCATTACCAGCTTGATACGGTCGATGCGTTGAGCCCTAGATCAGTCTAAATTCCATGTTGATGACGTCTGATTATTTTATTCCGTTCTGGTTACGCATTAACTTAGCCCGCGTTCATTAGGCTATGTTTGGGGACCGCCAGAAAACGTATTATCACCTGCACCAAAATTATCGGTGGCTATATTCTTGGGAAGAGAAATTTCAAAAATGTTGTTCAACCAAATTGCTATCATTGCCTATGCTTCTGTAGCTTTGCCCTCAGCAGCACACCCAGAGCGGGTGTACGGATGGTTGAGGCAATTTGGCGATATTCCAGATAATCGTCTCGTCAAGTTCCTATGTCAGAAGTCTTTCATGCTGCCTTGGGGCAGCATCGGTCTCCATGCTTTCAGCTTGGTTGGAAACTTTTTGGTGATTTGGGAATTCCTTTGGATTACGTTGGCACGTTTAATGTTGCCTGCCTCATCGTCCTGGAGACCCGAACCATTTGACACCACCCAGTACCCCGATCTCTTTTCAAGGCCTGTGCTTAGGACGAGTTTAACTGAATTTTGGTCCAAAGGCAAGTTCTACAGTGGAAGATTTTTGTCATTCTTTGAAGGGATCCTCTCAAACGTTTCTCACTTGTCGATTCAGGCTGGCAGTCAGTCTTTAGAAGAGACTTCATCTTCTGCGGCGCAGAGCCTTTGGCGAATCTTTTTTCCCCGTTTGGGCTCACGGTGTCAAGACTGGCAGGATTACTGGGAGCAATGTTAATGAGTGGATTTCTGGTGCGTAACATGGAATAATCAAAATGAGAAGAAGAAGAAAAAGAAGAAGAAAAAGAATGTCAAAATTGTAAAGCTGAAACTCGCGCCGTTTTGACTTGGCTGGCTGTTGGCGAGTAGCACGAGTGGGGTAAATAAAAAATGCATGTCTTGTTAGAAATACTTGATGGTACTGAAATATAAAATTTTGAAATACTTAGGATTGACTTCTTCGGTGGGAGATATCGATTGGAGCTTTAGAACGACCAAATTCTTTTTGCTTTGCGGGGTCGGAATCGCGCTTGAGCTGATTTTCAGAAAATTGAGCGGCTATCGAGTTAAGGGAATTTTGGGTTGGATTTGGCTGTGGGGATGGTTTTCGCATTGGTGCGAAATTTTCATGGATAGCTGGTTTGCTGAGCTTTCATTTTCTCAAGGAGCATGATTAATTCCAGACGAGCATTGACCTTAGAAAAAAAATCATTGGTCTGACTTTAGGTTCGAAAAAGGAGTTGGTCTAGCAGGTATGCGCGGGCCCTTGGAGGCAAACCATTGGCCTTTAGTGAAGTTCTTAGTTCCTTTCGGACCCATCTTGCCTGATCGGGTCCTATCAAAGTTTGAAGATACATTTGCCAAGTTTTTTGTATTCCAATGATACGCATATAATTATTGTGCGGCGATTCCCATCTGACAAGCAAAAAAAGAAAAACACCAATTTCTTCTGGAAGATATATGTCTACAAAATGAGGCTCAGATATCAGATTGACCTATTCCACCCCGAGAAAGAGGGAATCCTATACCTCTGATCCTTGCAAAAATGGAGGAGTTCGATATCCAACCGATTTCCAGGAAAGTGCCAGGCCGTAGTTCCAGAGGCTCATTCTAACAAGCCTCGAAATGAAGAAACTGCAGACAGAGCGTGCGCCTGCGAGAAAATTGTGGAGGAAGAGAAAGCTTCCCATTTGGGAAAACGGATTGTATCCTTGGGGCAAGCATTCGCAAAAAAAAGGTGTGAAAACATTCATAAAAGTCACATCATGGGTAAGGAGATTACTCAAATTGTGAGATCCATGAGATTGCCCATAGAAGCTCTAGAAATAAACCAGAAAAAGAGATCATCCATCCATCAAAATCAAACAGGAAAAAAATAAATAGGAAAATACAAAAATTGGCAGCAGGTTAAGATTATGGCCCTAAAAATGCAAGGAGCCTACAAAAATTTATTAGGCCCCTTGTGATACAAAATTTTTCCTAAATTGAAAATTGATTTTTGAGCTCTTGAACATGATATTCCAGGTATTTTGGATCAAATACAAAACACATCAGATGAATTTCATAGAATTCATTTTTATTTAATTCTTTTGATGAAGTTTACTCTTTTTGAAATAGAAATGGTATCACTGAGGTACTTACAGAGCTTGAGTTGTTCCTATAGGCCTTTGGGATCTGAAACCAAAATAATCTGCAGATGATCATAGCCCCCCAGATAAAGGATCTCTTAACAAAAACAAGCATATCTTGAGTTGAACCATGACTATATTCAGAGAATGCTGGCATATCAATGAGACTTACCTTCAATAATTGAAAAAAAATGACATCCTGTCAAATAAAATGAAGTATTTTTGAAGGGAAATGCAGTTTTTTGAAATATATCATCCTAGTGATATATTCCTTTTAATTTAAATCACCTGCCTTCCAACAGACCTTAATTGCAGAAAAAATGACAGATAATTTTGGAAATGATACCACCACCTTGAAAAAAAAACCAGGATGCTGCTTCCTATATGATATTGTCCACAAGCATCAGGAGAAGAATAATATGAACATACTGCTTGACCAAAATTTATTGATCTTACACTGAATTTATCAAGGATACCTGAATAAAGAGTTCTGATAAGACCACTAAGATTATCTGAAGAAGCAGCTCTCAGATTTTCCATCAATAATCAAGCCCAATTGAAACAAAAAACTTGCAAAAATTATAAATTTTTTTCCCAAAAATATTTTTTTGAAAAAAAGAGGGGAAAATGGTCATCTTGAAAGTTTTTGAAGATTGGTTTTTTGATCCTTTGAAATACCAAACTTGATAATTTTTTGGGTGAATTGATTTCAAAAGCCTGAATTCTATTCCATAAATTGTACATAATCTTTTTGGATTGGGGATTAATTTAGCCAATAGCTTTCTGGAAGTCCTTGAAGGGGAATCTAGTATTAATTCTACTCCTTTAGAGTATTTTTAAAAGCTAGGGGTGTTTTTGAATTAACTGCCCATCTAGTACTATGGAATTATGCACAATCATTTATTTAAATGAATTTCTTTCTTCTTTGAGACTTAAAATAGGTCTCAGATAAGACCTGGAGTGATTATTAATTTTTATTGGTAGAATTTTTGAGGAAATGGACCAGATAAATTGGATCATTGGTTAGTGGTTGATCAGATATATGTGATCTTAACCAATGTTCCCATTTTGAAGGGTTCAAAGGTTTCTCAAATTTATGATTCAGGAGAGGAACCAAGAATGGGTTTACCCACAGGGGGATGTGTGGGGTGAATTTTGGATGATTATTTTTTTGTGCTCTCTTCCTTAGTAAGAGTTATTCATTGACTGATGAGTGGCTGCTCTTCAATTTGATGCTGAGCTTTTTAGGCCACAGAAGAACCCTTATTCAAACACCTGATGGGATTGATTTATTGGTAAAAGATGGGCTATAATCTGGTTTCTGATCTCCTGTTCCTTTATAATTGGTTCACTGAAAATATTTATCTGGGTAGATACCACAGATGATTTGGTTATGGATGGGTGGATAAGTGGATGTTAATGGGATTGGTGGATGAGTGTGTGTGGTGGTTTATGGGATGGGTGTTGCAATGTGCATAGGGCAGAGAGGCCCTCCTTAAATAGAAAGTCATATCCCCAGGGGGTCCTCAAGGTTGCCCCCAAGGCTCCCCCTGTTCTGATGAGGAAAGGTGAGATACAGTTACATGAGGCATTTCTTCTATTTGTGAAAATTTTTTAAATTTAAATGAGGTATTTCTGCTAGTTGGATAAGAGTTTCAGGGGGGGTTTCATGCATGCAAAGCCTTGCATACAGTGCTGTGAAGTGCTGAGGTGGGTGTGTACTGGTGGTTTGCTTGGTACCAAATGATCCTCATTGCATATATTTCTGTGTATTCCTGTGGTAAACTTGTACTGGTGGGTTGTTTTTTAATACATGGCCTTGCTTATGGTGCTGATTATACAGGCTAGGTGATTGGTTGTATGTTTGGTTGAGGTTTTTTGGTAAGAAAATAACAGTATGCATTTAATAATTTCAAGGCATATACATATTCCCTTTCACTGTTTGTTGTCACAAGGGCTGCTGAATGCAAGTAGGGCTTTGCACAGAGGAGACTCCACTCTCAGTAGGCTTGGGGGGAAAGGATACTGGAAGATGCTAAAAGAAGAAGAGTAGGACTGAATTGGAGTTAAGGTGCTGAATGACACTTGCTGGGATGGATTCCTAGTAAGAAGTAGTAAACATATTTCTTGGAGGAAAATCAGGAAGAGGAAGAGGAGGACTGCTTAAATATATAGGAGGCTGGAATACAACAGAGGTAAAAATCCTTGGGGCTCAGGCTACATATGTGATGACAAGGGAGCAGTCAAGGTAACAGAGAAGACTGATCAGGTATGCTACTAAATTGGGGTTAGGCTGCTTACTACATTTGGAATAGGCTACAGGTCTGGATGTTTAAGTTGGGAATGTATAGTGAGGGGATGTACAGTGTGCATGGAGGTAATGACACTATGTACTAAGTATAGAGAGTATGTGATACAATCTAAAAGAGGATGTACATAAGTATTCTCAAAGGATAAACCATAATGAGGTATGGGATAGACAGGGCAAATAAAGTTAGAGGATATGAAGAACCTGAGAGATTAATTATGTGCAAGCCTAAGGATTCTATAGGTATGATGCATGAGGTTAGACTATATTTAGATATGTAAGGCATGAAAATCCCCCAGAAGATATGTAGTTGAAGGAGATATACTAGTAAAGCCACAAGAGCCCTGAGTTTGAAGTTCCTGAGGCAATTAGATTAGACTGAGGTTAGACTGAGTTTACTTGTCAGCATGACAGTACCCCCTGGTTAAAAGGAGGGCATTTCCTGATGACCATAAAAGGAGAGGTTGAAGAGGCCATCCGGGTATTCCTTCAGCCATGTCTAACTTGAGCTTTCCTTCCCCCTACCCACAACCATCACCACCATCCACCCCATTACCATCCTTATCCCCTTTCACCAGATCACCTACATCAACCAACCCAATGGAGAAGACCAACAACTACTATCCAGTCCAACAATATTACCCAAACTGTGAAAGATGCATCAAGCTTTGAAGAATCTGTACCACCAGTATCAAGCATACCTCTTCCAAGTGTGAAATTGTTAGAAAATATGGAAGACTATGTGATATGGAAAAGCAAATAAGGAGGGCCATGGGGCCAACCTTATGGGTCCTGGAGAAGAGCCAATCTTTTGAGGTGAAGGAGCCTCCAGATGATGATGCCATGAATTTGGCCTATTTTTCCAGATTGGATGAATCTTCAGGTAAGTGTTGCCAGATTGTTATGTGGGAGGTGTTTTAGTGTTAATATGGGCTGCAACAGTTAAATTGATTGAGGGAACGTTGAGGAAGGCACTTGGGAAGCGGGAGGTGTTGCGTCAAACCAGAAATTTGGCAATGGGTGGTACATCAAGGCTTTGAGAGGAAGAGTGTGGGGAGACCTCCATTAGGTGGGGTACCCCTCATGTAGAATTGGAAAATGAAGTGGTTGAGGTCCCCTCAAAGAGACTAAGAAATAGAGACGTGGTCAAATCCTTTGAACCCGTCAAACCCGTCAAAGGAGGCTTTCAAAGCATCAAACTTTTGTGTCAAACTGTCAAAGAGTTGAAACTTTGCTTTGAACCATCAAAGGAGGACGTGAAAGCATCAAAGGGGTTGTCAAACAGTCAAGGCGTTGAAGCAGTTTTTCAAAGCATTGAACCTCTGCGTTAAAGTGTCAAAGATGAGTGTCAAAGCAAAGAAGAAGATGAATACTCCAAGGGAAGTTTAGAGATGGAAGTGAGTGAATTGGGAGATGAAGGAGCAAAAATAAGAGATATGGGTAAAGAGAAAGAAAGAGAAGCCATTGTTGAAGAAGGCAGAATATCAGATGACTCTCTCATGTTTGAAGATTTGAGGAGTAAGATGAAGGAATTAGAGGTGAACATGAAGGTTATAGAAGATAGAAGAAACAGAAAGAAGGGAATTGAGAGGATAAATGAAGCAAAAGTTTGGTTCGAGGAAATAGAAAATGGAGAAAGATTGTTGGAGATGATAGAAGAAAGGAGATTTAGAGAAGATTCAGTTTTAAATGAAGATGAAGTCAATCAATCTTTAGAAGTTTATAGCTGGAATTCTAGCAATTTATATTCAAGTTTAAAGGAAGTTTTGAAGAAAGGTTGGTTTGGTTAAGTAAGAAAAGAAAAGTATGGATTCTTGGAGGCTAGGAATAAGAAGATTTCAGAGATAAAGAAAAGACTAGCAGATATCTTGGCTTTGGCTGGTCATACTTTTGAAGTGGGGACTACTATAAGAGGTCCTAATTCTTATCAAGTTGAAGAATTGAAATTAATAAATACATGGATGTCTGGAGTGAAAGAGTTAGAAGACTTGATGTGTTAAGCTATCTGAAAATTGGTTTAGGAGAAACTATTATATAATTTTTTTTTGCTTTATTGTATTTTTTATTTTTTGTTAGCTTTACTATTTAACTATTATATATTTTTTGATAGTATATATATATATATATATATTTCTGAGATAAGAAATTGATTTTCTTTTGTTTAATTTGAGGATATTTTGGTTTTAAATGATAGAATTTATGAAAATCCTGAATTAAAGTAGGGCAGTTGGTAAGGTTAGAGTGAGGTTCCCAAGTGGTGCGTTCCTTGTTATTCTGGAAGCCTTTCCATTCAACTAAGTAAAATAATTTCCCCCTATCAAGATTTCAGTCCAATATCTGAGACACTTCCCATTCTTCTTCACCATTGATTTTGACTTTTTCATTTGATGGTCAGTGCCTGGAGGATAGTGAGTTGTCCTGATATGGCTTGAGTAAGGAGTAGTGGAAAACAGGGTGAATAGTGAACCATTGTTGAGGATGTTGAAGCTTGAATGAATTTTTTCCAATATGTTCTGTAATCAAAAAAGGACATAAACATTTCTCTGAAAGCTTATTAGTTGGAGAATTATTTTTGATATTTTTAGAAGAGAGCCAAACTTTGTTTCCAACAGAAAATGAGTCATGAAAATTACTTCTTTTTAGGTCATAATATCTGTCATAATTTTTAATTGAATTTTCCAGTCCAACTCCTATTTGTTTCTGATTCTGGTGAATCTGAGTTATGTTTTGGCTGGAAGGTTGGTTGTAAACTACATGGAGGCTGTCAAAGTTGGGATTTTGACGGTAGATGTTGAATAATGGAGATTGCTTTTTGGAAGTATGGGTTGAATTTTTGTAGGTGAATTCAGCAAGAGGGATCCAGGTATCCCAGTTGTCTTGGTGATAACTGACATACATTCTAAGCAATTTTTCTAGGATCTGATTTAACATTTCTGTTTTTCCATCTGTATCACAGTTATATGCTGTGGAGAGATTTCTTTTTATCTTTGATATTTCACATACAATTTTCCAAAAGGAAAAAAGAAATAAGGATCCTCTGTCACTGACAATGTCAGTTGGGAGTCCATTCACCATGAAAAAAAGGCTGCACCTGCCAGCAGGTGTAGCACCTGGGTTTGTGATTGAAACCTGTTTTGACTTTGTTGAGGTTTTGGAGTCAAACATCAAATTAATTTCTGGATGAACTCAGAAGATTCATGCAGAATATTTATGTAATTCATAGATTGAATTGAAATTCATTAAATAAAAGGAAGTATTGAGAATTCTTCATTTAAATGTAAGACCATACTTTGATTGAACAACTTTTCAGTGGTTATTATTTGAATTTTACATCATGGGCCATGATTTCAAATGGTACAAAGTTCCAACATGAGAAGATTCAAGTTATTAGATAATGATCATTTCAAATAAATTATGCAAATACAGATTTCCAATTTGCAGTTAGGATTGATGCTTCAGTTTTGTGAGATTAAATCTGATTTCTCTTTTTGAATTCCGTACCTTATACACATGTTTAAGATAGATATGTGACACAAAACCAATACCTCTGATTTGATCTTTTACCAATATCTAGTACAATAAAAAATTAGTCCATGTGTCTTTTTATATTTCCTCCTGTTTTGTAAGGAATCACCAATCAGAAAAATCAATAATGACAGTCCTTCAGAAATTAGTATTTTTGATATCAACTTACCAAAGAGTTAATTGCCAAAACACAATAAACATCCTTGGAAGTTTGTGCTTTTTTTGCTTCATAAGCCATGCTTGCCACAAAACCTAATATGTTATCTTGATGTATCACAGATATTGATCCACTTTCTTGATAAAGCATTTGAGCATTGAGATAATTGAGGCCAAGGTAGGGATTTCTTGAAGTATCAATTTTCTCCAAAGGAGAAAAGTTTTCAACAATGAGGAAATATTGTGCACAGTCTTTTCATGAAAGATGGACAATACCTTCCCCATCTCACAAGTGCCTTGATTTGATTTTGATGAAAAGGAAATCTGACAATTACTTTTATTGTAGCAATGGGGTGTTATGTGATGACCATGGAACAGAATTTATTTGCAAGGCAACCACTCCAGCTGGTTCCATGGCAAGAAATTTTATGTTGAGTTATTTTCAATGAATTGTTTTAATTTTTCTTCTTCCAAAACATTCATGTCTTTTTTAGCCCTTGAAACATCACCTGTCTTGGAAGGATAGAAAAAACTTTTCAGATCTGGGAGTTGTTCAGAATTGATCCCCAAAACATTCCAGCTGGATCTAATTTTGTCAACAAAGCCTTGAAGTTTGGCCCTTTCAAGAAATCCATTCCAGAGGGACTTATCAAGGAAACCTTAAAATTTCAAAAAAAAATCAATTCAAAGTGTGCCACCAAGAATCTACTTTTCAGAAATCTGTGTAACTTATGTGTATTATTATTTTTTTAACTAATTTCAAGATGTGATTCAGCCTTTCTCCTGACCAACATGAAAATATAGAGGGAGGAAAATAGAGCTTGATCATCTTAGTCATATGCTGAGAAAAATGGATTGTTGGCTTGGGTTTGATTTCAGATCCCCAATGCAGCAATAATTCCTCCTGGTAAGCCAGAATTAATTCATCCAATTGGCAAAACTGGTAATCTGTAAGTTGATGAGACATTACCAAGTTGATGATACTGATAAGTTGAAAGTAGTGGAGGTAAGCTTTTGCTCCTGCAAGCTGCTGGCTGAGTTACAATTCCATTCTGGAATAAAAACAAGAACTACATGAATGGTGTACAAAACCAACCATTCAGCAGCCTTAGGAGTACCAACAGCAGGCAAGGAAATGTTTCTGGGCAACCTAGTAATCCAAGATGGAAATTTGATTGAATTGGTACCCTCTTGAAGAATTCTGAGCTCTTTAGTTGTAAGGCACAATTCATTTGATGCAATACTTGTATCTTCTATCAATGAGCCTGCTTGATGTGGATTGCTTTGATCTTCAAAAGAGTGTTAGGAGCTTTCCTGAAGGGAGCTTTGATTGCTCTTCCTTGATTCATTTTGGCTTCCTGATTTGCTTCCAATAGATCTAATGGGATTTTTTCCTGGTGAGGTATCTTTTTGCTTTCCTTTGTCCTTTGATTGAGGCCCAGATTTTCATGAGCTGCTTGTGGATTCATTTTCAAGAAGCCTTGGAGAAATTCTTAAAGTTGGTTGAAGATGTTCAGATGCAAAATTTTCCCAACTTCTTGAGGAGCTGGGAGGATGGAGCCCTGGGATTTTCTGGACTACAACAATGGGTACAGAAATTCTATGCTGAATATTTGATGAGCCTTCTTGCTGCTGATTTGCCCAATTTTGAACCTTTTCAATTGGATTGGGAGAAATATCTTCAAGGTTTTTTGAGGAGCTATCTAGGAATGTTTGAACTCTCCTCCTGGTGACTCTTTTGGTGTTTTTGGGTGATAAATAGCGCTTTTTTTTATATCCAGATTTGAGGCTGCTGACCTGACTAATTGTTACACTTCTTGGGTAAGTGTTTTTCCTCCTTTCCAAATTTTGAAGACTTTGGCCAGCCTTGATTATTCCAAGGTAGGTGATGCTGTAATCCCTTAGCATTCCCAAGATGAAGGTATGCATTGAATCAATTGTTGTCATGTTTGTTGGTGCCCAGTATGGCAGAGTTTGGAAAATTGTGTAGCGGGCACCATGTAGCTTGAGAATGTTGGTTTTCTAATTGAATGATTGAGCATTGTTCCAATTTCTGCCCATTTGACATGATCTTCATTATTTTTTGATGGAAAAGTCTCCTTTTTGGTGTTCTGGATTTCATTCAGCTTGAGGTTACGGTGGCCACAGAAGATTGTTGCTGAGTGGGATGCAAATCCACCCATTTTACGTTTTGGTAGTCCAAACCTGTCCTATAGCCCTCAGACTCACTTTTCTAGTTTAACAACAGCTCAAAACATCAAGATAACCTCAGAAATGGATTCTAAATCACAAATAACCCATAGTAACTCAGTCAAAGTACCCCTCTATCTCTCATGGATTAGAAGATAAAGCCCAAGAAACCTTCAACTGTGGCAAACTCATACCCAACCAGGTGTCACATCTCTGTGGAAGACATAAGGCATACCTAGTAAACCCTCAATTACATACCAGTGGCAGCTTATCCTCAAGACAAGGACCACACAAAAACCAGTCCAGATAAGAATACAGCAATACAGATCCAGGAGGCAGTGCAATCAGTCAGATCCAATCACCTCATCAAATACATAAATACAGATTCAGGAGGCAGTGCAACCAGTCCAGATCCCAACACCTCATCACCATAAAGTAATACAGATCCAGGAGGCAGTGCAAGCAGACCAGATCCAGTCACCCCATCAGCAAATACATACAGGAGGATATGCAGAGGCATACAGGAACAATATATCCAGGAGGAGGTCAAACCAGTCTCAACCAAAACCAAACAAACATGCAAGCATACATACAAGAGGATGTGCAGGAGCATATACAAGACCAATAAATATAGGAGGCTGTGCAGGAGCAGATACAAGACCAATAAATACAGGAGGCTGAGCAGAAGCAAATACCAGAGCAATAAATACAGGAGGCTGTGCAGCAGTGTACAAGAGCAATATATGCAGGAGGAAGTGGGACAAGACTTAAGAAGAACCAAAAAAGCCACCAGTATTGCACAGCAATACATGTAGGTAGAATCAAGTAGCACTGAACAAACGACCAGTACAGCACAGCAATACATCTTATCAGTACTAAACAGCAATTTATGCAAGGCTGTGCATGCAGGAGACCCCTGTATAAGTTTTTCCAACCAGCAGAAATGCCTCATGTATCTGTACAACATTTTTCCAACCAGCAGAAATGCCTCATGTAACTGTATCTCACTGTTCCTCACCAGAACAGGGAGATCGCTCAGGGGAAGCCTTGAGCACCCCCTGAGGTAGGATTTGTCTATTTAAGGAGGGCCTCTCTGCCCTATCCAAGTTGTATCATCATGCCATCTGGCCTAGTTATCACCCATCCCTACTCACCCCATCAACCCATCTATCTGTGGTACCTACCCAGATAAAATATTAGTAGTGAATCAGTTATAAAATGAAAAAAAGAAATCAGAAACAAATTTATCACCCATCTTTAACCAATTAAACCACCCATCAGGTGCTTGAATAATGGTTCTTCTGTGACCTAAATATTCAGCACCATATTAAAGGAACCCCACCTATTATTTAATAAATAACCCTTACAAAGAAAGAGAGCAAAAAAAAAGGAAACTACGAACCTTTCCTCTGCCCAGCCCCCTGTGGGTAAACCCATCCTTGGGTCCTCTCCTGAACCATCCCTTGGATAAATCCTTGATCCCTTTAATATTGGGGTATTGGTTAAGATCAAACATATCTGATAAATAAATTAACCAATAGTCCAATACATCTGGTCTATTCTTCAACAAATCCTACCAATATCACAGTTAATAACTAATGTAGGTCTGATCTGAGACCTATATTAAGTCTCAAAGAAACCAGCCATTAATTTAAATAAATTATTGTGCAGACTTACTATAGTACTAGAAGGGCAGGAAATTCAAAACCACTCTTATTATATTCAAAATACTCCAAAGAAGCAGAATTAATAATAAATTCACCTTCAAGGACTGCCAGCAAGCTATTTGCTACTTTTATTTATATAATCCCACAGGAGTCTCTACAACGTAAGGCAGGTGTATCACCAATCAGTGGTAATATGACAGCATATATTACTCTTCCATGTTAATATTTGTTAGTTTTTGTGAAGAATACTCCTTTCCAAAGATCCAGTAGCTCAGAGAAAAGAGGCTTGAGTATATTATTCAGTTGGAATGAGGTTCATTCCTTGGGTTTTGGTGTGAAGCCATACACAAAAATATTGTGTGGCTTTTAACAAACACTATAAGGAAGATTAAAACATATTAAGAATATTATGCCAAGAGAGATGCTTTTACCACTGGTCTTGATTCCATGGGGATTAATCCAATCAATGTAAATTCCAAAGAATAGGTTCCCTGATTCTGCTGTGTAAATCTGATTGGTTTGATCCTTGAATTCTTTTCACATAGTTCCAGCCCAAATATCACAAAGATTAGTAGGATTAATGGCTTTATGCTCTTGAGGTGCACTGAGGAATTCTTCAAACCAAGGGAGAAGCAATTGCCTGGCAATCCACTTCTTGAGCAATTGTTACCCAAACTGCTTCAGAGGATAAAATTTAGATTTGTTCTTGTCTTGTTTCCAAAGTTTTGATCCACATGTAACAGGCTCCCCAGCTATTGAATTAACTATATTATGGCATATTGGATAATGCCTGTGTTTTTCCCTTTCTTCATCAGTTTGGGCTTCTGAAGAAGAAAGTACTTCATTCAAAGGATAAAGTTGTTAAAAATTTTCACAAAAGAAATTTTCCAGTAGATCATTTGTAATTAAATTTTTTTTTTCAATGTTGAAATACTTTTGGGTATTTCTGCTGAATAGTTGAGCTGGCCACTGAGAATTGAGTTCATGCGGATTTTCTCATGTTCCATCTTGATGTATTTCTGACATGCATGGTCACCAATGTTTTCCTCAATACTTTGATGAAGGATTTGGAGTGATGAGATTAGGGCACTTGGAGTGTAATATAGAAATTGAAGAGGTTTCATCTCAGATGTATTGTAAATTTCCATATTTGCTGGTGGGGAGTATTGTTGTATTTCACCATAGCAAGGATCTCTTTCAGGGTTTGGCTGTGCATTTGAATCTTCAATTGATGGCTTGAATGTGAAAAATGATAGGATAAATAATTAATTGCATGCCAATTGCAGTATACATCAAGGAATTTACTCTTGTGCAAGATTTTCACTTAAAGCCCTGATGTTTGCTTCTAGTTTTTCCCTCATGGATTTTCTTCTGGTAGTGGATTGGAAAATTTTTGGTGTCTTTGGGGTTTATGTTTTGCAACAATAAAAATTCATCAGTGAACTTGATAATATTGATAAAATGCAGGAAAAATTCAGTCACATACATTTGTAGAATCATTTGATTGCATGATATGGGTTTGATGTGCTTTTTTGGACCTTCCAACATCATTGTATATATTCCTGCCATATTCAAAAGTCCTTTGAGAAAATTTAGGAAATTGGCATATCCAAATGTTTCCAACTCTGGTAGTTTTCTCCATTTTTTTAATTGATTTGGATGTTGTGGTAATCAGATTTTTGGCGGTTGTCTGAGATTTATTATATCAAAGGGGAATAGAAATGAATATGAATGGAACTTTTGATTTGATCTTATACCTCCTGCTGAGCTTAAGTATTCCAAACAAAAAAGCTTCTATTTTGAATATTCATATTCACTTCAATGGGCAAGGCATAGAACAGTAAATTATGCATTTTGAAAAAGCTTTCAAACTAATACATCATATCAACTTCTCATGGTTATCCCACCTAAAATACTTAGCCTATTACATTGTGTTTGGATAAAAATGCAAGTTCAATTGCCTTAATGGAACGTCACATATTCTATCATCAAAGTAATTATCTTATTTCAAAACCATGATTTCAAATCATCTTCTTGTGTTACAAAATGTTAATGATGCACCATTTTAGAAGGAAAATCCATATGTCTAAAGTTGGTGGGATTTTCTTAAATTACACAATTCACATCTGGGAATGTGTATTTTATATATATTTATTTCATAAAAAAATATTTGGGAATGGTTAACAAGTGGGTGATCACAAGTTGACTGCCGCACAGTGAAAAAAAAATGTATTCAGGATATTACAATTCAAAAAAGACATCATCTAGCTTTCCAAAAGGTGGTGCATCAAATATAATTTACTCAGAATTTTTAAATGAGATTGTGTATTTTGTCCACATGTGGATGTTGGTTTTTTCCACTCTTACTTCAATATCTGTTTGGATGTAACAAATTGTTAGAGATTTATTTATTTTAAAATTTCAATAGATTTAGAGTGTAACCTACATTTTTCAAATCTTCAAGTCAGGGTGACCCCAAATCATTGGATTTTTTAAATTCAGTAAATCTAGCTTTAAATATAATTACAAGTTTCTGGTTGACAAAACAAGAATGGGATGAAAATAAAAATACATGTAGTAATCAAGAAAAATTTCACCAAAGCCAATGTTTCACCCAAACATACTCCTCCATATTTTTTAAAGTAGTTATATAAAAATTACACTATTTGTAAAATATTTACAATGTTTGTGTGGTTTCCATTAAGCTATAGGGCTTGGAAACTTGGGTTCTGAGATATGAAACTGCCTCTGTGAGATCAACCTCTGGAAGTAAACCCAAGGCTCTTTTTTCAACTGGAGTTATATCCTCCATAGATTCCTCACTTAACCAGTTTTGAGGTATTGAAGTAGGAAGTGTTGGTGGGTGATCACTTCTTGGTAAATTATTTGGTTTAGCAAGTTGACTAATTTTCAATTTTCTATCCCTCTTGATGCGCAGGTTTTTGGCAATTTGAATGTTTGCTTCATCCAGGTAGTGATATATTTGGGATACATGTTGAGCCCTCCAAACATTTGCATGATTGAAAAATTCCTCATCTTTACCCTCAAAATCAGATATGAATCCACTGTCCAAGAAAAGAGCAGAAGTTTCTGGGAACATGTCCATCATGTCCAGCTCAACTGCTGTGGTATTTTGAATTTCTTTTTTTTATTCTGTATTTCAAAACATGATAAGCAGTTGGTCATTGATCATGAAGATAAAATTAAAAAAGATTTATTTGACACACTTTCTTCTTGTTGAGACTTTGAGATTCAGAAAAATTAGATTTTCTGCTTCTGGAGCCTGTTTCTGCCTTGTGCTCCTTCTTCTCAATAGCCTTCTTTGAGAAAAGCCAACAATTTATTATGGCAACCCTGTTGGATGGGGTGTTGTTATTCTCATTTATTGAATAGGAACCAGTCCACCTGCGTTTGTGGCACATCTCCCATGCTCTGATGATTATTAAAGTCAGAGAGGAATTCCAGAAAGATTTTGCATTCTGTTCCCAGTGAAAGGTGCATCTGGGAGTGCCGGAATTTTGGATCAAGGCCCTGGCATGGGCTATCCATGTCTCATCATGAGACTGAATTTGGCCCAAAGCATTAGTTTCCAGAGATCAAGATGTTAAAGTAATATTTTGTTGTAATTGGCACAAGGCATCCTTCTTCACAAGTTTGAGCTCCTTTTCTTGCAGTTTTAAATTGGAGCTGTACTGGTTTGGCGGGCAAATTCTTAATCCTATTGCATCATTAATAGTTGCCTTCTTCATTTCCACATAATTTTTAAGGGATTCTAGTTCATTTTCAGTTGGAGGATTAGGAAGTTTGTTGTTGTTGGAATCCATTCCAAGAATTGATTTTGTCCAATCAAGCAAGGAAATGATTGAAGAAGTAGGGATGCCAAGATTGCGTGCATGGAAAGAGAGAGAATATTGTTGTTGGGCCAAACTTTTGTTCTTCTTTTGGTGTTGGTGGGTTTGAGAGAGTTGTTGTGCAATTGTGAAGTAGGATGGGGAAGCAGAGTCGTCAAAATCTTCATCTTCCTCAACACCAGGCATATTGAGTTGGTCATCTGGAAGGGGAACTCTTGATGGCTCAGGAGTTGGTGATGTTGGGTTGGCTGGGGTTTTGGCATTTTAGTACCATAAAATAAACACCATGATTTAGAAATGGGTTTGTATTATTGTTGTGGAGATCTTATGCTGGGGGGATTAGTTCTTACCAGGTTCCATGTCTAATTTTCCAACTTAGTAACCAGATTAAAATGTTTCTGATTTTGTGATTTTGTATTTATTTTTCACAAACTGATAAATAGGAAGTCAGGTTTCCTTTTATTGACCTTTGTAAAATTTTCAGAAATCAAGATATTATATATTATGATTCCCCTTTTTCCTCAACTTTTTCTTCCAAGCGGGCAAAGGGTATAGACATAAATATACTTGAAGATTTGAAGGGAATATTTTTCAACAAGGGAAGAGCTCAATTAGAAATCAATTCATGATTGAAATAGAAAAGAGACTCTGTGGCTGCCATCTTCCCCAAAAAGTGTGGTCATTTTTTTTTGTGGTACTTATTCATCATTCATAAAAATATATAGGGATCATGCAGTCAAATTTGAGTTATTCATTCTGGGCATTTCTTAAGATAATAAATAGGAAGAGCTTCCCATTGCATTTCATGATTTTAATTATCACAAAAAATTTCCACAGAAAGCACTCTTGACCATTATATGTTTCCAAATAATTCCTCATTCTCATATCTATGGAATTGAAAAATAATTATTGAATGAGAAAATGAGCTCAAGAATTCCAGCCACCATGAGGAAGAGCTGGAGTTGAAATATACCAAGATCAAATTTTCCATAATAAGAACTTCAGACTACTCCTTGCCAATCTTATTGATTTGGTTGAAGTGCTATTTGAATAATATATCACGTAGATATGGATAATACTGGCACAGGTCTAATAGCATGTTGCATTGCTGTGTTTTTATTATAAGATTCTTGAAATCCCCAAAGATGCAAAAATGCAATTCTGGGTACCACACAGATGCAGGTTTACTGCATGGATTGATATTCAGTGGGAATTGATTTTTGAGAGTTCAATTTTGGAAACTGAATAATAGAGAAATATGATGAATCAGGTGTCAGATTTTTCAGGTTGCAAATTCTTGGAAATGAGGATTATAATTTTCCTCTTTCCTTAATTGATTTTGACTAAATCTGACCAGATCATATTAGATAAATAATAAAGGGAAAGAAGAACGATGCATGGTTTTCAATTTCATTCTTTTAAAAACGGTGTGATATGAATTCCTGCTACTTCTTTTGAAGAAGGCAGAGTTCTGTGTAATTACTGGCTCTTCTTACACCAGTAATTAGGATCAATGACATAACTAACATTTCTCAATCATCATTCCAAAAGAATATATGAGAATTCAACATGCCTGGATCACTCAGCTCAAAAGAATAAAGAAAAATGTAACAGTGGTGCATAATATCATGGGGAGATTACATTGTGCAGGATTCATCTAATTGATTTGTTGGAATAGGCAGGTGTATATGACCAAAGTGTCTGCTTCACCAAACCAAATGAATGTCAGACATGTCCAGGGAGGTGGACAACTTATCATAAGTTGTCCACCTCCATGGACCTGTGCGCATACAGGAATCAGATTTCAAGGGAAAATCATGTGGGAAAGCTGGGGAGGTGGACAACTTGTGATACGTTGTCCACTTCCCTTCAAGTATGTGGTAGCAGGATATTGAATATGCCAAAAGATTGATGATTTCTGGGTCAGTGGATGACTTAGCACAAGTCGTCCACCTGTCCATCTTTCCCATATGATTTTCCATTGAAATCTGATTCCTGTATGCACACAGGTCCAGGGAGGTGGACAACTTATCATAAGTCATCCACCTCCCTGGACATTACCTATACATTTACCATGAAGTAAAGCCACTTCTAATTTGATGGGAAGGTGGACAACTTAGCATAAGTTGTCCATCAATCCAAATTCATCCCATCTTACATTCCAACCAGTACAAATGTTGTACAACTCATGCACACTTTGACATCATTTCATGAAATAACTGGTAAGAATTTTGGCACAAAGAGGTGATGTTTGGATTATATACATTGAAGGACATGTTTAACCATATCTGGATTTTTAACCACATGATCTAGTGAAAAGTTCAAAAGGAGGAAAATTTTGGAGTTGAAAAGACGAACTGGCAACCATTTCTTTGGGAAGTATTGAGCAAGCAAAATTAGTAGGTTTTTCTGTTTATTAGATAGCCACTGGAAGGAATGTAGTTGTATTTGCAAAAGAAGATCAACATGACTGAAAATTTTGGGCTGCCAACTTCTGTTAAATCTGCAATTGAGGGGTGGTTCCTCCTGGTGAGGTGGTGCACTTAGCTCAAGTGGACCACCTTACGGCCAGGAAAAACTGGATAGCATTGTTGGTGAGTTGTTTTGAATGATGAATTCTTTTTCAATTACTGGTCATTGAATTTCTGAAGATCTGTCTTGGAATTTTGTGCATTCAAATGATTTCACCTGGTTCCCTCCCTGCCTCTATCAACATATAAAAATTGGTGATCTGGTAAGGCACTTAGTCATACTGTGCCATCCTCTGATAAAAGTTAGAAGACATTTTTATGTGACAAAATAAGGTTTTGTTCCCATTCATGCTTGAGGGAAAATTGAATTGTGAAGAGTTTGAACTTGCAAGATATTTATATTGAGTAGTATTGCAACTGAATTGCATGTGCAAGAAATACATGATATTTTCTTGATTCTTTTCAAAACATGAGTATTTTTTGGGATAAAATCCAATGATTCCAAACCCTAATGCCACTTTCCAAAAAAATAAATTTGTACCCAGTCTCTAAATATATGGAAAAACTCTCAACTTAGTAACTTTTTGCAATTTGTTGTGCTTCAGAATGTTTGTGTGTCTCTAAAATAAAAAGGGCCCCAAAAAGGAGTTATTGTCCTGTAATTTGACAATAATTTAAAAACAAAGGTTGTACACCAAAAGTTTTGAATGAATCATTAGAAAGAATCATAAACTCCATCTCAATTGAATTAGCAAAAGATTGGTTTAAATCAATCCAATGCCATGGTGGTCTCAATCCTGATCTGAAAGCAAATCTCTGGTAATGAGCCAAAGCTCCATTTCCCCAATGATTTCTGCCTGTAACCCTTATATCTTTTTGGTTATATTATCTGGTTTGTTCTGGCTCTCTTGTTGCCCGTTGCCAAAAATTGTGTTGTAGAACTTCAAGTGATTATTCCGGAAGCTCAACTTGATTCAACCATACAAACCCTTGCAGAATATCATATGCTAAATTAGCAAACTTAAAGGATTTATCTAGGTGTGAAAATGAAACATTGATATAAATTTGGAATTTAATTCATTGTCGTCATCCTTTCATCTTCAATAAAATCACTGGCTTGGGGGTAAGAATTGCCCTTAATCATTAAATATTAATACAGAAAGTGGGAAAACCAATCTCCACTCTAGAGAAAAATTTGAATGACAAATTGGTCCCCCCACCATCTTTGTTAGGCCTTTTCATGAAGTTTACCATGTATTCTAGGCTCTTTTGCTTTTATTTGCCTGTGCTGCAAGCCATCAAGGGGAAATTTGGACTGGTAAAAACCTTTAAAATAAACTTAAATCAGCATTGCTTATTCAAATGGTTCCAAAAAACCATAGATTTGCATCTTTTTGTTGTTGTAAAGATTTTTGAGTGGGAGTGGGGGATTCCAAGCAACATAGATGATAAGAATGAATGAATTTTCTAGATAAAAGAAGAAAAAAACAGGTTTTGCATGACATATGACTATGATTTGCACTGAAAATCATCAGTCATGTTCCAATCAAGAGCTCAAAACATCCCACTAGAGTTTGGGTCATGGCATACAGAACTAATCAGCCTCTCAAAAGGTTCAAATGCAGTGACTGAATTCAACTTTCTGAGGTCTCTGAAAGTGCCTGCAAAGTATCTTTCCCTTCTGAAGTTGTGAATTTCTTCAAGTGGTCATGACCTGCTTGGTTTGAAATTATAAATAATTTCACTTCATCTGGTTTGGAGTGTCTATATTTTGGAGGCCATTCTCAACTGATAAGCATGAGGAGATCTTTTGTGTTTTTGTGAGAGACAGTCCATGTTGAAATTCTCATCAGCTTCTGGTGGAGTAAAATTACTATCATGCTGTGCTGTACCTAGGAAATTCAGAGAATACAAAGCAGGGGTGGAGGTGAAGGATGAGGGTGATTATAAATTCCATGGTGTTTGTGAGTTATGGAAGATTCACTAGATTAAAAAATGACTTAAAGAAATCATTGGTTTTCAAACTACAGATTGCCACATATTATTATTTCCTGAAACACCCAGAGATGCACCAAAAAACATCAATAACCATATGATCAACTGAATGGTGGCCTGGGGAGATGGACAACTTAGCCTAAGTTTTCCATCTCCCAATGAATATTTGCCAATTTCCCCAAATGAGCTTGGTCTCAGTCCATAGTGTGGGGAAGTGAACAATTTTGCATAACTAGTCCAGCATGTTTATTTCTGGGAGAAACTTGCTGGTAATGAAATTCCCATGCTGGAAATTATCTTTTATCCAAGAGGATAAATGAAAACATGGACACATTTAAAAGAAAATGGGTATAGGTACAGGTTTTTCTGATCCTTTCATGTCCCTGAAAATATTTTCTTCACCTTGCTTAGTCATTGAACCCATCCTGAAAAAATGATGGTAGGAACAAGGCTCCAAGAATTAAATGTGGTGAAAAGCATTCTTCATTGGATAAACACTGAAATACTTCTGTCCCAGGTAAATATCTTGGGGATGATTGGGTATGCTGGCTTATCAATTATACATTGTCAGAGTTCATTGTGACATGGATTTAAAAAGACCCTAAAGTTATGAATGGTAATGATTTTTTAAGATAACATTGATTTTCTGTCACTTTCAGCTCTCTGATACCAGGGACCTTGCAGTCCTTTAGCTACAAAGAGTGATAAAAGAATTTGGAGAAATAATATTCCAAAGAATAAAAACTTTACAGCTCCAATAATAATATGGTAAGAGCAAGTGCAAGGTTTAATTGGTTTGGTCATAAATATTTTAAATATAATATAAAAAGAGGGGCCGCAGTAATATACTACTGGGGGTCTTTACAGACTTGGCAAACTCTCCTCAAGGGGCCTCCTTAGGCAGTTTATAACCTTGGAATGAAAATGGGTGCCTTCTAAGACCTTATCCACTAATTTTGGCGGGAAAAACAGCACATAAACCCAGAGCAGGAAGGGAACAACTTACTTGGGAATTTATCCACAGAAATCCTGCAAAGATTCAGGTAAGAAGCTTCAGAACAGATAGGGTTGGTGGCTGGTTCAAACTTCTGGTTCTTGATGGTTATTTAGAAAATAATAATAATAATACTTCAGACTAGATCATAAATCACTTGCTTTCTTCTTGACAAGCACTTGACTAAAAATGACACAATGTCTGATTGATAATAATAATATCTCTTATAACTGATAACTGATCAATTTCTTTTTGAACAAAAGGGTAAAAAGAGCCTGTTTAAATATTCCTCTTTGGGTGCTTGAGGGCCTCTAGAAGGGGTATTAGACATGGGCTGAGGCTAGGGGGGCAGTCAGGGCAAGATTTGCACGTCCTCAAGGTGCTGTTAACCTTCTGGCCTTAGATCTGTCAAGGAACCGCTCCTTTTTAGCTGCAGGATATGTTAATCAACAGATTAATCATTTTTCTGATCCTTCACTGATCCTCAATTTGTACTGTAAGTACTGGTCCAAAGTGAGCAGACGTGCATTTTTATTGATTCTACATCATCTGCCAATCCTGTATTTAATTTTTAATAATTTTTACGACCACTCCTTGTGTAGTTTTGTGGTCTTTGAAGGTTCTGATCAGCTCATGACGTGGTGAGTCTGGACCTTTATTTAATTAATAAAAAATACTAAAAATTAGTTAATAACTAATTTTAATTGACTTTTAAGGTTTTTAAACTATGATCTACGCTTGTATGGTAGCTTTACATGTGTAGAGTAGATCCTACTAGGTTGTAGCTCCTCTGAGCGGTACCTGGCTGTCAGACTGATCACGGCAGGCTAGGCGTGGGGATCAGTCCATTCAGATTCGCGCAGGGACTGATCCGCTGCTCGCGTGACTAGGTCACGGGATTACCTGCGCGCGAGGGTTTGGGTGCGTGGGAGTCCAGCGCTGTAGGGACGCGGGGCTGCGTGCGGGAATTGTGACAAAACACAATTCCCTGTGTAACTCCTAAACTACACACAACACCTGGATTTTGACTGAAATTTAGGTGTGAAACCTATACATGACATATCAGGTGAAATATTAAAATGGCCAAAAGGTGCCATATTGGTGCTGTGGTCATTTACCATTTTCTTTTAAATTAATTAAAAAATATAAGGAGTAAGAATTCAAGGGTGGGGTCAGTGAGTGACCCTACCTTATTTTGGGTGGGGAATCCATTTCTGTAATAATATTTATGGATTTCCTACTCCTTCATTTTACAATAATTTTAATTATTTATTTTTTTGTTCTTTTTATTTTTGTTAATTTTATTATTGTTGTTGCTTTGTCAGGTTGCTCTGTGCTAAGTAGCAGGCTGACCGTCACAGTGGCAGTTATGGTGGAAACATGAATGAATCAACACATTTGAAAATAACAGAGCAAAATTGATTGGTCTTACTCTGCAGAATCACACACATACTCATTTTCTGAAACACCCAGAAATGATACAAAAACCTAACATCAATTGTCACATTATAAAGTGTGTGATGGCTCAGGGAGGCGGATGACTTAGGTTAAGTCATCCACCTCCCTGAGCCATCATGATCCACTTTTCAAAAAATGATTGGCTCTTAGAAATTGGTATGGAAAAGTGGACAAGTTATGCTAATTTGTCCACCATGTTTGTTCCAGTAACTAGTTGTTACTGAAATGCGCATGTTGGCACATACCTTTCATCCAAAAAGATAAATTACATGGAAATATTAGAAAGAAATTTGGTAGAAATAAATGATTTTTTGGCTCTTGCATGGCCCTGAATACATTTTATTCATCTTTCTCATTGGTTGAAGAAACTTCCCATAACCCAAAATATTCCATATTTCTCATGTCCCAAAGGTCCCAGATATCGTGGTAATTGTTGATAAATTACATCCACCTGTTCACAGTGAGAAGTGACCATGTTTATACTTAAAGAAAAAGCTTTCCAGCATGAGGGCTAAGGGGATCAATGCTGGCCACCCTGTCAGGTAGGTTTGTGGCCACCCACAACCACCATCAACTGGTTTTCTTAAGGGACATGGTACACTTAGGCTAAGTGCACCATGACCCCAGAGGTTTTTGTGCATGAATCATCATCATGAAATATAAAAGGTTCTCCAGTTGTTTCAATGAATATAAATCATAAAATGTATTTTGAATAGCCAAATGTTTATCCTCAAGGGTCATTGAAATAACTCTGAATCAATTTTACATTGTTGTTCTGTACATTACAGACCCGCCTTGATAAATAGACCTATTTCCCAAATTTAATGGTAAATTGAGAAATCCCATTACTCTTTATGAATCTTGTAATCAGGAAGATGCACACACACCAAAAACCATGGAGAATTTGATGTATTTGTTATTGAAAATATTTAGAGAAAAAAATATAAGGATATAGGATTTAATGAAATATTCATATCATCAAATTTGGGAAACTAGTTCCAGTTATTCATTTGAAGTTGAAAAAAGGTGAAATATCCATTGGAAAACATTTTATTTAGAAAAAATTATTCAAAAAACACCTTTTCTGTAGTGAAACAAAAATCATGATTATAAATCAATTTTCAAAGGAATGCACCTAAATACAAAAATCATTGCTTACTGTCACCATGACTTGGAGACAAACAGGGACTGTTGGTTTCATCAGATATTGCCTTCAAAGTTGAAAGTATCATTTTCAACCTTTTCAGGAGTGGAATTGACGATGGATAATCAATAGATACCTTCAATTATCAAACATGAAAGGCATTTCTCTCCACTCCTTTTTCATCCTCAGGAATGCTACCAAAATATCCTCAAAAGTACCAAAATAAAATACTCAAAACAATGCTATTGAAATTCAAAAGCATCCCCTGGATCTTTCCATCTCACATTGTGCAGATGAATACTTGTTAAATTCACGCATACTTCTCATGATTAAACTCACACACATATATTATGGAAGGCTTATCCACACCTTCTGGCTTGAATCACAACCACATGGAAAAGAAAACACATGGGTTTTTTTTTTTTTTTTGCAAGGGCCCCAACTCACTATCAGGGGTTTTGGCCTTTTCATGAGGCCAAAGCCCATGGGCACCTGCCCTCATCTCTCCATGAAAATTTCCCAGAGGGCTTTCAAGAGCTCCAGGCACTAGAGAAGCTACCAATGGGCCTGGAACTCCTGGGGAAATGCCCCAGTTGCTTGTTTTCTGTTGCCAAAAAATACAAGCAAAAAAAATAGCGCTGATTTGAAACAGGGTCATCAAACGCAACCCTGTTTCTATCTCCCAGGTTGCCAGGGCCCTGGGAGATGTCTGTGCGCTTCAATGGGCCCTGGTACCCATCCCAACAATCCCCCTTGCCGCAAACGCGTCGGCAAATGCGTAAGCAACTTTGCAAGCCGCTGCGAACTTGCTGACGCAAGCGCTTCAGCAAGCTTTGCTCAAGCGTTTGCCAGCAAAAAAACAAGCGCTTGCAAAACAAAAAGTTGTTCAGTTGCCTACCCTGCAAAGAATCCAGCAAGCTAGTCAAATCCAGCCCTTCAGAAATCACCAAGCACATCCATCCAGGTAAGTTTCAAGCCTGCTTTTCAATTTTTAATAATCTGAACAACCAGCTTATTGATTTTGCGTTTTACCATCCTCTTCACTGATTCAATCACCTCTCCAATAATTAATCATCAAAAAATACAACAATCAAGCCATCATCCAAAGCAAACAACCTATTGGTGTCAGCTTGCTACTATGTACAGAGCAAAACTGTCAAATAGTAACACAAAACTATGAAAAATAAGAATATCTCAATAAACAAAATAAGGAGTGAGAAATTAAAAAATATTATTACAGGAACGGATTCCTCACCCAAAATTAGGTAGGGTCACTCACTTACCCCACCCTTGAATTCCAAGTCCTTATATTTTTAGAATAATTAAAAAGAAAAGTACTAAAATTGACAACACCAGTATGGCACTGTTTGGCCATTCTAATATTTCACACGTATTGTCATGTATAGGGTTTACACCTAAAATTCACTCAGAATTGAGGTGTTGTGTATATTTTAGGAGTTTCACGCGGAAATGTGTTATGTCACAATTCCCGTGCGCAGCTCCGCATCATTACATATCCCTACATACTAGTAGCAGCCGATTCCTGCATACTAGAGACCCGCGCGCAGATGATTCTGCCACGCACGCAGAGGATCCTACCCCGCGCGCATCTGTAATAACTGATCACCGCGTCTGGATCAGTTGTGACTAATCTGACAACCAGGTACCGCTCAGAAGAGTTACAACCTAGTTATGGTTGCCTAGTATATGTAACAAACTGACATATGCATAACTAATGATCTAAATAGATCAAAACTTAAATAAAATTATTGAAAATTAAGTTTTAAAAATTTTTTAATAATAAATCAAAGATCAAGGATTATCATGTAAATCACTGATCCTGATCTTTGAAGACAAAAAAACACTACAAGGAGTGTTCATAAAAATTATTAAAAATGATCTACATGATCAAAAGATGATGGAAAATCAGTAAACATCCACATCTGCACGCTTTAAAGCAATATCAATAGTACAAATGAAGGATGAGTACAGAATGATCAAATTTACGCCATGACAGATTAACAGATCCTGTGGCTAAAATAGTACAGAAATCCAGCAGATCTAAGGACAGCTGATTGACAGACCCAAGTGGAAGTGCTAATCTGGCCCTGACTGGCTTTCCAGCCTCAGCCCACGAGGAGAACCCTCTCTATGTGCCCTGAGAAGATCAAAATCACCCAAAAGAGGTATTTATACAGACCTCTTTGGATCCATTATTCCATCATCAGTTTACCAGGAATTGTTTATTATCAATCAGACACCGTGTCATTGTTAATCAAGTGCTTATATGAAGATAAGCAAGTGATTTATGACTTAGTCTGTAGTAGTATTATTTATCTTTATTAGCCAATCAACCATTGAAGTTTAGTCAAGCAATCTACCCCATCTGCTCTGAAACCCTTACAATTATTCCAGGATTTTTGTGGTAAAGTTCTCAGAGTGAGTGTTACCCTTCCTCTCTTGGCCATTTGAGCTTTTAAGCCCGGGAATCAGTGGAAGAAGTCCTTTCTAAGGCACCCATATTTATTCCAAGGTTGTTAAACTGCCTAAGGAGGACCCTTGAAGATAGGTTGCTAGTCTGTAAAGGTCCCCAGTAGTATAATACTGTGGCCCCTCTTTTATATACATATTGAAAACCATTTACTAACAAAACAATAAAAACTTGCAACTGCTCTTATTAAATCATTTATTCGAGCTTCTAAGTGTTTATTATTGGAATTATAATTATTATTATCATTCCAGCATTTTTATAACTCTCTTTAGCTAAAGGACTGCAAGGTTCCTGGTATCAGAGAGCTGACAATTGGCTTCTTCCTCCTTCCCATTTGCTGCAAACCCATCTTCAACTTCATCCTCATCATCAATCCATTTCAAGTGTAAGGTTTCATTAAACTACTTCAAATTGTTTGCTCATTCATCTTCACCAATCACACACTGACTTCAATCCTTCTCTTCCATCACCATTCCTTTCTTCTTCTTCAAATCAGGATTTCAGGTTTGGCCCACATGACTCAACTTTGATCATCACATATTAACCTAGAAAAAATCCACCTTGTATTCATCTTTAAAGTAAGCAACAATGAAGAAATCAGCTTAACATCCACTGATCCTCAATTGATTCCTTCTTGTCCTTGAACCAATCTGTAAACCATTCATCACGTTATCATCATAATCTTTGAAATTTTACCATGGATCAAGTCTACTCCAATTCCTTCACCCAACCTCAAGCCCACCTGTTTCCAGTGAAAAAAAATAATGAGGATGTGTATTTGAAAGTGGTTAGAGGTAGCAACATGTATGTATTTCAATCATCATGGAGGATTTTCATATTACTAAATTTAACCTCTTGCTTTTATCTCAATCCTTGTCCCTTGTATTCCTGTTTGTGATTTTGAGGAGACGTTTGTGGTGAGGATGAGCCCTTGAATCAAAAGCATCATCAGGAATCAAGCCAAGATTGTTCTGTTCTTAGGCAACCATCACAACCCTTAATGATGTCCATACCATGGTCATCCAGAGCACACAAAAAGAATTGTAAAGCTGAGCATGATTATTGCAAGAAGGAGTGTGTATCTGAGTCAATCTACTTCATCACCCTGAAGAAGGGCCTGAGTCCATGCCAAGTTGTAGTACCAAAGGTAGGACCACCAGTAAATCTACAAGTGGTTTGAAACAGAAAGTACCAACCCTATGTGGTTCTCAAGTATCATTCATTGCAGCAAAGACCCTATACATTGCTAGCAACTCAATTTTCAGAGATGGTACAAGATCTCTATGTGACAGCAAACAATCGACAGAACCTGAACAAAACCAACAAAAACAAAAAAAAAGGATCTATGTTTGGAATTGGCTTTTGTCAGGGCACTGACCAAGAATATTCTGCAGGTAATTGGGAATCACCACAAACTTGCTAATCATGTATTTGTTGACTGACTTCCATCCAACTATATTTCTAAATAGGAATATATGCAAGGAGACAGGATATGAACCCAGACCAAATAGCAAATGATGATCTGTTGTGGTCTAAGCTTCCAGTACATAACCAACTTATTTTCAATAGAATACAATGTTTATCCAACACTGCTCATGTGAAGAACAAGGAAGTATCAGAGGAGTTCAAAATTCCAAACTGGACATCTCCAGAGTGGAATGACCAAAGGGATTCTTTTCTTCATGCTTCTAATGTCATTTTCACTTGTGATGACTTTTCCAATGTTCCTCATATGGATCAAGAAGACTTGAATGGTTATACTTATGGTTTGTTCTCTTATATTGAAAAACCTACTGGAACCCCAATCCCTCCTCCCTCTAAAGAAACAGGCCATGGTCTCTCCTTTCCAACTCTTGGTTCCATAGTTGCTTATGCAAAAGCTGGGGGAATATTAGAAATTTTATGGCAAACTTCTGTTTTTACTCATCAAAATACTTTTCCTCCACTGAGCCTTCAAACAACTGAACATCATACTCATTTTTGTTGCTCTTTCCAAATTAAAAAAAACTAGCAATGGCTTCTCTTAATGTATATAATTCAAATATAACCTCCTTGTGACAAAACACTTACCAGTTAATTCATCAACTGATGTCAAAGTGTTCATGAATTTTACAAAATTTGTACTTGTTGGAATTTAAGATGGGATCACTCGGGGGAGGTGGAAAACTTAGCATAATTTGTCCACCTCCCCAGCCTCTCCACCGGGATTTTGCATGCCATGTGATTCCTATATGCACACATGTCCAGTGAGGTGGACAACTTATGATAAGTTGTCCACCTCCCTGGAAATGTTTGCATACAGGAATCACATGGAATTTGAAATCCTGGTGTAGAGGCGGGGGAGGTGGACAACTTATGCTAAGTTTTCCACTGTCCCAGCGATCATCAATAGATTTGCGTATTCAAAATCATGCTACACATTGTTGAAGGGAAGTGGACAACTTAGCACAAGTTGTCCACCTCCCCATCTTTCCCACATGATTTTCCCATGTGACATGTTTTATTTCCAGGGAGGTGGACAACTTATCATAAGTCCTCCACCTCCCTTGAAATGACATTTATATGTATATGTGATATGCAGGAGAGCGGAAACTTTGAGGATTCCCCATGCTATTTACACAAATTGTACTACGTATATTCTAACTAATGAGCAACTGTCATTCATATTACACACATGTAACATGTGACTAGGTTTTTTAGTGTATATAAGCCACAGCTCCTTCACCAAGAGGTCTCAGTTCATTCTGATCTTAACCTCATTGTCCCCATCAGATATCAACCGCATCATCTCCAGCTTCTTCACCTTGGAAACTTTCTTGATTATACCATGGCTGATTTCCCAGCTAATTGTTCAAATTCCCTGGGTCCCTTGTGGTCAAATACTTATTTGAACTGGTATGATCAAGTTTTATAACAACGTGCTCTTAATCAATTGACTGCACTCCTTAATGAGGAATATGTTGAAAGATGCCATAAACAAGTATTGCAGTTAATGCTTGATTTTTTTCAGAAAAAGTACAATGAAAAGGTGGAAAAGATGAGTTTACAAACCTCCAGAGATCTTGGTCTGCTTGAGCCTTCAACTGAAGAACAACAACAGCCAACAATAGCTAATAGTTCAACTGTCCAATCAAATCACAACATACTATTGGTGAATGATGAAACACAAACTTCACAAGATCATCCTGCCCCCCAGCTTACAGTGGTTCCAGCAGAGCTCCCATCCAACCAATCCAGTAAGGCAAGAGAATCATTTGATGCAACAAAGTGTTTATCAACAATTATCCAAATATGCAAAGCTGATACATTCCCATATCTCCAGGTGAACCTGAAACATTAACTGAAGCTGTGCCTGTGGAGGATCCAGTTCAAGAAGCTGGGGTTATTGCCCTTGATATTTCCCCCGTCCAGGCCTCTGACAATACCCCAGTGCTGCACCCAGAAACACCAGCTGAAGGACCCCAGATTGCTCCAGGAACCAGGGCATCTGCCCGTCTGGTTGCCCAAGCTGCTTGACAAGCAGCTAGACAATCCCAATCAAGGCCACCCTCTAGCTCTCAAGCATCCTCTTACTCCTCTGATTCCAACACAGAATTCAATTGCTCATGTTATGGCCAACCCGAGAAACTGGAAGTCATTGTTATTGAACCATCACCCAGGAGTCCCACACCTGCACCCAACCTAATCCCAACATCCCCTGAGCCTGTCAGTTTCCTATTTTGAAGGCTATTCTGGATAATCAACCCAAAATTGACTTCAAAGTTAATCTTCCCTTGCTGAATCAGAGTGGCCCATCTTCAACACTCCAAAAACGGAATGCATCTGATGCCGGACTCATTGCTAGGGATATGGAACAGAGAACTTTGAAGCCAAGGATTGAGAACCCTTCATTGACCCAGTAATCTCATCCTGGAGGCCAGACTAGTAGCCAAACTGAAACCCATTCCCAAATCATTGGGCTAACATCAAATTGTGGCTCAAATCAGCCTGGTCAGTGGAATTATTTTGTGATGAAATGAAAGTCATGGCAGCTAATTCTATTGCATTGTCTCAAAATTTTTGTTGGCTTGACTAAGGAAGACCTTTTGAGGTTTTCATACTGAGAAGAATTAAAGGACAATTCATCACCTTTGACCTATTGCAAAATTATCAGCAGTACCCAGTTTCTAATTACCAATACCCTTCATCTTCTTGGACAAAGGATCCTGTCAACCCCCCCGAGTCATCAACAATCTTAAAATCATTGGATCTCTGTTTTACACGGTGCAAAGAGGGTAAATTTTCATGATGCTGTCTTCCACTCCTATGAAAATAAACTGATTCTTACTTTTTGATTTATCAGAAAAAATTTTGCTGGGAAAAGATGATGATGTTGTTGTTGGAAGAACCTTCCTAAACACAAAATCCCTTTCTTGTTCCAAGAAGACAGTACAGCTCAATATGCATCCCCTCTCTGAGATCCTAACTTATACCAGAGAGCCAATACATGGGTCATACATGAAACTGAAGCACACCTTGAATGACATCATAGGTGTAGTCTCACACAAAATATCACAAAATGTCCTCTTCTTGATGGAAGGTATTGACGGGACTTCAGATGAAGCTTTACTCAAAGCACAAAGTTACTTTTCCAACCTGCAAGCAGCTGTAATTGATGATTCCACCTTTGACCAACACAAGAGGTCAGGTGCTAACCAGGAAGCCAAGATAAATGCTGGAAGAGGTGGCCTTAATACTGTCTTTGAATATGTTGTCTCCCTAGTCACTAGGCTCATCAACTTACGGCTTGATGAAAAAAAAGATAATCAGCAGCCTTTTATATCAAAGGAATCGGCAGAGAAGAAGAATTGATGGGCAATCAATTCTCTAGCATGTGTTTCACACATGTTAGTTTTTGTTCCTGGTGGTATATGGGTATTTCCAGGAAATTGACAAGTCATGCCCAAGTGGAAGTCTGGCATGCTCCTTGAATTTGGCAGTCTTGTGCTTGAGTCAAGTTTAAAGGCTGGCTTGCCTGCTGATCCACTCATGGGGCAACTTGGTAACACAAGGGCATATATTCTTACTGCCTTGCGTGATATGGGCTTTAGTAAAGACCAAAAAATAAACTGGAGAGATTTAATTAGAATTTTTACTGAAAGATTTTCTTATGAAAAATTGGCTGAGGTCCTTCTGGAGGATATTGTGCTGGTTACTGACTATGATATGGGTAGCCACTTTGATACTTTCTGGGTTGTTGAAAAAACTACCTCTTCTAATTTAGTTGAAGTTACCTCAGAAACCCAAGCTTCCCACAGTTAATTCTGTTGACTTTTTAGGAAATTAGACTTTTAGTTTTTCCCAATGGATAATTCTTGTTTTCAATTTTTTTTCTGATCTTGGGATAATCAAATTCTTTACTTGGAAACATGGTTCTTTTGGATGATTGAATGCTTCATGATCATACTGCCCTTGAAACCTATTGACTAAGTTGATGATTTTAAATTGAAAGAAGATTAAGTGTATCCCTTTAATTTCAAACCAAATGCTAAATTTTTGGAAAATAATGAGATTATTTGCTCATTACATAATTCTTTTCATCATCTGCTGCAAACATAACAATTATGAAAAAGTCTTTAAAATTTTTCTTTAAATCAAGAATAGCTGAGTTTTTGTTTACAAATTAATTTGATATTGTGATTTTATGGGATTCAACAAAAACTCAATGAAGAATTTCATTATTTTGCATATTAAAAACACCATCAATGGAACATTGAATTGACCCAATATTTTGGGCCTTCCATATTCAAATATCATGTTTGGTTTGTCCCAAAAGCATTGATGCTGTGTGTTGCTCAAACACTCATACAAAGGTGATGGAATGCCACTCAATGCAAGTAGGCATGGTTCCCTGCTTAAAAATTACTGGATATATCCAAAAACTGCTATTCAATATTATGATTGGTTTCTTAAAGGAAATAAAAAAAATCAAGGGATCATATCATGGCTAGTTTGAGTGTACATAATATTAATCAAATAAATAAATATATCCAAATCCATGCAAATATCTCTCCTTCCTAATTCTAAGTTTAGCTGTGATTTTTGATTGGTTATCAACATCAGTGATTCACAATACCTTCATTTATGCAGCAATAATTGATTTCTTAAGAAATTAATCAACCAAGGAAATTTAATTCCAATTTCCATATCATCTCCAACCCAATAGACCCAAGAATATTCAACATTTCTGCTTCAAAATGCCACAGGAATTTCTTAAAATCCGTCAAATCATTACGAAAGTAATACAGTATGTAATAATCTTCAATTAATTTATTAATGCATATAATGCTAAGAAACAATGAAGATCTCCTCACAATCTATGCATAGGTTTTTTATATATGCAATATTCAATTTGAAGTCAGCAATAGTATACTTCCTTTTCATTTCCTATAAATATCAAACCAAAATTGATTCCTACCCAAATTATCAAACCAACTCATACCTCACAGAAAACAAATATACAATTCACCAATTTCTCCCAATACCGCTGAAACCTCAAGCAAAGAAAATGGTTCTATTATAACATGAACAAAAAGAATGGTTGGAAGAAACACACCAACATATTGATCATGACCTCAAGGAAAAAATTAAGCCATGTACTGAAATTTGGGAACCAAGTGAAATCTGGATGCATGAAGAGCAGAATGAAAGGGTTTGGGTTTGCAGAATTCAAAGAATAATTGACAGGAAAGCCTTATAATTGCATATTCCAGAACAATTAATACCAAATGTCTGGCACTTTTGGATGGAGAGGGGGGAATTCCTTGGAAGGTGTAAGTACTTATGCTTCAAAAATCATATCAGATTTATCATTAATTTCTATTTCTTTTACAGCTGTTCCATTTTTGGTCTATAGAAGTTCAATTCCAATGGAATTTTAGATGTTTCTCATCAATGATTACCAGTAATTTTCACAATTATTGGATTCTCTACTTGATCTTTCATGGAAATTCCACCTATTTTCAATTATAACACAAGGGTTGACAAGAACAAAGAATAATAAGTGCCTTATCTCAAATTCCATGCTAGAAAAAGCCTTTTTATGCAATGAGAAAAGAAAACCTCATCTTTTTTTTCATGAAAAAATCAATAATACATGGAAGTCTTTCAACTATGGAGTGTCTGACGTTTTGATAATCTTTAAATTTTCAAGTCCAATGCATGTTTTGATATGTGGCAAAATCCAATAAGATTTATTGTCCATTAGGTTCCTTATAAAATGAATTATTTCATCCTATGAAAATCCATGGATTTTTCCAATGAATGGGGTTTGCTACCTCAAAGGTATCAAATCAAAGTATTTTTGGATGAGATCACCTGATTTTAATCTCAAAAGAATCTTGAAAAATTCACTATGACTTTAAATGAAAGAACCAATTTTTCATAAGCAGCTCTCTTTGTAAAGAAATTCAATCATATAGGGCTTAAAAAAATAAAAGTTGAAAAATAAAGCTTGATGTGCTTTGCAAGGAACTTGGACTCTTTTTGTGAAATATTGTCCTCTCATGAACTCCAACCCACCCTTGAATTTAAACAAAAGTGGAAAGGTGGTAAGATTTGTGTTTATTTATGCAGTCAGGTTTGATACGTCTCAAGAGATTTCAGTTTAATCTTCCAAAGTCATGTTTAACCAAATAAGATGAAATGGTTTCAATACATGAAAGGAAGTAAGAAAATGATTTTTATCAAAAAATTAAATTCTATCTACTTTCAATTGCAAACATTTTATCTAAAATGTGGTAAATGATCAAGAAATGAAGTTTTCATACCATTTTTGATTTAAGAATATTACCTTGGCCCTATTTTCAATTAGGGATAATTTAAGCACTCAAAATTTCAGATGAATCCTTGTAAATTTGCATTCAAAACCAGAAATATTCAGTTATGAAGAAAACTTTAAATATTTTCTTTACCTGTTGCAGATATCAAAACAGATTCAAAATCAGATTTTACTGCAAGTTGGATCAAAATTGCACCTCTCAATTGCATTAGAGGAAGCATTTTTTTTCAAGCATTTTCTTACCAATTCACAATTGAAGTTTGACTCCCCATGTAAAAAATGATAAAAGAATTTCATTAATTTCAATACTAAACCTGGGTAAAATTGATCATCTTGATCATACCATGGATTTTAAAAATAGAGGTGAAATTTGCAACAACTTAAGTGCTCATCCTGGTAATTTGAGAAAATTTCAATTTTTAATAATAGGTTTCTTCTTGATTTTAAATAAATGTACCAAGGAAATACTTGGTTTGCAACAGCAAGCTTTTGAATTTCATTGTAAAATCTATAAAATTATTTCAACTGTAAAACTTAAATATCAGTGCTTGTTTTAATAAAGACAGAAATTTTGGAAAAACAATCAACTACCACAAGTATTGAGTCAAATCCATTTGATAGTGGCAGCTGTAAGATGAAGTCCAAAGAAAGTTAGGTCCAGGAAGAATCCGGAATTGTTGGGGTTGAAGGAGTCAAAACTTCTTGTGGTGACTGGATTTTTTTCCTGCTGAAAAGGTAACAAGCAGAATCAAAATCTTTGATAAAGGAATTCATGTTTTCCCAGTGGAAATCTCTTTTTACTAGATCAATTGTTTTGTCTTGTTCAGGGTGACCAGAGAGAGGGTATTTGGGTTTTTTTCAAAGTATTTCAAGTTGAAGTTGTTCATCCTCCTTGGGGATTGCTATTCTATTTTGGAAAATAAGGAGTTCACTTTCTGGGTCTATCAGGTAGCTCTTTCCTTTCTCCTTCTTGTTTAATTTCTGGATAATCTGTTTGGTTGATTTGTTTTAGCTCTGGGATTGAATAAAGTTGTCCAAATGTGAATCAACCTTTTTTTTAGAAAAACAGAACATTCTAGAAGGTTCAAATTCAGTCTGCTTCAAGAGTTGTTTGAAATTTTCTGGATTGTTTTCTGCATAGGGCACCCCCCCTTTGGGATAAACATTATCTTGACATGAAAATACGTCAGGAACTATGGAGTTCTTCCCAGGTATATAGACTATAGTAAAGTGAAATTCTGATAGGAATTCAGCCCAATGGGCTTGAAGACAAGTCAAGAATTTAGAGTTAATAAATTATTTAAGGGACAAGTGATCAGTGAGAACTTTAAAAGGAGAGGAAAGACTGAGGAAGCAAGCTCTCAAGATCTTGATTGCCCATAAAATGGCAAGGATTTTCTTATCATGGATTTCATGATTCAGTTCAGAACTACCCATTTTCTGCTTTCAAAAGCAGTTGGGTGCTTGGATCCATCAGGGGAGACTTGGGTGAGAACAGCCCCTAGGGAATAGTCACTAGCATCAGTCTCAAAAATGTTTTTTAAAGAAAGATCAAAATTTAAAAGGATAGGGGCCTTGGTAAAGGCCAATATGAGGTCCTCCAACTCCTGAAGAGCCCCTGGGGGAAAAGGAATGATGGGTTATGAAACAATTAGAGCCGTGAGAAGGTATAAATTTCTGGAATAGTTAATGATAAGACTGAAATAAAAATTAGAAAAACACAAAAACTGCTGCAAGGCCTTGTTGTTTGTTGGTGGTGGCCAGTCCAAAATATTTTTAACCTTGGATTTTTTCATTTTAATACCATCCCTGGAGATAACATAGCCAAATTAATCCACTGAGGAGGCATGAAATTCTTACTTAGAAGCTTTTGCATCCAAGTCTTTCCCAAAGTCTGCTTAAGACTTCACACACATGAGCTGTATGTTCTGTTAAGTTTTTCAAAAAAATAAGGATTTCATCAAGTTATACCACCACACAGATTGTTAGAAGATCTTCAAAAACATCATTAAAAAGAAATTGGAAAGAGGCAGGTGCATTTGTTAGACAAATGGCATTACCAAATATTCAAAAGTTCCAAGCTGAGTTCTGAATGCTGTAAGATGTTCATCCCCTTATTTAATTGGAAAAAGGTTGTAAGCACCCCTGAGTTCAATTTTTGAGAAAATGGTAGAACCAGAAAAGACTCTTAATAAGTGACTCATGGGAGAAATACAATACCAATTATTTTGAGTAAGGGCATTAAGTTTGTGATTGTCAACACACAACTTCAAACCACAATCCTTCTTTTTCACAAAGAGGACAGGTGCTCCAGTGCTTGAATTTCTGGGGCAAATTAAAACATTCTCTATATTTTCAGCTATATAGGCTTGCAGGTCCTCCTTTTCATGGTTAATGAGGGAGTAGATAGGCCCAACTGGAGGTAAGGGGACTTCAAGCTTGATATGGTGATTTTAAGCATGGTGAGGAGAGATCTTATTGGCTTTAACCTTGGAAAAAACATATAAACAGGCATGGTAAGCTTCTGGGAGTCTCTCCATCACAGTTTAAATTTTAATCAGTCTCCTCATCTTCATCTATATCTTCAGCAGCAGTCTGCTTTTGGGCAGATTCAGAAGTGGAAATAATAATACACAAGATTTGAATGGATAGATCATCTTCTATATCCTCCAAGAATTTCATAGAATTTCCAAAGAATATCCTTTTAACAAAAGTGGTTGTTGAACTCAAAGGAAATTTTTGTGAGTGCATAGATTCTGAAAGGGGAGCAGGAGCAGTGATCTGCAGATTCACTGGTGGAAGGTGACTAGTGGCTGAAAAGATTTCAACTCAAGGAGAATGATCCAAAGTTGGTTGGTGCCTTGGGTTCATCAATCCCAATTGCCAATTTACCTCTGGCTTCCAGAAATGGAGGAAGTCAATACCTAGAAAAATACCCTCTTTTGGAGGTGTATCAACAGGAAAGAATTCCCATTCTAAGTTGGGAAAATAAGTTAGGGAGAGTTTAAAGAAAACCTTATGAGTGATTTCCTGGGAAGTTAAGTCAGAAGGGTTGAAGTTAAATAAGAAAATGGGAGCGCTCAGAGGTTTGGGAGAAAGAGAAAACATTGTAAACATAGATTTGGAAATAACGGATTGAGTTGCTCCTGATTCAACAAGTATGCTATAGGCCTGATTATTGAATAAAAAAATAAAAAATAAGTCTTTAGTAGGGAGTTTTGAGTATTTTCCATCCAAATTTTGTACTTGAATATTGGAGGGGTGATGGCCATGGAGTACCACATTTCCATCACCTAGTCTTTTCCCTGTTTGGGTTTACCAGGAGTGGGTTTTTGGCCAGGTATAAATTCTGGAAATTTCCTGCAGAGGCTAAAATTGTGAGCCCCTCCGGTTTAGTTACACAAACCCTCTCTTTCCCTTCTAGCCTTTTATGAAACATTGAGGTGTCAATCCTCACCCATATTAGGATTGGGGACATAGGTTGGAGAAGAATTGGTAGGGATTCCCTTTGCTTTCCCCTTGAACCTACCTTGTTGGCTGCACTGTTGATATTTTTGAGGATTGGAAGAACTGGGTCAAGGTCTTCAGGTCTGAGGGGAGCTGAAGGACTTTTCCAGGATCCTTTCATGGTATCAGGTATCAGACTTAAGGACTATTTCCATTAGTTCTTGCAAGGTTTCTTGAGGTCCATCATAAACAGCTAGTTTATCCAGTAGTCTGGCTGGGAGTCCCCGTCTAAAATGGAAGAAAAAAGCTTTATCACACCATCCAGAGAACTTAGTCATAAGTGTCCTGAATTTGGTGATATAGTTAGTGGCATAGCCAGTATCTTTCATCTTAAGGAGGGTTAGCTCCTTCTCAGAACTTGAATTTCCAGACAATCTCCAAGAAAGGTATGGAGCTGTTGAATAAATAGAAACCAAGAGTTAAGTATGAAATTTGGCTCAGGATTACCAATGTGAGAAAGATAAGGTTGGATCCATCAACTGTCATTTCCTTTAAGGTAAGAGACTGTGAAGAATACTTTCTTTCTTTCATTAGAAAAAAACCTTTTATCATTAGCAAAGATGATTTCACAAGCTTTGAGGAAGGATCTGCTCTTTGTTGGGTTTGTCCCATCAAATTTTTATGGAGCGTTCATAGATGGGGATTTAAAGTTGGTAGAAGGTTCATGGTCAGAAGGTCTAGAGAGATGGGTCATTGCAGTGGTCATCTGCTGAAGAATGGCCAGCAGAGCAGGGTCAATTGAAGGGCCCTGAGAGGTGGAAGGAAGGTTATTGGCTGAAGAAGTTGAAGGGATTTTGGTTGCATTAGAAGTTTAGTTAGTATTAACCTCTGAAGAGGGTGAATCCAAGCCACTCAAGATTCTGGAATCAAATCCTTAGTCCTCATCCTCATCTTCTTCTTCTTCTTCTACTGGGATTGGGACCATGCTGGCATTGTAGGCAGGGGAGTCCAAGCCATGGTAGCCTGGAATTGAAAACTGACCTGAAACCCTGTGGAGGCCAGTGTTGTCAGAAGAACAAATAGTAGAAAGAGATACCTGGTTTATAGGCTCCAATAAGCCAGTATCCATAGGAGTGGAAGTGGTAGCCACTGTCCCTGGAAGGTTAGAAAAGGTTCTACCACAAGCTCTGGGAGTAGAAGGGTCATTAGGTTCATTGGCACCTCTCCCTCTGGAGCTACAGGTGACAGCTGGGCTAGAGTTGTGAGAGAAGATAGTACATTGTAGGGGAATTCTTAAGGATAAATAATTACCCAAAAAAATTTATTGACCTTAGAACAAAAATAAAATGTTTAAAACATTTAATGCCAACTAACTCAAATATTGACAAAATTAACTGTTGAAGTACCTTTTAAAAGCGTCAAAGTGTCAGAGTGTCAAAGCATCAAAGTTTCAAAGTGTCAAAGTGTCAAAGAGTTGAAGTGTTGAAGCATCAAAGTATCAAAGTGTCAAAGCGTTGAAGAGGACCTTAGATTGTAAATATTGGCTTTTATGGAGCTTTGATAGCAATTAAAGGGGCAAAATGAAAATGGCCACGAATCAATAGCCAAGTTCAAGGTTAAGACGGAAAATAAGGCAAAAAAAATTTCCACAACTGAATAGCAAGATTTGATGCTGCTTAAATAGGATAAGGAATGTGGTTGGTGAAGAAGGGGTTATTGGGGAAGAAATTAGTTTAATTCCACAAGGGCTGCTGAATGAAAGCAGGGTTGGCACAGAGGGGACTATACTTTCAGTAGGCTTGGGGGGAAAGGATACTTGAAGATGCTACAAGGGGCAGAGAAGGATTGAATTGGAGTTAAGGTGCTGCATGAAACTTGCTGGGATGGATTCCTAGTAAGAAGAAGTAAACTGATTTCTTGAAGGATAATCAGGAAGAGGAAGAGAAGGTCTGCTTAAATAGACAGGAGGCTTGACTACAACAGAGGTACAGATGCTTGGGGCTTGGGCTACATATGTGATGTCAAGGGAACAGTCAAGGTAACAGAGAGGACTAATTAGGTATGCTAATACATTGGAGTTAGGCTGCTTACTACATTGGGGCTAGGCTACAGGTCTGGATTTCTAAGTTGGGAATGTACAGTGAGAGGATTTACAGTGTGCATGGAGGTCAAGACACTATGTACTAAGTATAAAGAGTATGTGATACAATCTTCAAGAGGATTTACATAAGGGTTCTCAAAGGATAAACCATAATGAAGTATGGGATAGACAGGGTGAAGTAGGTTAGAGGATATGCAGAACCTGAGAGATTAAGTATGTGCAAGACTAAGGAGCCTATATGTATAATCCATGAGGTTAGACTATATCTAGATATTTAAGGCATGAAGATCCCCCAAGAGATATGTAGTTGAAGGAGATATACTTGTAAAGTCTCCAGAGCCCTGATGTTGAAAATCCTGAGGTACTTAGATTATACTGAGGTTATAATGAGTTTAGGTGTCAGTATGACAGTTTTGATACCTGGGTGGGATATGAGCTTGTCACAATTGATTTTGGCTGTATTTTTTAAACCATGAGAGAGAGAGGGGTAGCTTGGCTGAGTGAATATAGGTAATTTTTGGTTTAGAATAAATCTCTGAGTTTATTCTTAGGATGGGAATTCTATTTATAATGAAAAATTGATTCTGATGGCTACAAGTAAGGGTTTTTTTTCCACAAGGTGGGGAAAATATTGTTGCACAAATGATCAAATAATTGTTTTTCTTGCAATACGGTGATTAAGATATGTTAGAATTTAGATCTCACCTTTCAATTATATTTGAAACCTACCTGATTTTTGATCTTTCTTTCAAATTATCTTCTGTTTTTTCCTTTTTATTTTTCTTTTGCTGCTTTTTATGTTCCTTTAATTTTTATTATTCTACTTTTACTTCATGATTGATATCAAAGATGTACCAAAGTAACTAAAATGAAACCTGGGACAACCATGAAACACCACTACCATTTCTACTCCCCAAAAACAGAAGGTTCAATCAACAACCAACCAAAAATCCCCTAAGAATTTGGAACCAATTAAAATCAGATCAATAACTAGCTCATAAACAAAAATTTAGAATTAGTCATCCAAATTCATTTGAACTTAACCTCCTCTTGAAAAAATTCCACTGAAATCTTAACTTGGTACCTAAATTTTTTGATCAGTTGTTGAAGCCTCAAAAATATTCATTGGATCAGATGTCTTATTGATAATGATTTAACACCAGTCTCCCATAGGAAATAATCCATATGGTAAGACCAAAGTCAGCTATTTATTATGGTGATAAACACATTATAACTCCTTTTCATTTCTGTTCTCATCATTGTTTCATAAATTCTTCAAAATATTGTCCAATCTTTATCTTCAAGAGCTCATCTTCTTTCAAAAAAAAATTGAATCAAAAAAAAAAACACAAGTAAATTTCCAAAAAAAAATGTTTTTGAATCAGTCACATCTTGAACAGGCATAAAAAAATGAAGTGGTTCTAAAATTACGCAGGGAATAAAATTCAATCTTCTCCAAATACTTATAAATTTTAAATATGGAAAAAGAACCTTGAAAAATTTTTGGAAGTAAACATAATATAAAACATAATCTGTTTTCACCAGCATCATTACTCACAAAAACAAATAAATGCAGAATCTATCTGGTTAGCCCCTAAAAATCACTATTCCTCCAATATACCAAATTTATTGACTCCAAAAGAACAAGCGTTCAATTAATAAAACAGATTTATGCAATTTAATTGAAGGTGATTTTTTTATGGCTGATAATTTTGAAGAAATATAGTTAAAATAATGAATTTTTGAATTTCTTACCATTCTGTACTATGATATTTCTGCACAATAATTTTTAAATTGGTGGCTTCTTGCTTTTATACTTAAAATACCTATTTCATTAGCCCTGTATTTCTTATTAATCCTAGGATTTCAAAATTTATTCAAATTTTGAATGGATCATTGGGAAGGGTTCACCAATCTATAAAACCAGAATGTTTCACCTTTCTTGGGAATTCCTCAGCCAATTATAAAATAATTCCCTAAAAATTGCTTCAATCAAAAAATGGTTAAAAAAATATTCATTGAAGAAATTTATTTGCTAAAATGATGCCTTTGGGCATGATCTCCCACAAATGAAAAAAATGCTTTTAATAAGGGATGAATAAAGGGATATATTTTCTTCATTTTCAAATTTTTGTGTGTATTTTTTTCATTCAAAATATTGCAAAAACTTGATTTCAAGGTTTCAAAATTTTGGCCTACTACATTACAAGTAACTCAATCCTTATAGGTACTGGCAGTGACAGAATAACAGGAGTTAAGATTGTTCAAAAATCCAATGATCTAATTTGGAAAAAGATTAAATTTATTTGTATTTTCATTCAAAGAAATTTAAAGGGAGAATCTAGGACCATCTTGGGGTTTGTGAGCCCTCCAGAAACTGGAAATTTTTTGATTTGGACCAATAATGTAAAATTTTGGTTCCTGCTGCTTACTTCAAGCACTCTCTTCAAGAAGCTTGCTTATGATTTACTTGGGGTATGTCATCTGGCTAATATCAAGAGTCAACTGACTAAGCAAAAAAGAAAAATGAATACAGAGAGATAATAACAAAATGAACAAAACTAACATAAATAAAAAATAAAAAAAAGTGAGAAATGGCTAAAAAAATTAAAGAACAAGTAATAAAATCATGAATTTTATTTCATAATTTTAATTTTGGTTCCAAATCAGTTGTAAGCACCCACTTTTACCAAAGTCCATATTGACCCCTTATTGCAGCTATGGGGGGTGGTTTTTAGATCCCCCACTCCCCCAATACTCCAGGTGAATGAAGTAGGGGGAAATGTTTTCAAATTCCCCCTTCCTCACTCTTTCTTGAGGATTTGGGCCTTCCTCCAGAGTTCCTGTGACCCCTGGAAAACTTACCTGTGTCCATGGGAGTAGTTGCTCAACTCCTCTGTCAGCCTCCTGGATGACATGATCCTTTCTATCCTTTAGCTACCAGAGGTGGTAGATCAAATAATAAATATATTATTTAATAAATGAAGCAAAAATCCATAAAATAATTGGATAAAGTTTATTGCAAGGTTGATTGGTTTGGATATGGTTTATTGTTATGAATAAATATAAATAAATTAATTATTAAATATTTTAATAGAGGGGCCACAATTATATTGGTGATCATTAACACCTCTCTTCAGGGAATGCAGTATGAAAACACGTAGGCCTGGTTACTTTGGAACCCTTAATTTATATTTTGAAAGGATATATTGCCCAAAGATAATATGTATATAAAATAAACAGTGGAGTGGCAGGGCTTTTTACCAAGCTTCCACAACAGAGAAAGGATAACAAGACTCACTGGTATATTATTAAATCCTTTGGGTACCTGTTTGGGACATGCACTGATCGGTTAAACCTGTTTACTGGGGTTAAAAGGTTGTTCAGCCGTTTAAATTGATAAAAAGGATTGGGGAAAGATATGATCAATCAGACTAAAGCCATAAATTAATTACTTATCTCATATAAGTATTTGATTACCTTGGCAAGGTGTATGGATGTAAATATAACTGGGTCTCTGATTATCAATATTCCCAAAAGAGCTCTTTATTTATAGATTTTTGAGTCCCAATATTGTCATTCTGAGGGGTAAAAGGGCTCAAAGGGAGTGAAACTGAGGCTAGAAGCCTACAAAGTGGCAGCCTGTCACGTTTTTTTGATGCTGTATCACGGGTAACATCAAATTCCGCAGGGTATGGGAATTATTCTATTTTATAATTGATTTTTGGACGTGTGAATAACACTAATCTGTCCATTTTATTTATTATTTAATTAATTATCCTTAATAAATATTCACAGCAAGTTTATAATAATTTTGATAGAAATTTCTACGGATGGTCTTATGTCAGGTGAGTTCTTATTATAAATATAATAATAGGAGTAAAGTCATGACATTGATTTTACTCATTATTTTTGAATTTTAGTTTATTTACTGAAATAATTACTTCAAAATATAATTCATGTGTATTCATGTAGTATTTTTACATCATTAGTTTCCTTAGTATGTCACAAAGTTAATAATTTCGTGTATTTCTCATAATTGTATATTTAAGTATTTTAATATATTTTTAGAAATAGTCATTATCTCATTTTTGACACTCTTGGTATTTTAAATTATATTTAATAAAAATACATATAAAGGTTATTTAGGTATTTTTATATACTTTTATGTATTTTTAGACTATTTACTATCCACAGGAACATTTATTACATATGTAGAATGTTCCCATCTAGTTTGTAGGATGTTTAAGCGGTACGTATGTTTCTCAGGACGCCTGTCACTTTGTCAACTGGTAGTCCTGCGGCTGCATACTTGTCAGAGGTCCAGCTCTGCGTAAACGCCTTTGACAGGGTGAAAGTTCTGCAGCTCAGCTGCACGTGGGTTTATTGGCTTCCGTGGCTGCGTTCAGGAATTGTGACAGAACACATTTCTGTCTTTAACTCCTAAAATGTACACATCACCTCAATTCTGACTGAATTTTAGGTGTGAAACCTACACGTGAAAATACATGTTAAATATTTAATTGGAAAAAAATTACCATCATGGTTCTGTGCTATTTGGTTCTCTCCTTTCTTAATTATTTAAAAATATAAGGAGTTTGATTTCAAGGGTGGGGTCAGTGAGTGATTGTCAGCTCTCTGATACCAGGAACCTTGCAGTCCTTTAGCTACAGAGAGTGATAAAAGAACTTGGAGCAATAATATTCCAAAGAATAAACACTTTAAAGCTCCAATAATGGTACGGTAAGAGCAAGTGCAAGGTTTATTTGGTTTGGTTATAAATATTTTAAATATAAAATATAAAGAGGGGCCACAGTATTATACTACTGGGGATCTTTACAGACTAGCAACCTCTCTTCAAGGGGCCTCCTTAGGCAGTTTAAGAACCTTGGAATAAATATGGGTGCCTTATAAAGGACTTATTCCACTAATGGCCGGGCTTAACAGCACACGTGGCCTAGACAGGAAGGGGAAACACTCACTCTGAGTACTTGACCACGAAAATCCTGGAGTAATTGGAAGGGTTTCAGAGCAGATGGGGTTGATTGCCTGACTAAACTTCAATGGTTGATTGGTTAATAAAGGTAAATAATACTACTACAGACTAAGTCATAAATCACTTGCTTATCTTCATATAAGCACTTGATTAACAATGACACCGTGTCTGATTGATAATAAATAATTCCTGATAACTGATTAACTGATTGGAAACAAGAGGGCAAAAGAGCCTGTTTAAATATTCCTTTTTGGGTGCTTGAGGACTTCTAGAAGGGGTACTAGCCATGGGCTGAGGCTAGGGGGGCAATCAGGGCAAGATTGGCACGTCCTCAAGGTGCTGTCAGCCTGCTGGCCTTAGATCTGTCAAGGAACAGCTCCTTTTTAGCTGCAGGATCTGTTAATCAATAGATTAGTCATTTTGCTGATCCTGCACTGATCCTTAATTTGTACAGTAAGTACTGGTCCAAAGTGAGCAGACGTAGATTTTTATTGATTCTCCATCCTCTGCTGATCCTGTATGTAATTTTTAATAATTTTTACGACCACTCCTTATGTAGTTTCGTGGTCTTTGAAGGTTCTGATCAACTTACTTCGTGGTGAGTCTGGATCTTTATTTAATTAATAAAAAATACTAAAAATTAGTTATTAACTAATTTCAATTGATTTTTAAGGTTTTTGAACCTTAATCTGTGCTCGTGTGTTGGCTTTACATATGTAGTGTATATCCTACTATGTTGTAGCTTCTCTGAGCGGTACCTGATTGTCATAGGAGGCGCGGGGATCAGTCCATTCAAATGCGCGCGGGGACTGATCCGCTGCTCAGATGCGCGCGGGAGTTCAGCGCTGTAGGGACGCGGGGCTGCGTGCGGGAGTTGGCGTACGCGGGAGTCCAATGCTGTAGGGACGCGGAGCTGCGTGCGGGAATTCAGCGTACGCGGGAGACTGGAGCTAGGGACGCGGGGCTGCGTGCGGGAATTGTGACAAAACACAATTTCCCGTGTAACTCCTAAACTACACACAACACCTGAATTTCGACTGAAATTTAGGTGTGAAACCTATACATGACATATCATGTGAAATATTAAAATGGCTAAAAAGTGCCATACTGGTGCCGTGGTCATTTACCATTCTGTATTAAATTAATTAAAAAATATAAGGAGTACGAATTCAAGGGTGGGGTCAGTGAGTGACCCTACCTTATTTTGGGTGGGGAATCCATTTCTGCAATAATATTTATGGATTTCCTACTCCTTCATTTTATAATGATTTTATTTATTCATTTATCTTTATTTTGTTAATATTATTATTGTTGCTGCTTTGTCAGGTTGCTCTGTGCTAAGTAGCAGGCTGACATTCCCCCACTCCAAGATATGACTATATCTGAAAAAATTTTGGGGTTCAGTGTCTTTTACTGGCTCTGTAGTTTCTCAGGTGTATAGGTCCATCTGGGATGTTGTTCTCAGGTAGCCATTCATCTTTATCAGCTGATTCTCCTTTGTATCTGACTAAGTAAAGTCTAACATCTTTTCCTTGGATCCTTTCTTTTTAATATTTAAGGATTTTACTAACTTTTCCTTTGTCCTTCTCAGGCTCATCTAAGACTGGTATTTTAAGTGAAGGGGTCTTTTCTCCTTCTCTGGGATGGTAGTGTTTGACAAGGCTAACTGGGAAGACTGGGTGTTTCCTAGAGAGTTCATTACTGAGGATGACTTCTACGGCATTTTTCCCATGGAGTTTCTTGATAGTGAAAGGTCCAACAAAGGCTGGTCTGAGTTTTCTGTTTCCAGCCAAATTGTTGAAATTGGCGGTTGAAATTAGAACTTGATCTCCTATTCTGAAATCAGGTTCTTTGTGAGTTTTATCCCACCTCTGTTGGTTGTATTCAACAGCATCTTGTACACACTTAGCAGCGTGCTTGTTTGCCATATCTATCATGTTTTTGAAGTCCAGTGATGTTGGATGGATATTAGTCAACTCCTGATTGAGGTTATCTTTGGGCAATTTGGGGATCCATCCTCTTTCCAGTATGTAAGGAGCTTCTTTGGTAGTAGAGTGTTTACTACTGTTATAGGCCATTTCTAGTGCAGGTAAAAGGCTAACCCAGTCATGGCAATATCCGTCTGTATTTTTGTACTCCATCCCAAAGCAACAGAACCTTCTGAGCATATCCTCTAGAGTCTGGATCATTCTTTCAGCTAATCCGTCTGTCTGAGGGTGATAAGCTGTAGAAAAGGCTAAGGTAGTTCCTAACATATCATGGAGGTTTCTCCAGAATTCAGACGTGAATTTGGGGTCTCTATCACTGATAATAATCTTAGGGATTCCTACATCAGCAATTAGTCTGTTCCAGAAGAGTAAGGCTACTTCCATAGCGGTGTCTTCCTTATGGTTAGGTAGAAACTTGGCTTTCTTAGAAAATCTGTCTACAATGACCAGGACTGAGTTGTAAGAGTAAGCTCCACCAGGGGGCAGTCCTGTTACGAAGTCCATGTTGATAACTTCCCATCTTTTCCTGGGCTCAGCTATCCTTTGGAGTAGTCCAAACCTTTTCCCAGTGGTCCTGTTGGACTTCTGACAGATTTCACAGCTTGAAACATACTTGATAGTGGAGTCTCTCCAGTTGATCCACCAGGCAGTCTGTTTTACTTTATCTAGAGTTCTATCAATAGACAGGTGACCCGAAGAGCAATTATCATGACATTCAGCTAAAACAAGTTTGATATGCTCTGCTTTGGTCAAGACTATAACACTGGAGTGTTTATGCCGGTAATATAGTATCCCATCCCACAGTGTGAATCTTCCTTCTTTATAGGACTTCAGTAGGGGTTCAGGTAAACTGTTTATGAGTTCAGATGGAGGGGAAGTACTTTCTATGATGTTAATCAAAGTCTTCATGTCAGAGTTGTATGCTTCTCTGATGGAGCTGAACAGTGATTCTTCTAGTTCACATATGTGAATTCCTATGATGGGAGCTTCCAGATTAAACAGATTAATGTTTAGTATAGGAAATATATCATGATCTTCTGGGTCATGAGCAGGATTGCTAGTATCATTTGGTAGAGCATTTCTGCTAAGACTGTCAGCATTCTGATGTTTAACTCCAGCTTGATGGACTATTGTCATCTGACCTCTGTACTGTTGTATGGCTATCTGCCATCTTAACATATGCCTGCTAGGAGTTTTCATGTTCATGAGAGTCCTAACAGCATTGCAATCAGTGATTACCACGAAGTTTGTACCTTCCAAATAATAGTGGAGTTTTTCTAATGCCCATACTAGAGCAAGGCATTCCATTTGGCTGGCACCATATCTCTTTTCAGTATCTTTGACTTGTCTAGATATGAAGAGTATAGGTTTCTCTACTGGTTTATCCTCTTCTATTACTTCTTGGTGTAATGCAGCTCCTAATCCTTCCATGCTAGCATCTATGTAAAGTTTGAAAGGTTTAGAATAATCTGGTTGTATCAACACTGGGGCAGTAGTCATAGCTACTTTGAGTTCCTCATAATTCTTCAATCTTTCATGAGTCATTTCGAACAAAGTGTTGTTGTTGCAGATCTCATATAAACACTTGGTGAGGTTAGCAAATTTAGGTATGTACTTCCTGTAATAGCTGCAGAAGCTTATAAAGGATAAGAGTTCCGTTTTGTTCTGGGGCATAGGTCTGTTCATTACTGCTGCTATCTTACTTTGGTCAGCAGTTAAGGTTAGTCCAGAAACAATGTGTCCTAGAGCTTTAAGTTCTCCGTATCCAAAGTTGCACTTTTTCATAGATACTTTTAATCCTACTGAAGCAATTGTCTTAAGGACTAGCCTTACTTTGTCCATGTGAGTATCCCAATCGTCTGAATAAATGATAACATCATCTATGTATACCATCATCCAACCTTGCCTGATGAACATTCCTAAGACTGTATCCATCATTCTTTGGAAGTGGGAAGGAGCATTTTTAATACCAAATGGCATTCTGAGATACTCATATATGCCTAAATGACATATAATTCTCATAAATTTCCTACTATCCGGACTGATAGGTATTTGGTGAAAGCCTTTCAACATGTCCATAGTAGTAATGAACTTAGCTTTAGATAGATTATGTAGAGCGTGGTCAATCCTTGGGATAGGATAATAGTCAGCTTGGGTGTAGTTGTTGAGCATTCTAAAGTCTCCAACCATCCTAGACTTATCATTGTGCCAAGCTATTATCACGGGGGTAGTTACGTCTACTTGCTCATTATGCCCTACTTTTCGTAAGACTTGTAAGTCCACTAGTTCTTGGATGTGGCTTTCTAGAGCAGTTCTAGATTTTGGACTAGAAGGGTAAGCTGGTCTCCTGAGGTTAGGAGGGTAAGGAGGCTTAATAGTCAAAGTTAAGACCATATCATGACCTTTGATATTACCAATGGGATGATCTTTAGTGCAAAAAGCATTCTGGTTCTCAAAGCATGCTTGGAGAATATCTCTTTTCTGATTTTCACTAAGCTGGGAATTCAAGGCAGCTTGGGAAAAGTATTCCTGGTTAAAAGTTTCTAAGTGTCTCTCATAAGTGGAATCAGCAGCTTTAGCATTGATATGGCATATTTGGAACTTCTTGTTCCAATCTCCTCCTATAGTGAAATATCTCCCTTTACTCTGGAAGACATCTATCCCGTACAGGCAAAGAGAATCATTTCCTATAATAAAATAATCACATACTCCATTCTGAAGTACTACAAATTCAATCTTTATCCTGATTGATCCTTTAGAGTGGGGGAGTATGATTTCTGTTGGCCATACTCCAATAGCATTGAGAGGTGAGTTACAGCTGCTAAACTTGGCTCGAGGTACAGGTAGTAAGTTTTTCTTCCAGTTGGAATCCTGTTTATCTAAGTAGTCAGTTCCAACACAAGAGCAGAAGGCTCCACTGTCTAGAAGTAATTTTACGGGGGTACCTTGTATCAAGCCAGTGGCATAACAGGTTTTACCACCAGTGTACCCTTTTCCGATAGAAGGTTTAAGGGTTAAGGTCTTAGCTTCAGAAACATGTTGGATTTTCATGTTGGGTGTCCATTTTTGAGGCAAATTGCTATCTTCATTAACAGGGTTAATATCTAGGGAAGATTCCATGTTGCCTTCGATGACATTAATGGGATTAGTGATAATTAGGTCACATTCAGAGATGGAACCATCAGTGTCATCTAGTTGAGGGTCAGGATTAATGTCATCCTCTTCTCCTTCAATAGGATTAATCTTTCTCCTGGGTAAAGGACAGTCAGGTCTTACATGCCCTGTTTGGTTGCAATTCCAACATGTCTTTTCTTTGGTCACCAAAGTATTCTTGGCTTCTGAGTTGTTAGGTAGAAGTTCTTTGTTCTTGTTATTATAATCTTCCTTATTCCTAGTAGTTGGTTCTCTGGGTTTATTAAGCTTTTTGTCTAAGCCATTCATGTCAATAGTTTCTTCTAATACTCCTATGAGAGTGGAAAGGTCAGAGTTCATGGGCATTCTGCACCTTACGCTATGGTTAAGTTGTCCTGGACATAGGTTGAGGAGTCTTTCATTGACTTCTTCTTTATCAGCATTTGGGTAGAAGCAGTCTAGTCTTCTCTTCTGGTCAAGGCACCATTTGTGAGGTTTGTCCTTAGATGGATCAAACAAAGAAGTTTCGAAAGTTTTCATCATTTTTCTTTTCCAAATTCTGGTACCAAATTGTTCCTTAATCAAATCTTTCCATGAATTCCATGACAAAGATCCTACCTCTTCTCTCTTATTGATGAACCAGTCAAGGGCTACTCCTTCAAATAGTCTAGGTAGTCTTACTACGGCTATGTTATCAGGAAGTTCATAAGAGGCCAGAGTGTAGTCAATAAACTTAATAAAACTGACATGATTGTATTCTCCTTCTCCGGAGAATTTAGGCCACTCAGTGATAGGGGGAAGTAATTTTAATGCTTGTTCTACTTCAGGAGTGGGACTAGGTCTGAAAGATTCAAGCCTTGTTAGTCTTGGTCTAGAAGGTAGTTGGGGCGTACTGTGGTACCTGGAAGGTCTGATTTCATCAGAGTCTGCAATGGGTTGAGATAAGTTTATCTTTAGATTTCTGAGATCATTCTTAATCATACCTAATTCAAGGTCAAGTTTGTTACTTAATGAATCAATTTTATTAATAATATGAGTGGGTGAAGTGTGGTCTATTTTATTAATACTTTCTTTGATTTGTTCAATTGATAGAAGAATTTCTTCTTGGATAGCTGAAGTATTGTTTTCTAGGTAATTTATTAGTTCTCCTTTACTCAAACTAATGCTGTCTCTTATTTGTTTTACTTCTAACTCATTGATTTTGATCAAGTTGGATTGGGATTGCATGACTTTACCAAAATTGGTATTTACTTTATCCAATTGCTCATATACTTTATCAAAACATTTGCCAATGATATCAAAGTTATGAGAAACATTTATGGAAAACAAATTGAAAGTTTCTACGTCTAATTGCGGTAAACTTTCTTCCATTTTCTTGCTAAAGATATTATGTTGTCCCACTCTTTGGGACTCTTTAACTTCTGATGGGCTAGAGATCTCTTCTTCTTGTTGTTGTTGTTTCCTCTTAAGGAAACTAATTGGTCCCAAGGATTCCAATTCTTCACGTAACTTTCTACTTCTTTCTTGGGAATTAACTTTTGGAGGGTTATTTGAGTCTTCTTTGCCAAATATATGGCTTTTCTCATACCCTGATGGTCTTCCTGGGTCTGAGCCTGTTTGAACAGTTCCCAATGACCCACGTGCTCTTTCACTAATACCTTTATTTTCTCCTCCTTGGAGGAGTCCGGCTGGGGTGGCGTAGGTGGAACGGTATCCTCCGGGGATTTCACGTTCAACAAGGGACGACCCTCCAACGGTGAGTTGGTCGAGTCGGCGGCCGCGGTCGTTGTTACGGTCGCTCGGATCGGAGCGATCACTGGCTCGATCCTCATTGCGGTCGCGACTGGCGTCCTTGCGCACACGGGTTCCTCCGGGCAAAGATCCATATGATGGGGCGCGTCCACTGGCACGGGTGTTGCGTCTGTTTTGAAGCATTTTAAAGGTTATATAAGTTTTTGTCGAAACTTTATAAAAATAATTTTCTTTCGAGTAATATATTTTTTTTTAAAAAAAATATTTCTTACTTATATGAAGGTTTAAAGGCACTAAGTCCTTGTTGGGGTCAGGTCCGTCCTTGGAGGGTATTCCAACGGGATCTGAGTGGGTTCCAATTAAATCTTGGGACAAGTCCAAGGGTCCACAGTCTGGGACGTCCTCTAAGAGGTCTTGGTCAATAAGATCACCAAAGACAAAATCCACTAGAAAGGATTAAATAATAAAAAATATAAGTTATATATTTATTTATTTTATAATAATTTTTATTATAATTTTCGAGTTTTTGTGATTTTTTTTATAAAAAAATAAAAAGGAGATCAAAGCTCACTTTTATAATTTGGATACCGTCTCTTAAAAGCAGAAAGCTTTCTTTGATAGGTTTTCCACTCTTTGTGCTGTCTTAACAAGGAGTTAAAATTGATAATTCTTTCTAACTCTTGTTCCTTTTCTTTTGAGATTTGTTCTCTATAATAAAGAAGTCTCTCTTGTTTCTGCTCAGGAGTTATAACAACAGGCACAAAGTTACGTAATTTTTCTTCTTTTTTCTGTTTAAGAAGATTTAAATAATAATTGATCAATTCTCCGTTGGTTTTTAAATCCACTGGACGAATTAAAAGATCAAGATAAATGATAAGTATTTCTACTTATATAATTTTTATATAAATAACTGGTCCAGGAGACAATTAATTAAATAATTAATTATTGAGGATATTTCCCGGCCAGACCCCCAGTTGTCAGCTCTCTGATACCAGGAACCTTGCAGTCCTTTAGCTACAGAGAGTGATAAAAGAACTTGGAGCAATAATATTCCAAAGAATAAACACTTTAAAGCTCCAATAATGGTACGGTAAGAGCAAGTGCAAGGTTTATTTGGTTTGGTTATAAATATTTTAAATATAAAATATAAAGAGGGGCCACAGTATTATACTACTGGGGATCTTTACAGACTAGCAACCTCTCTTCAAGGGGCCTCCTTAGGCAGTTTAAGAACCTTGGAATAAATATGGGTGCCTTATAAAGGACTTATTCCACTAATGGCCGGGCTTAACAGCACACGTGGCCTAGACAGGAAGGGGAAACACTCACTCTGAGTACTTGACCACGAAAATCCTGGAGTAATTGGAAGGGTTTCAGAGCAGATGGGGTTGATTGCCTGACTAAACTTCAATGGTTGATTGGTTAATAAAGGTAAATAATACTACTACAGACTAAGTCATAAATCACTTGCTTATCTTCATATAAGCACTTGATTAACAATGACACCGTGTCTGATTGATAATAAATAATTCCTGATAACTGATTAACTGATTGGAAACAAGAGGGCAAAAGAGCCTGTTTAAATATTCCTTTTTGGGTGCTTGAGGACTTCTAGAAGGGGTACTAGCCATGGGCTGAGGCTAGGGGGGCAATCAGGGCAAGATTGGCACGTCCTCAAGGTGCTGTCAGCCTGCTGGCCTTAGATCTGTCAAGGAACAGCTCCTTTTTAGCTGCAGGATCTGTTAATCAATAGATTAGTCATTTTGCTGATCCTGCACTGATCCTTAATTTGTACAGTAAGTACTGGTCCAAAGTGAGCAGACGTAGATTTTTATTGATTCTCCATCCTCTGCTGATCCTGTATGTAATTTTTAATAATTTTTACGACCACTCCTTATGTAGTTTCGTGGTCTTTGAAGGTTCTGATCAACTTACTTCGTGGTGAGTCTGGATCTTTATTTAATTAATAAAAAATACTAAAAATTAGTTATTAACTAATTTCAATTGATTTTTAAGGTTTTTGAACCTTAATCTGTGCTCGTGTGTTGGCTTTACATATGTAGTGTATATCCTACTATGTTGTAGCTTCTCTGAGCGGTACCTGATTGTCATAGGAGGCGCGGGGATCAGTCCATTCAAATGCGCGCGGGGACTGATCCGCTGCTCAGATGCGCGCGGGAGTTCAGCGCTGTAGGGACGCGGGGCTGCGTGCGGGAGTTGGCGTACGCGGGAGTCCAATGCTGTAGGGACGCGGAGCTGCGTGCGGGAATTCAGCGTACGCGGGAGACTGGAGCTAGGGACGCGGGGCTGCGTGCGGGAATTGTGACAAAACACAATTTCCCGTGTAACTCCTAAACTACACACAACACCTGAATTTCGACTGAAATTTAGGTGTGAAACCTATACATGACATATCATGTGAAATATTAAAATGGCTAAAAAGTGCCATACTGGTGCCGTGGTCATTTACCATTCTGTATTAAATTAATTAAAAAATATAAGGAGTACGAATTCAAGGGTGGGGTCAGTGAGTGACCCTACCTTATTTTGGGTGGGGAATCCATTTCTGCAATAATATTTATGGATTTCCTACTCCTTCATTTTATAATGATTTTATTTATTCATTTATCTTTATTTTGTTAATATTATTATTGTTGCTGCTTTGTCAGGTTGCTCTGTGCTAAGTAGCAGGCTGACAGTGATCCTACCTAATTTTGGGTAAAAAATCCATTTCTGCAATAATAATCATTGTTTTTGTACTCCTTTTAGTTTAATTTTATTATGATTATTTTCATTTTATTTGTGTTACTTTGTCAGCTTGCTCTGCAATGGTAGCAACCTGACATTCCCTCACTCCAAGATATGGCCATATCTGAAAAAAATCTGGAGCATGTTGGGAAAAAATTAATTCCATGTGTGTTTCAGTTCCTTTTTCTGGCTCTGTAGTTTCTAAGATGTATTGGTCCATCAGGTATATTATTCTCTGGTAAACATTCATCTTTTTCTGAAGATTCTCCTTTTTATCTCACCAAGTATAGTCTAACATCTTTTCCTTGCACTCTCTCTTTCTTGTATCTCAATATCCTGCTGACTTTCCCTTTTTCTTTCCCAGGGTCATGTTCTATTGGGATAATTGCTGGAGGGAGGTTGCTACCTCTCTTGGTTAAAATTGTTTTACTAGGCTAACAGGAAATACTGGGTGTTTTCTTGATAATTCTTCACTCAGCATTAATTCAACGGCATTTTGGCCATGCATCTTTTTGATAAAAAATGGTCCAACAAATGCTGGTTTCAGCTTTCTGTTACCTTCTAAATTGTTGAAGTTGGCTTTGGATATCAAGATCTGATCTCCTATTTTAAAGTCAGGTTCTCTGTTTGATTTGTCCCATCTTTGTTTGTTGTATTCTATTGCTTCTTTGACACATCTTTGAGCATGATTATTTGCCAGCTCTATCAGTTTCTTGAATTCAAGAGATGTGGGATGAATGGTGGCTAAGTTATGGTTCAAGCTATTCCTAGGGAGTTTTTGAATCCATCCTCTTTCTAGAATGTAAGGGGCTTCTTTGGTAGTAGAACGTTTACTGCTGTTATGAGCCATCTCTCGAGCTCGGAGTAGGCTTACCTCATCATGGAAATAACCATCTGAGTTCTTGTATTCTAGACCAAAGCTAAAGAAAATTCTTAAAATATCTTCTAGGGTCTGTATCATTCTTTCAGCTAATCTATCAGTTTGGGGATGGTATGCTGTAGTAAATGCTAAAGTAGTACCCAGTATATCATTTAGATTCCTCCAAAATTCAGAGGTGAATTTGGGGTCTCTGTCACTGATTATAATCTTGGGTATGCCAAAATCAGCTATAATCCTATTCCAAAATAGGAAAGCTACATCCATAGCACTATCTTCTTTGGGATTAGGTAAGAATTTTGCCTTTTTGTATTATCTGTCAACTATAACCAGGACAGAGTTGTATGAATGAGTACCTCCAGGGGGGAGGCCAGTGAAAAAATCCATATTAATGATTTCCCATCTATTTTTGGGTTCAGAGATCTTCTGTAGGAGTCCAAACCTTTTTCAAGTAGTTTTATTATATTTTTGGCAAGTCCCAGAGCTATTAACATACTTAATAGTGATTTCTTTTCCAGTCTATTCACCAAGAAGTTTGTTTTACTTTCTCCAAGATTCTTTCAGTGGATATATGCCCTGATGGAAAATTGTCATTTCATTTGTGGAGTATGTGTTGTATATGTTCTTTTTCACTTAGCACCAATACACTGGAATGTTGGTGTCTGTAGGAAAGGAGACCATCCCAAAAAGTAAACCTTCCTGCTTTATAGGGTTTAAGTAATGAAGCAAGTAAACTATTTATCAGGGCTGCTTCTGGGGATTCACATTCCATAATGGTAATCAGCAGCTTGATATCAGAGGATTAGTTGTCTCTCACTATATTGAAGAAAGCAGTGTCTAATTTTCATAAGTGGATCCCCATGATTAGAACATCTCATGCAAAAAGATTGATATTCAAGATAGGAAAGATATCTTTATCTTAAGGGTAATATGCTGGATTTCTAGAGTCATTAGGCAAAGCATTCCTACTTAGAATATCAGCATTCTGGTGTTTAGCTCCAGCTTTATGCACTATAGTCATCTGGCCTCTAAACTGTTGTATAGCAATTTTCCACCTGAGCATAAGTCTTCTGGGATGCTTCATTTTAATTAGAGTTCTTACAGCATTACAGTCCGTGATCAATTGGAAAGTGGTGCCTTTAAAGTAATAATTTAGCTTTTCTAAAGCCCATACCAGAGCCAAGTATTAAATCTGACTGGCTCCATATCTCCTTTCTGTATCTTTGATCTTTCTAGATATAAATAGTACTTGTTTCTCCACTGGTTTTTCTTCTTGTGTTCTTTCTTCATGTAGATCAGCTCCTAACCCTTCCATACAGGCGTCAATGTGAAAATTGAAGGTTTTGGAGTAATCTGGTTGAATGATTAGAGGAGTGGATGTCATAGCTATTTTTCTTCCCTCATATTTTTTCAACATCTCATGTTTCATTTCAAAGAGAGTGTTATTGTTGCATATTTCATACAGACTTTTAGTTAGTATAGCAAAATTTGGGATGTACTGTCTGTTGTAACTGCGAAAAAAATGAATGACAGTAACTCCATTTTATTATGAGGCATGGGTCTGTTCATGACAGCAGCTATCTTATTCTGATCAGCATCCAAAGTGAGACCAGAGGCTATATGCCCTAGATCTTTCAATTCTCCATATCCAAAGTTGCATTTCTTCATGGAGACTTTTAATCCTGCCTTAAAAATAGTTTGGAGTACTGATCTTATTTCTGTCTATATGAGTATCCCAATCATCAGAATATATGATAACATCATCTATATATACCATCATCCATCCTTTTCTGATGTAGGTACCTAGAACTTTATCCATTGTTCTCTGGAAGTGTGATGGGGCATTCTTCTTACCAAAGGGAATACTAAGATATTCATATATTCCCAAATTAAAGATGATTCTCATAAACTTTCTGCTTTCAGGTCTTACAGGTATCTGGGTGGAACCTTTAAGAATATCAATAGTAGTTATATATTTGCCTTTGGACAAGTTATTTAGAGCATGATCAATCTGGGGTATAGGATAATAATCTGTCTGAGTATAATTATTGAGAATTCTGAAGTCTCCTACAATCCTTGACTTGTCATTATGCCAAGCTATGATTAAAGGTGTGGTCACATCTACCTGTTAATTTTCCCATTCTTTCCTTAATACTTGTAAGTTTATCAGTTCTTGAATAAATTCCTCAAGAGCTATTTTAGATTTAGGACTAGAGGGATAAGCTGGTCTTTTTAGGTTGGGAGGATAAGGAGGCTTAATAGTCAATGTTAATACCATGTCATGTCCTTTGATATCACCAATGGGCTGATCTTTAGTGCAGAAAGCATTTTGCTTCTCAAATGAGACTGAAAATTTATCTTTTTTCTGTTCCTCAGAAAGTTTCATATTTAGAGCTGCTTGAGAGAAGTATTCTTGATTGAATTCTTCTAAATGCTTTTGGTATGTGGAAGAGGGGAATTTGGATTGGATGGTGCATATCTGAAACTTCTTGTCCCAATTAGAACCCACTGTGAAGTACCTCCCTTTATTCTGGAACACATCTATAACATATAGACATAAAGCATCATTTCCCATTATCAGGTAGACACATAATCTGTTGAGCAATACTAAAAATTCCACTTGTATCCCCAAAGATCCTTTAGTGTGGGTTAATATTATAGGAGCAGTCCATCCTCCAATAGCATTCATGGTAGAGTTGCAAGATCTCAACTTGATTTGGCACAGGCAAAAGTTGTTCTTTCCAATTGGGATCCCCTTTGTTTAAGAACTCAGTACAGACAAATGAGAAAAAAGTCCCACTATCAAGTAATAACCTTATATGTCTGTCTTTATACAATCCTGTTGCATAACAAGTTTGACCAGTAGTATAACTCTTACCACTCATAGGTTTAACTGTTAATGGTTTAACATCCGTGATATTTCTAGGAATTATGGCAGGGTCCCATTGTTGGGTAAAACTAGAGTCACCATGGATGTTATTGATTTCTATAGAAGTGCCTATATCTCCTTCTATTAAGTTAGCAGGGTTGGTCAGCATCCATTCACATTCAGAAAGTGATCCTTCAGTATCAGCTATATCTTCATAGTTCTGATTCCTCTCAAACTCCTGCTCTCCTTCCAAGAATACTTTCTTTCTATTTGGTAATGGGCAGTCTTTTCTCATATGCCCTTTCTTGTTAAATTTCCAACAAGTTCCAGGCATTCTCTCTTTGTCCTGGTTCCAATTAGGTTTCTTATTTTCAGAGATATTTATTGGAGAGGGGTTGTTCTCTGGTTTTTTTAATATTGAAGTTCTCTTTAGGTCTAGAAGGAATCTTTTTGTCTAACCCATTCATGTCTATGAATTCTTCTAACAAATTGATTAGAGTTGCTAAGTCAGCATCCATGCTCATCCTGCATCTTACACTATGGTGAAGATTTCCAGGACACAAGTTGAGGAGTCTTTCATTTACTTCCTCCTTATCAACATTTGGATAGACGCAATCTAGTCTTCCCTTCTGTTCCAAGCACCATTTTTGAAGCTTATCCTTTGAGGGATCAAATGAGGAATTTTTCAAATTTTTCATCATTTTCCTTTTCCACATTCTAAAACCAAATTGTTCTTTAATAAGAAGTTTTGAAGAATTCCATCGTAACAATCCCACTTCTTCTCATTTACTAATAAACCAGTCTAAAGCTACTCCTTCAAATAGTCTGGGAAGCCTGAATTCACCTATAGCTTCTAGTAGGTCATAAGAGTTAATGGTATAGTCAATAAATTTAATGAAATTTATATGATTGCATTCTCCTTCACCGGAGAACTTAGGCCATTCAGAAATTGGTGGTAAAGGTTTGGGGGCTTGTTCCATTTCAGGAGTAGGCCTAGGACTGAAGGTGTCACTCCTATGCATTTCTAGTAAGGGTGGTGCATAAGGAGTAGTTTTTTTCTGGGAGGTTTGTGTTTCTCTGTGATACTCCCCAAGGGGTTGGTCAGACAGACTTTGAAGTCTCTAAGATCATTCTTGATCAGATTAAGTTTCAGGTCCACTTTATTATTAAGCAGATCTAATTTCTCACTAAGGGACAGAATTCAGCTGTCAGTATTATTTATTAATTCTTCTTTAAAAGGCTGAAAAGACGTAATAAAATCTTCTTGGATACATGATAGCATATTCTCAATTTTTTGAGTCTGTCTAATTATACCTTGATTTATTGTCTCCAATAATTGGTGTGTATGCACCTTAATATCTTCCATTCCTACAGATTTTTTTTTTCATTGATTAATTTGGCTACTACTGAGGTTAAATTTTCCATTTTCGTGTAAACACCATCCAAATTTTCACAAAAAAACTTGAAATTATGGCGCATATCATTAGAAAAGGATATAATTAGATCAGTGGTTGGTTTAGACAAGTTACTGGGTTCATAATTAGAGGCTAATTTTTGTACAACTTTTTCCATTTTTGAGCTAAGGATATTATCTGATCCCAATCCTTCTTTCCCTTTAGCTTTGGATGGGAAGAATATCTCTTCTTTCCTGATCCTCTGCCTTTCAGTTGGGCTAATTGATCCCAAGGATTCCACTTTTCTATGAAGGATTCTACCTCTTTCCTTGGAATCATTTTCTGAAGAGCTATCTGGGTAGCCTTTTCCTGGGAGATTATCTTTTTCATAGATAAAATGTTCTCCTTTTCTTGGGCTTCTTTGAACTCTTCCCAATATATAACTTGCTATCTGACTAAGTCTTTGATCCTGGCTTCCTTGGCCGGATTCTGCTGGGGTGGCTGCAGGGAACCTTCTTGTAATGGAGGTGGGCTTAATTCTACTACCTTCTCTGGCTCTAGGTTGGGGGAGGGCAACAGTACTTGGGGCTGTTCCCTGTCCACCAACATTTGATTCACGGGTTCCAGTCCCCTCATGGTTGTCATTATTGGTGGTCTCATGGTTACTGGGGGCTCCTGGAAAAGATCCATAGGAGGGAATTCTCCCTGAGACTCTTGTGTTACGTCTTTTCATGTTGAATAAAATGGTTATGAGTATTTTTCCAAAGAAAAATAGGTGTAAATAATTTTATTTAAAACTTACTTAAGTTGATATTCAAAGGTACCAGGACTTTATTGGGATTTAATTGGTCATTACTAGGTAATCCTAGGGGGTCTTGGTGTGTTTCAATGAGGAATTAACCTGTCCAATCAATATTTTCAGGGCTTCCAGAGATATCTGGGACTTGTTGGTCCAATAAATCAATTTCATTGATGGTTTTTTCTGGAATGCAAGGGTTCACTGATGGTGAAAAGATATTATATTGGTCAATAAAATATAATAATATTATTTTAATAAAAATATTATGGTAATACAAGTTTTATACTTACTTTTATATTTTAAAAATTAATTTATACAGTATTTCTTATGAGCTTTATGTTTCCTCAATAGGGCCTGGAAATTGATATGCTTTGCAAGATTTTTTTTTTCAAGGATTTTATCTAAGTGTTTATGTGCAGAAGAGATATTAAGTTGCTCAGCTTCAGTTAAAGCTTCCAAACTAGTAGGTTCATAATTTTCAATTTATTCTTCTTTTTTTATATTTAAAATATTGAAATAATAGATTGTTAATTCTGCATTGGTTTTTAAGTCCACTGAAAAAGAATTTAACAATAAATCACGGTTATAAAGTCAGAAAAATTTATCTTTGATTTAATTTTATGTGAAATTTCTGGTCCAACGTATTAAATATAATAAAATTGTATATTTCCCGGCCAGATCCCCAATATTCAGCGTCCTGGATGCCAAGACCCTTGCTATTTTTTAGCTACCAGGGGTGATAGAATAAATCATAAATATATTATCCAATAAATGCAGCAAAAATACATAAAATATTTGGATAAAGCTTATTGCAAGTTTGATTGGTTTGGATAAGGTTTGATGTTATAAATCAATATAAATGAATTAATTATTGAATAATTTAATACAGGGGCCACAATAATATTGGGGATCTTTAGCAACTGTCTTCAGGGAATTCAGTATGAAATAAAGTAGGCCTGGTTACTTTGGAACCTTTAATTTATATTCTTAAAGGATATATTTCCCAAAGGTAATATGTAGAAAAAATACACAGTGGAGTGGCAGGGCTTTGTAACCAAGCTATCACAACAGAGAAACAATAATAAGACTCACTGGTATATCATTGAATCCTTTGGGTATCTGTTTGGGACGTGCACTGATAGGCTGAACCTGTTTAATGGGGTTACAAGGTTGTTCAGCAGTTTAGATTGACAAAAAGGGTTGGGGACGGATATGATTAATCAGACTAAAGCCATAAATCACTTACTTATCTCTTATAAGTATTTGATTACCTTGGCAAGGTGTATGGATTTAAATATAACTTGGTCTCTGGATATCAATATCCTCAAAAGAGCTCTTTATTTATAGATTTTTGAGTCCCTATATTGTCCTTTTGACGGTAAAAGGGCTGAAAGGGACGGAAACTGAGGCTAGAAGCGTACACAGTGGCAGCCTGTCACGTTTTCTTGGTGCTTTATAATAAGATTGGCTAGATTTCTTTATGAAGTAGAACCAGAAGACTGAGAGGAAACAAGCAACATGAGAAACAACAAAATAGAGATGAGTCAGAATGACATAAAAGAGAATAAAGAGAGAGGATCCTACGCTGGAAGCCAACAGGTTGAGTGGAGATGAATAGCGGAGTTTGAGGCAGACATTTTCAGGAGAGCTTGAGTTGAGAGTTGAGGTTAGTTGAAGCAGTCTGAAGGTTAAATTTGAAACATAGCCAAGAATCCAAAAGAGTGCACTCTTACCAGGCAGGGATAGCTATTCAGAAGAAGTTGAGAGCTTGATGAGAGTTCAGATGAGTAGCAAGAGTTGAGACATGTGATACGGAAGAGACAGGAGAATTTTGATAATGGAAAGTGGATGTGATACTGGAGGTTGATGGGTAAGAAGGTGGTGAATGATTGAGAAAATGAGGAAAGAGACACAAAGAAGATAAGGGAAAAACAATGGTAAATTGGAAAAGAAAAGAAAAGAAAAAAACAAGAGTGAAAAGAAAAGATAAACCAAGCGGGAGTGAGAAGGGGACAAGGTCAAGAGAGATGGCTCTGGCAGTAGGCACAGTAGGCAAGAAGGAAGGCGCGCGGGAGAATAGAGACCGCGCTGGGAGACCATATGATGTGAAAGGTGTGAAATCTCAACACCCCTTGTGACTGTGAAGAGGAGAAATTACAGGGGATTTGGAGGGAAGTTTGGTAAAAACCTTGTCTTGTAGCAGTTTTATGCAGCTGATAGAGGAGGATTTAGCCAAGGAATCAGCTATCATCTCCTCAGTAGAGATTAAGGTGAGATCAAACATAGATAGATTGAAGTCTTCTTGTAACCCTTTAGTTTTGATATTGATGTGACGTGATTTGGAGTGTGAGCCAAATCTTTTTATTTTATCTTCTAAACCTTCATTATCTATGAAAATTTGTGGTTTTATTTCAGGATTGCAATATATTTTGCTAACTAGTTGAGAAATCCACTTCAGTTCTAGATAGCAGTCAAGCAGGGCATTGAGTTTGGATTCAGTGGAAGAATACGTGATGTTCCTTTGTCTGGATGAGTTCCAGACTATTGGTCTGCCATAGTGAAAGATGAAGTAGCCAGTCTGGGACTTTTGGAAGACAGGATTGTCACCCCACGTAGCTTTGCTGTAACTAGAATGAGAGGGATAAAAATTAATTGTTAATTTGAGATTTCTGGTGGTTTTCAGGTACTTCAAGACTTTTTGTACTTCTCTCCAGTGATTCATGCCAGGCTTGGTGTTGAACCTTTCAAGGCTAGACACCAGGAAAGAAATATCTGGCCTAGTATATTGGGATAAGTGATTAAGGAGTCCAATGGCAGAACAATAGTTGATATTCAATTGAAAAAATTAGTTATGTTCTTCATTGGTTGCCGGTGTGGTGAACCATTTGGGAAACCTTGGGAAAAGAATTTAAAAAAAAAAAAAAAAAAATTCTGGACGTTGCTCCTCATCCTCATTGCCGCGCGTTGCTCATCCTCATCCTCATCACCGCGCCTTGCTCATCCTCATCCTTATTGCCGCACATCTCTCATCCTCATCCTCATTGTTGCGCATTGCTCATCCATGACTTACAAAACCCATCCCAACCGCACCTCCAAGCGCTTGTCCAATCCTTGGATCCATCAATCTCCCACCTCACTCAATCTATCAGTTGCCAATCTCAAGCCCCTCAGGATTTACTCAATAGCCTCAAGCCGTTGAGTCCTGCCGGCCATCATCCAATCCTTCACCTTTCCTGGGACTCTCCCACCCTCTTCCGCCTTTGGCCAAGGGGTGGAGAGTGTCAACTACCGCCCACAGACATCCGCGGCAGTCTGATCCGTTTTTTTCTTTCCCACCCCTTCCGCCTTTGGGCAAGGGGTGGGTGATTCCAGTGTTGCCGCGCACGCCGCTCAATTGATGGACGCGAAAGATTGGATGAGAAGGATCCCACCCCATTCAGGCATGCCGGATTTCAACTGGCCTGCGTGATCAAATTTTTCTGATCACCTGATTTTCTTTCTTTTTCCGCTCTATTTGTAGAATCTGTTGTACATAGTCTAACAGGGCCTCCCGCCCATATAAGCAGGGGCTCTCCCCTGCCTTTTGGAGGAACACATCCTATCATCACATCAGATATCTATGATTGCCCCTGGATCCTTGAGCCTCCATACTCAAACCCCTTGATCCTTGATCCTTATCACCAACCAATAGCTTTGCTGGTTGAAGAAGAATTTGACTAGTTGAGTTCTTGAGTGTGCTACACCACTCCTGATCTTTTTATCTAACCATACTGGTCCCAATCATCCTTTGATTATCTTTCTGGACCCAGTCACTTTTGACTGAAGAGGTTGTATTAAGCTTAAAACCTGGAGTGTTAAACCTCCCTTCAGTTCTTTTCAAGTTGAATTCCCCCATGCTACTCTTGAGTCCCTTGAGAAGTGTTGGGTTATTCTTTTTTGAATCAGTTATTGTTTTGCTTCTAGAGCTTCTTCAAACAATTAGCTTTGTCTTGTGCAGCCACCCACAGTTATCTGGTACCCTTCAAGCGCTTAATTGCGCAGATTTGGGCAGGTTCATGGAGAACCTGGAGGTTTTTTGGGATTGAGTTGATCTTTCCTAAGCTCCTGCTGACAAACAGAGCTATTAGCCTTTGGGCGTTGTCACTCAAAATTTCCTTTTCTTGTTGAACTCTGAACAATTCTTGACTCCTTCTATTCAAGTTTTCCCCAACATCATCTTGCCTCAGATATTTTTGTCTCCCAGCTAACAACTACTATAATCTCTATCCTCTTACATTTGGTTCCCCGTTTACCAGGTTCTGGACTTTGATCTTGGTTACATTAAAATATTTTTTTAACACTCAGGAGGGCAGCCTAAAAAAGCACCTATCCCCTCCACAGAACTGCCAAAGCCCTGCGCTGTTTGGAGTCTTACACCGGTTTGAGATGCAGATTCTGGGTCAGCCGCAAGTAATTATTTTTACAGTTCACAAGTCCAAGTTCCTCCAATCTGCAGTCTATGTGATTGGGTTGGCTTAAGAGAATAGTATCTTCTTTAAACTCCATGAGAATACCAAGGATTGTATTGGGAGGATGAAAGTAGTATTTGAGGAACCTATTCAAAAAGTTTTTAGCAAACAAATTAGTTCTCCCAACATGAATAAGGTCATCCAAGTGGAAATATAAGATGTCTTGTAATTCAGAGTTGAGGTAGAGACACGGATTGCTAGTCAATTTGAGGAATCCTTGAGATTTAGTCCAGTTTGTGAGGGTTTTGTACCAGTTCTTTGGGAACTGACAAAGACCATATAACAATTTTTTTAATTTTAGGTACGGCAATTTTCTGTTTGACCCCTCTGGTGTTTTGATTATCACAGTTTCATTCAATGGAGCATGGAGAAATGCCCCTTTTACGTCAAACTGAGTGAAGTTAATCTTTTTCTTCAGAATTTAGATTAGTGGGAGTTGTAAAGAGCCGAGTTTGCGGGTAGGAGCCCAGGTTTCTTCAAAGTTGACACCGTGGATCTGATCAAATCCCTGAACGCATAATCTAGCTTTATATTTAACTGGTTTTCCGTGGCAATTCTCTTTAACCTTAAATACCCACATTGTTTTCAGAATGTTGTTTGGATTATCATAGTAATCTTCAGATACTTCCTGAAATTTTTTAGAATTTAGTTTGTACTTGGAAGCATTCTTCCACTTTGGCCACTCAGGACATTTACGTGAAGCTCTGTAAGAAGGCAGTTTGTAGTAGTGATGGAACCCGTATCTTTGAGGCTTATGAGTTTCTTGTCTGGTTCTTGAATAGAGATCTGATGTACTAGGTTCTGGGGAAGAAATGGGAATTTCCAGAGGAGTAGAAGGATAAGAGGGAAGATTGAGACCTTTGATGTCTGAGTTTGAGTCAGAGGAATCCGGATTGGTCTCTCTAGGTAGATATTGTTTATCCTTTGTGGAGAAGTCCGAGTTGTTGGAGTTTGTTTGAGGTTGCAAAAAGATATTGAGACCCGGAGATTCAAGGAAGGGGAAATCATTGAGTTGGGACTTGAGGAATTTGACATGTTTAGTTTCAACAATAACGCCCAGGGAGTTGAGGATGAGGTATGAATGAAAGGTGGGATTGAACCCAATAAAAACACCTTCCAGTCCCTTTTCATGAAATTTCCTGCCCTTCAAAACAGGATTTGCAAGATAGATTACAGCAGAACTTACGGGTTTCAAGTAATTAGCAGGGAGATTCTTACCAAACATGAGTTCCCAGGGAGATAGGTGTTTACCTTCTCTGGGAATTTGGCTGAGCATGAAGCAATAGCTTTTTTGTTATGACATTCAAATAATTCTTAGGTAGTCTTGAGGAGGAAAACGTAGCACGGGCCAATTTGATTATGGTCCTATTTGCTCTTTCAGCTTGCCAATTGTGTTGCAAATTGTAGGGTTCAGATATTTGTAAATTGATGTGTTTGGCATTTGCAAATTTCTTGAGATTTGAATTAGTGAATTCCATTCCTTCGTCCGAGAATATCTCCAAAGGGTAGTACTCTAATTGTTTATATTCTGTTTCAATTATCTCAATAATAGTTTTGGGGGTTTCATCCTTAGAGTTGAGAGGAAAAGCTGCAAGATAGCCAGAGAAATTGTCCATCAGCGTAAGAATATAATTGTGGCCAGCTTTGGATTGGGGAGTGATAGGAGCAATCAAATCTAGGTGGATTCCATCCAGGGATTTAGTAGCAGGAGAGGAGACATTAGAGAATGGGGATCTGGTAATTTTACTTCAAACGCAACTTTTGCACTGGAATTGATCAAGCTCCTCATTTGTGAATAGATTTTTTAGGAGAGGTTTTAGCATTTAGATCGATGCATGTCCATACATTCTGTGTAGGTCCATTAGGGAGAGAGGTTCTTGCATTGATGAGGTATATGATTGATTCAATAAATTCACTACTTGATCCTGACCTGTAGTTTGTGTTTTTTCAATGACAAACAGACTATTGCAAATAAGGCCTTGAGAACAATTTGATCTCCTTGGGTAGCTGTAAAACTATCTTATCTTTGAGTGAGAGTACATCCTTTCTGAGCCAGGAGCCCAGGGCTGATCAGATTCACAACAATATCAGGAACATACACGCAGCCCTCAAGTGTAATGACCAATTCTTTCCACTCTAATCAAACGGTTCTTGTCCCTCAAACTTTATATAGCCTCTAATTTCCCAGTTTTGATCTTTTCTAGGTCTTCTTATAGATTGATAGATAAAAAGAATTTTAAATAGTTAAAGATATGCACATTAACCCTGGAGTCCAATATCAGATTGGGGGTATTATCTGAATTTATCCAGAGAGTATGTAGTGCATGGTAGTTGATCAACGGATTCTTTTTTGTTTTATTCTTCCATTTTTTCTGTTTTTTGATCCACCATTCCGGAGCGACTTGAGGATGTAAATGAAAACATGAAGATTTGGGATGTGGTGCATTGGGATCATGAAAGCCTTTTTTGCATCTGATCTTGTATTTATTTTCATCTTTATTAGATCTAGACTGTTTTGACATGAGAGAGAGATCAGTGGTAGTTTTATTTGTCTTTTTTTGAGCCATTCTTTCATTTTTGTATTGGAAAAGGTGATTGAAGAACACATCAACCTTCAGAGATTTTTCCACATGCATGATTTTCTGTTTATGATTCTCAAGGAATGGCGGAAATTTGAAGAGTAAGAGGTAAGCAATAATGTCCTTAGGTATCTCAATGCCTACATCTGCCATTCAAGTACTAGATTTCCGCATCTCCGTAACAAAACCTTTGACAGCATGTTTGTTAAAGACTGAGTGGGGGAAGTGATTGAAAACCCAAGCTCTATTTGTGGTTTCAGATGATGCAAATCTTTGAGTAATTTTGGCCCAAAGTAACTTTGACAAGGTTATATTGGTGTCGTTAACAACGTTTGCATGAGTTGTGCTATCTATTTTGGAGAGGATGATTGCTCTGATTTCCTTATCTTGTTTGAAAGTAATTTGGCCAGCATTCCGGATAATGGCTTCTTTAATATCTTTGAGATCAAATAACATTAACATCTTGTCCCACCATATTGAGTAGTTTTCTTCATTTAAGGGAGGTATAGCATTGACCAAGGCTTTGAGTGCCACTTTATTGAAGTAATTGGCAACTCCAGCTGGTTTGTTCATGGCTTGTTGGTTAGATTGTCGGACTTCAGCTTTAAACTGTAATAAAATTGGCTAGATTTCTTTATGATGTAGAACCAGCAGACTGAGAGGAAAAAAGCAAAATGAGAAACAAGAAAATAGAGACAAGTGAGAATGACATAAAATAGAATAAAGAGAGAGGATCCTACGCCAGAAGCCAACAGGTTGAGTGGATATGAATGGGGGATTTTGAGGCAGATATTTTCAGGAGAGCTTGAGTTGAGAGTTGAGGCTAGTTGAAGCAGTCTGAAGGTTGAATTTGAATAATAGCCAAGAATCCAAAAGAGTGGAGTCTTAACATGCAGGGATAGCTAGTGATGATGTTGAGAGCTTGATCAGATTTCAGATGAGTAGCAAGAGTTGAGACATGAGATAGGGAAGAGACAGGAGAAAGTTGATAATGGAAAGTGGCTGTGATACTTGAGGCTAATGGGTAAGAAGGCTGTGAACAATTGAGAAAATGAGAAAATAGACACAAAGAAGAGAAGGGAAAAACAATGGTAAATTGGAAAAGAAAAGAAGATAAAAAAACAAGAAAGAGAAGAAAAGAGAAGCCAAGTGGGAGTGAGAAGGGGACTAGGTTGAGAGAGATGGCTCTGGCAGTAGGTGCAGTAGGCAAGAAGGAAGGCACGCAGGAGAATAGAGACCATGCGGGGAGACCAGATGATATGTAAGGTGTGAAATATCAACACTTTAGCACGGGTAATATCTAATTCTATAGGGTATTAGAATTATTCTACTTTATAATTGATGTTTGGACGTGTGAATAACACTAATCTGTCCATTTTATTTATTATTTAATTAATTATCCTTATTAAATGTTCGCAGTAAGTTAATAATTATTTTTAAAGACATTCCTACGGATAGTCTGATGTCAGGTGAGTTCTCATTATGTATTGAATAATAGGAGTAAAGTCATGAAATTGATTTTACTCCTTTTTTCAAATTGTAGTTGATATATCAAAATAATTACTTAAAAATATAACTCATGAGTATTCATGTAATATTTTTACATCATTGGTTTCCTTAGTACGTCAAAAAATATTAATGTCTTTTAGTTCTCATAATTGTACATTAAGGTACTTTAATATATTTTTAGAAATAGTCATTATCTCACTTTTGACATTCATGGTATTTTAAATGATATTTAATAAAAAATACATATAAAGTTTATTTAGGTATTTTTATGAATTTTTATGTATTCTAAGGCTATCTACTATCCATGGGAACATTTATTACATATGTAGAATTTTCCCATGTGGGTTTTAGCATGTCTACGGGGTACCTAGGTTTCTCAGGCCGCCTGTCAATTTTTCAACTTGTAGTCCCGCAGCTGCGTACTTGTCAGAGGCCTGGGGCTGAGGAAAGGGCTTTGAAAGGGTGAAAGTGCTGCAGCTTAGCCGCGCGTTTGTATTTGCTGCCATGGCTGCATGGGGGAATTGTGACAGAACACATTTCCGTCTGTAACTCCTCAAATATACACAACACGTCAATTCTGACCCAATTCTAGGTGTGAAACCTACACATGACAATACATGTGAAATATTTAATTGGCCAAAAAAGTAACATAATGGTGCCATGCTATTTTGGTCTCTCCTTTCTTAATTATTTAAAAATATAAGGAGTTGGATTTCAAGGGTGAGGTCAGTGCATGACCCTACCTAATTTCGGGTGGAAAATCCATTTCTGCAATAATAATCATGGTTTTCCTTCTCCTCCTTAGGTTAATTTTTATATTATGTTTTTTATTTCATTTTTGTTACTATTGCAGCTTGCTCTGCAATAGTAACAAGCTGTGATCCTTCATGTTATGCAACCCATGGAAGCCTCTCCTTCTGACATAAAAACCAATACCAGGGTTGCTAGAGGTTTCCCAACCTCCAAAAAACTTCCTTGCAGAGGAGAAGTCACAGATAAATTCACAGAATTCAGAAAATACTCCCTTTGTGTAGTTGAAACAGTGCAGCAACTTTGAAGGCAGGGGAGATCAGGCAATTGTCTCCCCCACAACAAAATTGACCTAGGAGTACTCCAGCTACCACCTAAAGGACACTTCACCCCTTCTTAAGAAGAAGCCACTTACAAAAATGATTTGGGAGGGTTCTGAAAACTTCCCAACTGAGTTTAAAACATAAAGAAAAATTCACCACACATTAAAACCTTAAAAAAGCAAAAAAAAAAAAGGCCTGGCTACATGTATGGCTCATTTGGCAGAATTTGGGTATTCAAAAACATTTAAATACCACTTTAAATGGCCAAAAGGTTTTTCAACATAGTTTTGGGTTGTATTTATTTGTGGAAAATTAAAATTTCCCCTGTTTTTTTCCTTCCAATTTGCTTGGAAAGCCATACCAAGGTCATCAAAAGCCTCAAAAAGGTGGCTTATACCAAGTTACTGATATTTTAGATTGGTAAATCATTAATACAAGGGCTTGAGATGATTCAAAGGCTCACTGAAGACCTTTATATTTGTGATAAATTAAAAATTGAGCTACTCTAACCCCATCCCTTCAAATTATTAGTGCTTTCAGCTTGCTACTAGGTACAGAACAACCCATCAAAGTAAAAAAAATAAAGAATAAAATCAAAATTAATGGAAAGATAGAGGAGGAGTGGGAAAAAATTAAATATTTATGCAGATTTTCATTTTACACCAAAATTAGGTAGTTTCACTCACTGATGCCAACCTTGAATTCTCACTCATTCATATCTTAAGTAATGTAATTGAAATTTACCCAAAAATCAGAGCACCACCATTGTGACTTTCTGGCCATTTTAATATTTCACATCTTTTTTTCATGTAGAGGTTTCCCACCTAAAATCTTGTCAGAATTGAGGTGTCCTGTATCTTTCAGTAGTTAAATGCAGCATTATGTTTTTCCATGATTACCAGATGAAGTGCACAATCACTGCAAATTAGCCTGTGTACTCCAAAAATGTCCTACATGCATAAATTACCTAGGATTTTTCATGCAAAGCATGCATGCCAAAGCTAGTATTTATTCAAATTGGGATAACTGTGAATGAATGCACATCCAGAAATTAGCTGGGATTCCTCTTGCAAAGCATGCCCTCTGCTGCTGGTATTTTTACCAATTGGGATAACTCTGAGTAGTTGAACCATCCATGACCCGTGATTATCTTTTACAAAACTTTAGGAAAATCCATGCGTATGTAATGATGTGATTTATGCATACAGAGTGATCCAAAAATTTCATTTATCAAAAAGCAATATAGAATATCAAAATTTAAATCAAAAAAATTTGAAAAATAAATAATAAAGAGCAACTTTAAATGAACAGTCCCAAATCTTTTAAGACCAAAAAATATACCAAGGAAACTGTCCAAAAAGTAATACAAATCACAAAAATAACCGGAAGATGGATGAAAATCAACAAAAATACATCAGTGATTACTTCAGTTAAATAAAAAAAAATACTCAATCAAATTACAAGCAGGATCATAATATTATCAAATTAACACCAAGACAGATCCTCTAACTAAAATTTTGCACAAATCCTACATCTCCAAGATCAGTTCAGCTACAGCACAAAGCAGAGATGCTGAAACTGCTCTGTCTGGCTTTATAGCCTTAGAAAATGGGATCAACCCCTTTTATGTCCCCTGAGACAGCTCACTTCAACCCAAAAAGGTATTCATATAGTACCTCTTTTGACTCTTTCTACCCATATTAGGAAATTATTATTTATCACCAGACACCATTCCATCTTGAATAAAGTGCTTATAAAGAGATAAGCAAGTGATTTATGGCTTCATTCTTTGTTAGATTTAGTATTCAATCTAAACCACCACTACTTTTCTCATTGAAGATAAATCAAGTAACTCATCTTTGATATAAAATCCTTCAACTGTGAACCACTGCAGGTAAACTGTGAGTGATCACTCAAAGAATTAAATCATTTTGCTCCTGCCTTGGCTTCTGTGCTTTTTTCCTGGCCATTTTATCATTTAAGTGGGTAATAATTACTTCTTGATAAATTCAAAAGGTCCCCATCTTCCGGGGTACACACAAGATCCAAAGTTGATTTTCCTGAAGAGAGGTTCTCATGAGCACCAGTCTGTATAAAATTTGCCTCCTGTTTGAAAAGGTTTTGGGAGCCTTTTAAACAAACCTTGTAAAAATTGCACTTACTCTGACAATATTGATTATTTTTGAGTCTTTGATGTATTTATTTCAAAGAATATTATTATTCTTTTACTGCATGAATCTCTGTAGCTAAAGTGCTCCAAGTTTCCTGGGATCATGAATCTGGGAGCTGAGGCTCTGGCTGTGAATTATCCCAAAATAATTATTAATTAATTATTTCATTCTTGTAAAAGGCATTTACCATAAAAATAATTAAAAAAATAATTATTATAAGTATTTCTCCTTAAATCGTTCTGGTGGATAATGAAACCAAAAGAGAATTGATTCAATATTATTTCAATCTTCTTCTTCAAAAAAAAAAGAAGAGAAGAATATCTCGGGAATTTTTTACCTGCTGTTTGGATGGATTAACCCCTGAAAAAATTACAAAAGTCAGATTTATTACAGGAAAGAAGCAGAAAAGGAGATATAAATAGAGTTAGAAAGAAAAATCAATTTTAATTTTTCACTCAGGCAACACAACACCCAGAAGAGATACAGAAATTTAATCTTTTGCCACCAGAAAAACAACAAAATTGAGTAATAAGTTTTTTTATCATATTAAAAATATTTAAAATACAAAAAAATAAAAACAAATTATATTTCTTATTTTTGTAGTGGATTCCAAACAAGAAACTGTCCATTTCTCTGATTTAATCAAACAAGAACTCCCTCAAGACATCCAAAATCCTGAAACCTAGGGTTCATCTGAGGATTTGATTTTTAATCACAAAGACCCCCTTGGCTTTCCCAATAAGGATGATATCAAACCTAAAAAAACAATATTACCCTTAAATTTGAACTTCAGTTAGCCTTAAAGCAATAAAAAAATTAAAAAAATGAAAATTATTACTATTTTTTATTACCTTTTTACTGATTTTCAAAAAGGAAACTTCTATTTTTATTCTATGTTCCAACACAGGTGACCCACCAAAGAAAAAAGCAGAGAAATTCCTGGTTGATCCCTGCCCAGAGGAAGGTGCACCTGCAAGGATGCAAGCCAAAACTGCCATGTGGGGGCTCAAATCCGCAAATCAAGTGTTTAAAAAATCAACACCAATGATTGTGGAAGCCAATTTGACTAAATTAATCTTTCCAAGCTCTCAATTGCAACCAACCTCATCCCTTGAGGCTACTACTTCAATTCTGCCTCCCCAGCTGGACACAACAAGGGAGAAAAAGATAAAATTATTGATCACGTAAAAAATTAGCTTATGGGAAAAATTCAATGTAATGCAGTCCCAAGGGGATGTGCCAGTCATGAAGAAGGTAATTTCCCAAGAAAATTTATCCCAGATAGCTCTGAAAAAGTTGATACCCAGAAAAGTAGTTAAAATGTACATGCAGATTTGGAATCCCTAGGATCAATGAGCTCTCTCAAAGGAAAAGCACCCTCAAAAGAAAAGGTCCTCCTCCCACCAGAAATTAAAAGGCACAAAAGATTAGAACAAGGCTATGTTATTGGCACAAAAATGGAAGAAATTTTACCACAACTAGATGCACCTACCTTTTCTTCTTTCACCAATGATTTATGGTATGATTTAAATATTTTTAGCAGAAATTGTGAAGGTATTTACGAGGAATTAGAAAAATTGAATTTAACTGTCTCCAAGATATATCATTCCCAGCCTGGAAAAATTAAGACTAATTATATTGTGATTTTGAAAAATCAGTTGAAAGGAAGTATAACTAAAAAAAAAGTATTTCAAGTGAGATTTATTGAAACTTCTTTCTCTAAAATCCAAGAAGAGCTTTTTATTTCAGTTAAGTTTATCAAGGAATAAATTAAGAGCCTAATTCAAACTTCTGCTTCACATATAACATAAAGATAGACTTGATGAGTGATAATTTTGACTTAGAAATTGGTATGATCAAGAAAGATATTAGAGACCTCAAGATAACTATAACTAAGTCCTTAGTGATTAATACAGAGGAGCCCCTACCTGAAAGACTCACAACCACTCCTAGTTCACCACCCTGATTGGGAATACCTATAAGTGAGACTTCCAGGCCTAGTCCTAACCCAGAAGGTCTTGATTGGTTCTTAAAAAAATAGAATTAGTAGATTCTTTAACTTGGAATTCCTGGAAAGAATTGATCAAAAACTAATTTGGAACCAGGATGTTCCAAAGGAGAATGATGAGAAGCATCATAATTTGAAAATTCAAGAGAAAAGCCTTGCAAATGGTTTCTTGAAAGAAAGAAGAGACTGGGCTACTTCTGTCCTGAAGCTGAAAGAGAAGAAGTTAAATAAATTATCCTTAACTTATTCAATGTTAATCTCAATATTGTTTTGAGATGCAGAATGAAAATGGATTCTGACTTATCCACTCTAATTGGTTTACTAGAAGAACTCATAAGAATTAACAGATTTCAAAATAAAGTAACCAAACCTGAAAAAATTAACACCAGAACCAAAGAGGAGTAAAATTATAAATCCAGAGACTCCTCTGTTTAGAAACCTTCCACACTTGTAATGTAAGCTCTCTGATACCAGGAAACTTTCAGTCCTTTAGCTACAGAGAGTGATGAAAATACTGGAATAATGATAATAATAATAATTAAAAAAATAAACAATTAGAGGCTCAAAAAAATAATATAATAATTGCAGTTGCAAGGTTGAATTTGTTTGGTAATAAAAGGTGTTCAATATTTATATGAAAGAGGGGCCAGAGTATTATACTACTGGGGGACTTTGCAGACAAAGCAACCTCTCTTCAAGGGGCCTCCTTAGGCAGTTTAGGAACCTTGGAATTAAGATGGCTGCCTTAGAAAGGGCTTATTCCACAAATGGCTGGGAATAACAGTACACTATCCTAGAAGGGAAGGGAAACCCTCACTCCGAGCACTTTATCACGAAAATCCTGCAACAATAAGAAGGGTTTCAGAGCAGATGGGGTGGATTGCCTGACTAAACTTCAAGGGTTGATTGGTTTTAAGAAATGAATAATAATACTACAGACTTGGTCATAAATCAATTGCTTAGAATCTTCATAAGCACTTGACTAACAATGAAACTGTTTCTGATTGATAATAATAATTCCTTGTAAACTGATTATGGAATAATGGATCCAAAGAGGTCTGTATAAATACCTTTTTGGGGTGATTTTGAGCTTCTCAGGGGGTGTAGAGAGAGTTCTTCTCATGGGCTGAGAATGGCAAGCCAGTCAGAGGACAATTAGCATGTCCACTTGGTGCTTTTAATCAGCTGAACTTAGATCCTCTGGATTTCTGTATTATTTTAACCACAGGATCTGTTAATCTATTATGACATAAATTTGATCATTCTGCGCTCATCCTTCATTTTTACTATTATTATTTCTTTAAAGTGATCAGATGTGGATATTTACTGATTTCATCATCTGCTGATCACGTAGATAGTTTTTAATAATTTTTATGAACACTCCTTGTAGTTTTTTTTGGTCTTCAAAGATCACAGTCACTGATTTACATGGTAATCCTTGATCTTCAATTTATTCTTCAAAAAATGTTCTAAACTTAATTTTTTTTAATTTTGAACAATTTTTGATCATTTTAGATTATTACTAATGCATATGTCAACTTGTTACATATGCCAGGCAACCCTAATTAGGTTGTAGCTCTTCTGAGCGGTACCTGGTTGTCAGATTAGTCACAACGGATCCAGACGCGGGGATAAGTCAGTTTAGATGCGCGCGGGGTGGGATCCGCTACCTGCGCGGCAGAATTGGCTGCGCGCAGGTCTCTAGTACGCAGGAAAATGCTACTATGAGCACGTAGGGGTATGTAATGATGCAGGGCTGCGCGCCGGAATTGTGACATAACAAATTTCCACATAACTCCTAAAATATACACAACACCTCAATTCTGAGTAAATTTTAGGTTCAAAACCTATAAGTGACAAAATGTGTGAAATTTTAAAATGGAAAAAAGGTGCCTTACTGGTGTTGTAATTTTTAGTACTTTTCTTTTTAATTATTTTAAAAATGTAAGGACTTGGATTTCAAAGGTGGGATGAGTGAGTGACCCTACCTACTTTTGGGTGAGAAATCTGTTTCTGTAATAATATTTATGGATTTCTCACTTCTTCTTTTGTTAATTTATATATTGTTATTTTTTATAGTTTTGTGTTGCTACAACAGGTTGCATGGTACATAGTAGCAAGCTGACATTCCCCCACCCCAAGATATGTCTATATCTGAAAAATAAATTCTGGGTCAATGCCTTCTGCTGTCTCTGTAGTTCCTTAGGTGTATGGGTCCATCAGGGATATTGTGTTCAGGTAAACATTCATCCTTATCAGCTGATTCTCTGTTGTATCTAACTAGGTAGAGTCTGACATCTTTTCCATTGATCCTTTCTTTTTTATCTTTAAGGATCTTGCTAATTTTTCCTCTGTCTTTTTCAGGTTCTTCTGCAACAGTTATTCCAGGTGAAGGAGTATATTCTCCATTCCTTGGGTGGTAGTGTTTGATGAGACTAACTGGGAAGAATGGGTGTTTTCTATAAAGCTCATCACTAAGGATTACTTCCACAGAATTCTTTCCATTAAGTTTATTAATGGTGAGAGGTCCAACAAAATCTGGTCCAAGCTTTCTATTTCAAGCTAAGTTGGTAAAGTTGGTGGTAGAGATCAAGACTTGATCACCAATTTTTAAATCAGGCTCCTTAAGGGTTTAATACCACCCTTGTTGTTTATACTCCACAGCATCCTGGAACCACTTAACAGCATGTTTATTGGCTACATCTATCATTTTTTTGAAATAAAGTGATTTAGGGTGGATATTTGCTAGCTGGTGATTAAGGTAATCCTTGGGTAATTTAGGAATCCATCCTCTTTCCAGTATTTAGGGTGCTTCCTTAGTGGAAGAGTGCTTGCTACTGTTGTAGGCCATCTCTAGCGCAGGTAAAAGGCTAACCCAATTGTGGTAATAACCATCATAATTCTTGTATTCTAGACCAAAGCCACAGAATCTCCAGAGCATGTCTTCCAGGGTCTGAATCATTCTTTCAGCTAAGCCATCCACCTGAGGGTGATAAGCTGTAGACAAAGCTAAGGTGGTCCCCAGAATATCATGAAGATTTCTCCAGAAATCAGAGTTAAATTTAGGATCTCTGTAACTGATAATGATCTTGGAAACTCCAACATCAGCAACAAGTCTGTTTCAAAATAACAGGGCAACTTCCATAGCAGTGTCTTCCTTGTGATTAGGTAGAAACTTTGCTTTCTTGGAGAACCTATCCAAAATGAATAGAGCCAAGTATTAGGAATAGGCTCCTCCTGGTGATAGTCTGGTTACAAAGTACATGTTGATGATCTCCCATCTTTTCTTGGGTTCAGCAATCTTTTGCAGTAGACCAAACCTTTACCCAGTGGTCCTGCTGGAATTCTGACAAGTTTCACAACTAGTAAAATGCTGGATAGTGGAGTCTCTCCAGTTGATCCACCAAGCTGTTTGTTTAACGTTATCTAAGGTTCTATTAGCAGATAAATGACCAGATGAGCAGTTATCATGGCATTCAGCCAGGACTTGTTTTATATGGTCATCCTTAGTTAAGACTATGCCACTTGAGTGTTGATGCCTGTAGTATACTAGAACATCCCATGTGGTAAACCTTCCAGCTTTGTATGGGTTCAAGAGGGGTTCATGTAGGCTATTGATCAATTCAGATGGTGGAGAAGTACTTTCCATAATGTTGATCTGAGTTTTCATGCCAGAATTGTAAGATTCTTTGATTGAGTTGAACAAGGATTCAACCAATTCACAAATGTGGATTCCCATTATAGGAGCTTCAACATTCAACATGTTAATGTTAAGGATAGGAAAGATTTCATTATCCTCTGGGTCATAAGCAGGGTTACTTGGGTCATTGGGTAAAGAATTCCTGCTCAAACTAGCAGAACTCTGGTGTTTAGTACCAGCTTGGTGAACTATGGTCATCTGACCTCTGTAATGTTGAATGGCTATCTGCCATCTTAACATGTGCCTACTAGGGGTCTTCAAGTTCATTGAATCCCTGACGGCATTGCAGTCATTAATCACTGGGAACTTGGTGCCTTCCAAGTATTAATGGAGTTTCTCTGGAGCCCATACTAAGGCCAGAGATTCCATTTGGCTAGCACCATACCTTTTCTCAGTATCCTTAACTTGTCTGGATATGAAGAGTATAGGTTTTTCCACCAATTTGTCATCCTCTATGACTTCCTGGTGTAATGCAGCTCCTAGCCCGTCCATAATAGCATCTATATAGAGCTTGAAGGGTTTAGAATAGTCTGGCTGAATAAGTACTGGAGCTGAAGTCATGGCCATCTTGAGTTCCTCATAATTCTGAACTCATTCATGAGTCATTTTGAACAAGGTGGTGTTGTTGCGGATCTCATGCAGACACTAGGTTAGAAGGGAAAACTTTGGCAAGTACTTCCTATAGTAGCTGCAGAAGCTTATAAAAGATAGGATTTCATTTTTATTCTGAGGCATTGGCCTATTCATTACTACTGCTATCTTGTTTTGGTTAACAGCTAACGTTAGTCCAGAGAAAATGTGTCCAAAGGCTTTCAGTTCTCCATAACTAAAGTTAAACTTTTTCATTGATACTTATAATCCCACAGCAGAGATAGTTTTGAGGACTAATCTTACTTTATCAAGGGGGGTATCCCATTCATCAGAGTAAATGATAACATCATCAATGTAAACCATCATCCATCCTTGTCTTATGAACAATCCTAGAACTGTGTCTGTCAGCTTGCTACTATGTACAGAGCAACCTGTCATAGCAACAAAAAAATATAAAAAAAATAAATATCTCAATTAAAAAAAGAAGGACACAAATATTATTAAAGCAATGGATTCCTCACCCAAAAATTTGTAGGGTTAGTCACTGACCCCACCCTTGAAATCCAAGTCCTTATATTTTTAAAATCATTAAAAAGAAAAGTACTAAAAAAAAAGACACCAGTATGGCACCTTTTGGCCATTCTAACATTTCACATGTGTTGTCACATATAGGGGTTACACCTCAAATTCACTCAGAATTGAGGTGTTGTGTATATTTTAGGAGTTACACGCGGAAATGTGTTATGTTGCAATTCCTGCGCGCAGCCCCGCATCATTACATACCCCCACGTACTCATAGAAGCAGTTTCCTGCGTACTAGAGACCTGCGCGCAGCCAATTCTGCCACGCACGCAGAGGATACTACCCTGCCCCCATCTGAACTGACAGATCCCTGCGTCTGGATCCGTCATGACTAATCTGACAACCAGGTACCGCTAAAAAGAGCTACAACCTAATTAGGGTTGCCTGGCATATTTAACAATTTGACATATGGATTATTAATAATCTAAAAAGATCAAAAATTAAATAAAATTAATGAAAATTAAGTTTAAAACATTTTTTAATAATAAATTAAAGATCAAGGACTACCATGTAAATCATTGACTCTGATCTTTGAAGACCACAAAACACTACAAGGAGTGTTCATAAAAATTATTTAAAATTATCTATGTGATCAGCAGATGATGGAAAATCATTAAATTTACCCATCTGTTCAATTTAAAATAAATACTAATAGTAAAAATGAAGGATGAGTGCAGAATGATCAAATTTAGGCCATAATAGATGAACAGATCCTGTGGCTAAAATAGTACAGAAATCCAGCAGATCTAAGGTCAGATGATTAACAGCACCAATTCGACGTGCTAATATTGCTCTGAATGGCTTTCCCTCCTCAGCCCATGATCAGAACTCTCTCTACGGGCCTTGAGAAGCTCAAAATCACCCCAAAAAGTTATTTATATAGACCTCTTTTGATCAATTATTCCATCATCAGTTTACCAGGAATTATTATTATCAATCAGACACCGTGTCATTGTTAGTCAAGTGCTTATGAAGAGTCCAAGCAATTTATTTATGCCCAGTCTGTATTATTTTTATTCATTTCTTAAAACCAATCAACCCTTGAAGCTTAGTCGGGCAATCCACCCCATCTGCTCTGAAGCCCTTCCCATTATTGCAGGATTTTTGTGATAAAGTGCTCAGAGTGAGTGTTTACCTTCCTGTATAGGTCAGTGTTCTGTTATTCCCGGCTATTAGTGGAATAAGCCCTTTCTAAGGCACCCATGTTCATTCCAAGGTTCTTAAACTGCCTGAGGAGTCCCTTTGAAGAGAGGTTGCTTTGTCTGTAAAGACCCTCAGTTGTATAATAATCTGGCCCCTCTTTTATATACATATTGAAAACCTTTTATTACCAAACCAATCAAACCTTGCAACTTCTCTTATTATACTCTTTATTTGAGCCTCAAAGCATTTATTTTTGGAATAATAATTATTATTTTTATTCCAGTATTTTTATCACTCTCTGTAGCTAAAGGACTGCAAGGTTCCTGGTATCAGAGAGCTGAAAGTGTTTATCATCCTTTGAAAATGAGAAGGAGCATTTTAAATACAAAAAGGAATCCTTAGATACTCATAAATTCCCAAATGACAGATAATTCTCATGAATTTCTGGCTATCAGGGCTGATAGGTGTTTGGTGAAAACCTTTCAGCATGTCCATGGTAGTGATGTACTTAGATTTTGATAGGTTATGCAGAGCATGGTCAATCCTTGGAATTGAAACATAATCAGCCTGGGTGTAGTTGTTCAGCATTCTGAAATCTCCAACCATCCTTGACTTATTGTTATTCCAAGCTATAATTACTGGATTATTGATATCTACTTGTTGATTGTGTCCTACTTTCTATAAGACTTGTAGGTCAGCCAACTCTTGAATATGATTTTCCAGAGCAGCTTTAGATTTTGGACTAGAAGGGTAAGCAGGTCTCCTGAGGTTAAGTGGGTAAGGAGGCTTAATGTATAGAGTCAGAATCAAATCATGTCCTTTGATGTTACCAATGGGGTGATCCTTGGTACAGAAAGCATTCTGATTTTCAAAGCATACTTGTAGGATTTCCCGTCTTTGTTCTTCATTGAGAAGGGGATTCAAAGCTGCTTAAAAGAAGTATTTGTGATTGAAAATCTCTAAGTGTTTTTCATAAGTTGAATCAGAAGTTTCAGCATTGAAATGGCATATTTGAAACATCTTGTTCCAGTCTCCTCCTATGGTAAAGTATCTACCCTTGCTTTGGAATAAATCTATAACATACAAGCAAAGAGTATCATTACCAAGGAAAAAGTAATCACATACTCCATATTGGAGCATTACAAATTCAATGTTCAGTTTGAGTGATTGTTTAGAGTGAGGGAGTATTATATCAGAGGCCCATACTCCTACAGTATTGAGAGAAGCGTTACAACTGCTGAACTTAGCCTGAGGTACCGGTAATAAGTTCAGTTTCCAGTTTCAGTTCTGTTTCTCCAAATAAGTTGAACCAAAAAAAGAGCAAAAGGCTCCACTGTCCAAGAGTAAATTAAAAGGGGAGCTTGGATCAAACCAGTAGCTAAGAATGTTTTGCCAGAAGTGTAACTTTTACCAGCAGAAGGTGTAAGAATGGTGGTTGTCCGCAGGTGCACTCACCACAACATAAGACTCTTATGAATGTCCGCGGGCGCTCTCACCCCAATGATGACACTCCAATTAAACAGAGGTTGCCAAACAACACTCTCTCTTGGGCTGCTTCAGGAGGATATGGTTTCTGGACCTCTGGGTTTTCTTCTTTCATATCTGTTTTACATTTTCTTTCCTTTTCTCAATCCTTCAATTTCTTTTTCAATTTCTATTCTTCAATTTCTTCAACGCATCCTTCTCATTCAATAACAAGACTCAAACCAGCCAATCCACTTGCCTCAACATAGACCAACCGGCTCCCATTACACCAACCTGAACAACTGAAAACTGGTAAGATCAATCCCAATTAACAATCATCAGATTTTAACTCAACTCTCAACTCCGAATCATCCACTGCTTCTAGAATCATCATGTTCTATCACAGATCCTTCTTCTTTTCATAATCATCTCCGTCTCGACCATCTTCCTTTCCTATTTGTAATCTGGGTAAGGTCTTCATTGTGTTGGTTTCATTCTCTCTATCCTGCATCATTTGAGATCTTTGTTTTGCAATGTCATCTGATCTCCTCAAGGTTTTTTTCCGTCAGAGTCTTGCTGGTCTGAACTTCAATCATCAAACAAAGTAATAGAAGGTTTCAGATTCAAGGCCTTAGCCTCAGAGATGTGGTAATCTTCATTTTGGGATTCCATTTTTGATGTAAGTTAGAATCCTCATTAACAGATTTTATGTCTAGAGAAGACTCAATACTTCATTAAATGAAATTGATGGGGTTAGTGATCATCAAATCACACTCAGAAAGTGATCCATCAGTATCATCTAGGTGAGGGTCAGGGTTATCATACTCTTCTCCTTCAATAGGTTTAATCCTTTTCCTAGATAGAGGACAATCAGGTTTTAAATGTCCTGTTTGGTTACAGTTCCAACATACTTTTTCTTTTGAATCTGGAGTCTTCTTGACTGCAAAGGTAGTTGGATTAGTGGCAGGGGATTTCTTAGTTTTGGAAGTATACTCTTACCTGTTCCTAGTATTTTGTTCCCTGGGGAGTCTGTTGACTCTCTTATCTAGACCATTCATATCAAAAGTCTCTTCCAAAACACCTATCAGGGTAGAAAGATCAGAATCCATAGGCATCCTGCACCTTACACTGTGGTTGAATTGTCCAGGACATAAGTTGAGAAGTCTTTCATTGAATTTTTCTTCATCAGCATCCAGTTAAAAACAGTCTAACATCCTTTTCTGGTCTAAGCACCACTTATGAGGTTTGTCCTTGGATGGATCAAAATGGGAGGTTTCAAAATTTTTCATCATCTTTCTTTTCCAAATCCTAGTACCAAATTGTACTTTGATCAATTGTTTCCAAGAACTCCAGGATAAAGATCCAACTTCTTCCCTTTTATTTACAAACCAATCAAGAGCCACTCCTTCAAATAGTCTGGGCAATCTTACCACAAATATTGTATCAGGGAGTTCATAAGAAGCAAGTGTATAATCAATAAATTTATAGAAACTGACATGGTTGTATTCTCCTTCTCTGGAAAATTTAGGCCATTCAGTAATGGGAGGAAATAACTTCAAAGCCTGTTCTATTTCAGGAGTAGGACTGGGCCTAAAAGATTCATCCAAAGTTTTCCTAGTTCTGGCAGGACCACTAGGAGTACTGGTGAACCCAGAAGGTCTAGTTTCTTCCAGGTACATGACTGGGGAGTTAGTAGAATTGAATTTAAGATCTCTAAGATCATTCTTAATCATATTTAACTCCAAATCAAGTTTGTTGTTTAGTAAATCAATTTTGTTAATCAGATGAGCTGAAGGAGTAGGACTGGTTTTCTCAATTTCTTCCTTAAGCTGGTTCATTGTTGCAAGAATATCTTCCTGAAGAATTGAGTGATCATCATCAATATGTTTCATAAGGTCCAACTTACTAGGTTTTATACTATACTTGATTTTTTGTATTTCTAAATCATCAATTCTCATGGTCTGAGAGTGGGTATCAATCACTCTGAAAATACTCAGACTCAATCTGTCCAATTATTGATAAACTTTGTCAAAACATTGGCTGATAAACTTAACATTGTGAGTCACATTTAAAGAAAAGCTATTAAGAGCTTCTACATCTAATTGTGGTACACCTTTTTCAAATTCTGAGCTAGGGATATTATGCTGTCCCAATCCTTTGGGTTCCTTAACTTCTGATGGGCTGAGGACCTCTTCTTTTTGGGGTCCTTTCCCTTTAATGAAGCTAACTGATCCCAAGGATTCCAGTTCTGCACGTAGCCTTCTACTTCTTTCTTTGGGATCAACTTTTGCAGAGAAATCTGAGATTTCTTTGCCAGAGAAACAGCTTTTCTCATACTTGTCTGATCCTCCTGGGTCTGAGCAAACTTGAATTGTTCCCAATAGCTCACGTGCTCTTTCACTAATACTTTGACTCTTTCCTCCTTGGTTGAGTCCAGCTGGGATGGCATAGGAGGACCGGTATCCTCCTGGGATAACTTGTTGGGCAATGGGTGGTTCTCTAACGCTCTTTTTGTTGAGTTTGTGGCCGCGTTCATTGCCGTTGTTGTCCCGCGTGACGCTATGGTCACGGGTTTGAGCCCCCTCATTGCGCTTGCCACTGGAGTCCTTGCGCATACAGGTTACTCTGCAAGAGATCCATACAATGGGGCTCTACCTGTTGCACAGGTTTTGAGCCTGTTTTGGTACATAGCACCAAAAAAATGAGTAATTCCGTCAAAACTTTTGAGAAAAGACTTAAAATATAAAAAAATAATATTTTTTGTGTATTTATATTTTTAATAGTTTTTATATTTATTTTAACTAACTTAAAGTTAAATTGAAGGGTACTAACATTTGGTTAGGGTCATAACTGTCCTGGGGGGTTTTCCAACGGGGTCTGAGTGAGTTCCAATCAGATCCTGGGATAAATCCAAGGGTAAGTCAAGGGTACACTGTCTGGGATGTCCTCTAAGGGGTCCTGGTCAATGATATCACCAAAAATCAAGTCCACTGAGATGGATAAGGACAGAAAAAATATAAGTTTAATATTTTTTTGTATTTTTACATGGCAAGATGATATTTTAAAAAAATAATCACTTTTATTAGTTTTGGATTTTTCTTTATCTTCAGGATTATTCATTTTATAAATATAAAGATTCCTTTGATAAATTTTCCACTCCTTATGTTGCCTCAATTAAGAATTGAAATTGATAATTCTTCCAAGCTCAAGTTCTTTGTCCTTTATAACCTGTTGTTTACAATAAAGCAATTTCTCTTGTTGTTGCTCCGGGGTTATAATAACAGGGACAAAGTTACGGAGTTTTTGTTCTTTTTTATTTTTGAGAAGTTTCAAATTATAATTTATCAATTCTCCAAGATCCACTAGAGAAACAAAGAATCAAAAATATATGTTATAAGTATTTTAACTTATTTTTTTAAAAAATAGACTGGTCAAAGGAATAAATAATCCAAGATTATTTATTTAAGGATATTTCCCGGCCAGAACCCAAGTTGTCAGCTCTCTGATACCAGGAACCTTCCATTCCTTTAGCTACAGAGAATGATAAAAATAATGGAATAATAATAATAATAATTATTCCAAAAATATACCCTTAGAGGCTCAAATAAAAAATATAATAAGAGCAGTTGCAAGGTTTTATTGGTTTGGTAATAAAAGGTTTTCAATATGTATATAAAAGAGGGGCCACATTATTATAGTACTGGGGGTCTTTACAGACAAAGCAACCTCTCTTCAAGGGGCCTCCTTAGGCAGTTTAAGAACCTTTGAATGAAGATGATAGCCTTATTAGGCAGTTTAAGAACCTTGGAATGAAGATGGGTGCCTTAGAAAGGGCTTATTCGGCTAATGGCCAGGCATAACAGCCCACTGGCCTAGACAGGAAGGGAAACACTCACTCTGAGCAATTTATCACAAAAATCCTGCAATAATAAGAAGGGTTTCAGAGCAGATGGGTTGGATTGCCTGAATAAACTTCAAGGGTTGATTGGTTTTGAGAAATGAATAATAATACTACAGACTTGGTCATAAATCACTTGCTTAGACTCTTCATAAGCGCTTGACTAACAATGATACGGTGTGGTAGTCCATACCTGTCCTATAGCCATCAGACTCACTTTTCTAGTGTAACAACAGCTCAACCCCTCAAAATAACCTCAAACTTGGATTCTACATCACAAATAACCCATAGTCACTCAGCCAAAGTACCCCACTATCTCTCATGGATTAGAAGATACAGTCCAACAAGCCTCCAACTGTGGCAAACTCATACCCAACCAGGTGTCACATCTCTTTAGAAGACACAAGAAATACCTTTTAATCTCTCAAATACATGCCAGTAAAAGCTTACCCTCAATACCAGGACTATACACCAAGCCTGTCACCCCAACCGGAATACAGCAATACAGATACAAGAGGCAGTACAGCTAGTTCACCTTCTATCACCTCAACCAGAAAGCAAGCAAATATACATACAGGAGGCTGTGCAGAAGTTTACAGGAACAGTGTAGGCAGGAGGAAGTGGAACCAGTCTCAACCAGGACCAAAAAAATAAGCAAACATACATACAGAAGGCTGTGCAGAAGTATACAGGAGCAATATATGCAGGAGTAAGTGGAACCAGGCTCAACCAGAACCATGCAGTACCAAAAAACCTCAGAACCACACAGAAATTTATGCAGCCAGAAGCATGTGATACCAAACAAAGTACCAGTACCAACAATTTCAGCACGACACAGCAATTTATTCAGCCAGTAGCATGTGATGCCAAACAGACTACCAGTACAAGTACCACAGGCCTACCCAGCAATACATGCAGGCAGTCAGAACCATGCAGAATCAACCCACCACAGCACCACACAGAAAATTATGTAGTCAGAAGCATGTGATACCCAGCAAACCACCAGTAACAACAACCCTCAGCACTACCCAGCAATATATGCAGGCAGTCAAGACCATGCAGCACCAAACAAATCACCAGTGAATGAACAGCAGCACATGTAGGGAGAATAAAGTAGCACCAGACCAACCATCAGTACTGCACAGGAATAAATTGTATCTGCACTTCACAGCAGTTCATGCAGGGCTGTGCATTCATGAAACCCTTGTACCAGCTATTCCCAACCACCAGAAATGCCTCATGTAACTTTACAAGCCTTTTCCAACCAGTTAAAATGTCTCATGTAATTGTAGCTCACTGTTCCTCACCAAAACAGGGAGAACCCTCAGGGGCAGCCTTGAGAACCCCTGGGGGCAGGATTTTCTATTTAAGGAGGGCCTCTCTTCCCTATCCAAGTTTTATTATCACCCAACTCATCATCCCTATCCAGCTATCCCCATCCACCCTATCAGGCCCTCTTGGCCCATCCATCTGTGGTACCTACCCAGATAAAATATTAGTAGTGAATCAGTTATAAAAGGAAACAAAAAATCAGCAACCAAGTTATTAAACATATTTAGCCAATTAAACCACCCAACAGGTGCTTGAATAAGGGTTCTTCTGTGACCTAAATATTCAGCACCATATTAAAGAAACCCCACCCATTAGTTAATAAATAACCCTTACAAAGAAAGAGAGCACAACAAAAAGAAACTACCAACCTTTCCTTTGCCCAGCCCCCTGTGGGTAAAACCTTCCTTGGGTCCTCTCCTGAACCAGCCCTTTGATAAACCCTGAACCCTTTAATATTGGGTTATTGGTTAAGATCAAACATGTCTGATCAATAAATTAACCAATAATCCGATACATCTGGTCTATTCTTCAACAAAACCTACCAATATCACAGTCAATCATTAATCTAGGTCTGATCTGAGACCTATTTTCAGTCTCAAAGAAACCAGCCATCAATTTAAATAAACTATTTTGCAGACTTACTATAGTACTAGAAGGGCAGTCAATCCAAAACCACTTTTAGTATATACTAATTCTCCAAAGGAGTAGAAGTAATACTCAATTCCCCTTCAAGGACTGCCAGCAAGCTATTTGCTACATTAATCTTATATAATCCCAAAGGAGTCTCTACAACAGTGTCTGATTGATAATAATAATTTCTGGTAAACTGATGATGGAATAATGGATCCAAAGAGGTCTGTATAAATACCTTTTTAGGATGATTTTTAGCTTCTCAGGGCGCGTAGAGAGAGTTCTGCTCATGGGCTGAGGCTGTCAAGCCATTTATAGCAAAATTAGCACGTCCACTTGGTGTTGTTAATCAGCTGACCTTAGATCTTGAAGATTTCTGTACTATTTTAGCCACAGGATCTGTTAATCTATTATGGCATAAATTTGATCATTCTACACTCATCCTTCATTTGTACTATTAGTATTCCTTTGAACTGTACAGATGTGGATGTTTACTGATTTTCAATCATCTTCTGATCAAGCAGGTAATTTTATAATAATTTTTATGAACACTCCTTTTAGTGTTTTGTGGTCTTCAAAGATCAAAGTCAATGATTTACGTTGTAATCCTTGATCTTTGATTTATTTTGAAAAAATGTTTTAAACTTAATTTTTATTAATTTTATTTAGGTATTTATCTTTTTAGACTATTACTAATGCATATTTCAGCTTCCTGATACCAGGAACGTTTCCCTCCTTTAGCTACAGAAAGTGATATTGGTGTTGGAATAATAATTCCGAGAAAATTATGGTAAAATCCTTTAATAATTGGTTTAAAAGCAAGTGCAAAGTTTGGTTGGTTTGGTTGGATTAAATTGTTTTAAATATATTTATAAGGGGGCCACAGTTTGTGAAAACTGGGGATCTTTATTGAATAAAAACCTCTCTTCAAGGGGCTCTTTTGAACCGTGTAAAGACCTTGGTGTAATGAGGTCTTATATGATTGCTGACAAAGATTAACTCAAGGGGATTGGTGGACTGGCTTTCTTACAGCATTTATTCCTGGGTTGCAAGGGGGAGACAACTTACTAGTTTAAGTACTCACTCCAGGAGGTTTGCAGAGATTCATGGTATGAAGGGTCTCAGGACAATTATTTGGGTTATTTGCTGATATTCTTCACGGAATCAATGTTGGGGTAAGAATTATTAATAATACTATCAGACTATAGCCATATATCACTTTTTTATCTTGAATAAATACTTAATCACTGATGGAAAGGGGTCTGGATTGATACTTAAAAATTACTGTGGTTTAAATCACTTAAAAGGGTTCTTTATATACCTTTTTGGGGTGATAAGACCTTCTCAGGGCACTTAGATAGGGTTGTGCTTGGATGCTAAGGCTAGCAGGCTGGTCAAGGCTATTTTGGAACGTAGTTCTGGTGCTGTCAATCTGCTAGCCTTTCCTCTGTCATATTTCTTTGTGACTTAATTGTCAGAAGGGGTTTAAGTGTTAATTTGTTATTTTTATGATTCAGACATATTTCCTCATTTTGTATTAACTTTTTGAGTAACATGGGTGGAACTGGTTATTAGTAGATTTTACGGCATCTTCTGCACACATTGGAAATTTTTAATAATTTTTAGGTTAACTCCTTGTTGTGTTTCTTGGTTCATGAAGATTTGACAATCTTATTTACGTGACAACCTTCATTCTTGTTTCTCATAATTTATTTGCTTTAGTCCGGTAGTCAAGTTGTTACATATGCATGATGTGTGCATGCAGTTTGTAGCCTGTTCCTGCGGTACTTGGATTTCAGGCTTGGTGCAATTTCAGTTGACGCGCGCAGGCTTGAAAGCTGCGTGCGGGAATCTTTTTCCTGCGGACAGTCAGTCATTTTGCTTGCAGGCATTTTGACATGCGCCTACATATTGAGTGTCAGGCGCGTGTGTCCTTACTGTATGAATGCGGAGATGCGCGTGGGAATTGGGACACAACACAAATCCCCCTTTAACTTCTAAAATATACACAACACCTCAATTCTGACTGAATTTTAGGTGTGAAACCTATACATGGCATAATGTGTGAAATGTTAAAATGGCCAAAAGGTGCCATGGTGGTGTTGTGGTCTATTTTTTTAATAATTTTTTTAAAATGTAAGGAGTTAGGATTCAAGGGTGAGGTCAGTGAGTGACCCTACTAGATTTTGGGTGGTAAATCCATTTTTGTAATAATATTCATGGATTTCTCACTCCTTCTATTTTTATTATTTTTATTTCTATTTTAAATCTGCTTTGACAGGTTGCTCTGTCTAAGTAGCAAGCTGACAGCATATGTCAACTTTTTACATATGCCAGGCAACCTTAACTAGGTTTTAGCTCTTCTGGGTGGTACCTGGTTGTCAGATTAGTCACAACCCATCCAGACGCGGGGATCAGTCAGTACAGGTGCACGCGAGGTAGGATCCACTGCGTGCGTGGCAGAATTAGCTGCGCCCGGTGTGGTAGACCAAACCTGTCCTATAGCCATCAGACTCACTTTTCTAGTGTAACAACAGCTCCAACCCTCAAAGCAACCTCAGAAATGGATTCTACATCACAAATAACCTATAGTCACTCAGCCAAAGTAACCCTCTATCTCTCATGGATTAGAAGATACAGCCCATGAACCCTTCAACTGTGGCAAACTCATACCCAACCAGGTGTCACAGCTCTGTGGAAGGCATAAAGACATACCTTTCAAGCCCTCAAGTACATACTAGTAACAGCCTACTCTCAACACCAGAACCATACACCAACCCTGTCACCTTAGCCAAAATACAGAAATACAGATACAGGAGGCAGTGCAACTAGTTCAGCTCCCGTCACCTCACCCAGGATGCATTCAAATACACATACACAAGGCTATGCAGAAGTATACAGGACAGTATAGGCAGGAGGAAGTGAAATCAGTCTCAACCAGATCCAAACAAACAAGCAAATACACATACACAAGACTATGCAGAATTATACAGGACAGTATAGGAAGGAGGAAGTGGAACCAGTCTCAACCAGATCCTAACAAGCAAGCAAATACACATACACAAGACTATGCAGGAGTATACAGGAAAGTATAGGCAGGAGGAAGTGGATCCAGTCTCAACCAGAACCATGCAGTACCAAACAAACTCAGCACCTCACAGCAATCTATGTAGGCAGAAGCATGTGATACCTAACAACCCACCAGTACAAGTACCACAGGGCTACCCAGCAATATATGCAGGCAGCCAAGAACATGCAGCAACAAACAAACCACCAGTAATGCACAAGAAATACATGAAGGTAGAAGCAAGTAGCACCAAACAAACCACCAGTGGATGCACAGCAACACATGTAGGAAGTATCAAGTAGCACCAGACCAACCATTAGTACTGCACAGGAATACATTGTATCTGCACTTCACAGCAATTTATGCAGGGCTGTGCATGCATGAAACCCCTGTACCAGCTTTCTCCAACCAGCAGAATTGCCTCAGTTTCATGCAGTGTCTTTTGTCCAACCAGCAGAATTGCCTCAGTTTCATGCAGTGTCTTTTGTCCAACCAGCTGAATTCCCTCAGTTTCATGCAATGTCTTTTTCCAACAAGCTAAAATTTCTCATGTACCTGTATCCCACTGTAACAGGGGAAGCCCCAGGGCACCCTCAGGGGCAGCCCTGAGCATCCCCTGAGGACCAGATTGTCTATTTAAGGAGGGCCTCTCTGCCCTATCCAAGTTGTATCCTCATGCCATCCATACAAATCCCACACAAAATCACACATCCCATCTCATGCCATCTGGCCTAGGTATCACAATCCCCCACAAAAAATAACTCACCCCATCAACCCATCTATCTGTGGTACCTACCCAGATAAAATATTAGTAGTGAATCAGTTATAAAAGAAAAACAAGAAATCAGAAACCAAGTCATTACCCATCTTTAACCAATTAAACCACCCACCAGGTGCTTGAGTCAGGGTTCTTCTGTGACCTAAATATTCAGCACCATACTAAAGAAACCCCACCCATTAGTTAATAAATACCCTTATAAAAAAAAGAGAGAGCACAACAAAAAGAAACTACCAACCTCTCCTCTACCAAGCCCCCTGTGGGTAAATCCATCCTTGGGTCCTCTCCTGAACCATCCCTTTGATAAAACCTTGAACCCTTTAATATTGGGATACTGTTTAAGATCATATATATCTGATCAATAACTAACCAATAATCCAATACATCTGGTCTATTCTTGAACAAATCCTACCAATACCACAGTTAATAACTAATCTAGGTCTGATCTGAGACCTATATTAAGTCTCAAAGAAACCAGCCATTAATTTTAATAAATTATTATGCAGACTTACTATAGTACTAGAAGGGAAGGCAATTCAAAACCACTCTTAGTATATACTAACACTCCAAAGTAGTAGAAGTAATACTAAATTCCCCTTCAAGGACTGCCAGAAAGCTATTCGCTACTTTTATTTATATAATCCCACAGGAGTCTCTACACCGGGTCTCTAGTACGCGGGAATTTGCTACTAAAAGTACATAGGTATATGTAAGGATGCGGGTCTGCGCGCGGGAATTGTGACATAACACATTTTCGCATGTAACTCCTCAAATATACACAACACCTCAATTCTGAGTAAATTTTGGCTTTAAAACCTATACGTGAAAACACATGTGAACTGTTAGAGTTGCCAAAATTAGGTGCCATACTGGTGTTGTAATTTTTAGTACTTTTATTTTTAATTATTTGAAAATGTAAGGACTTGGATTTCAAGGGTGGGGTCACTGAGTGACCCAACCTAATTTTTGGTTAGAAATCCATTGCTACAATTATATTTATGGATTTCTCACTCCTTCTGTTTTTAATTCAGATATTCTTGTTTTTTATAGTTTTGTGTTGCTATGACATGTTGCTTTGTACATTGTAGCAATCTGATGTCAGCTTGCTACTATGTACAGAGCAAAGCTGTCAAATAGTCACACAAACTATGAAAAATAAGAATACCTGAACCAAAAAAATAAGGATTGAGAAATCCATAAATATTGTTACAGGAATAGATTCCTCACCCAAAATAGGTAGGGTCACTTACTGACCCCACCCTTGAATTCCAAGTCCTTATATTTTTTAAATAATTAGCAAGAAAAGTACTAAAAATTACGACACCAGTATGGCACTTTTTGGCCATTCTAATATTTCACACGTATTTTCACATGTAGGGTTTACAACTAAAATTCACTCAGAATTGAGGTGTTTTGTATATTTTAGAAGTTACACACGGAAATGTGTTATGTCACAATTCCCGCGCGCGGCCCCACATCATTACATAACCCCACGTACTAGTAGCAGCAGGTTCCCGCACACTAGAGACCCGCGCGCAGCTGATTCTTCCACACGCGCAGCAGATCCTACCCCCCGCCCATCTGTACTAACTGATCCCCGCCTCTGGACCAGTCATGAATAATCTGACAACCAGGTACCGCTCAGAAGAGCTACAACCTAGTCAGGGTTGCCTAGTATATGTAAAAAACAGAAATATGAATTACTAATGATCTAAAAAGATCAAAACTTAAATACAATTAATGAAAATCAAGTTAAAACTCTTTTTTAACAATAAATCAAAGATCAAGGATTATCATGTAAATCACTGATCCTGATCTTTAAAGACCACGAAACACCACAAGGAGTGTTCATAAAAATTATTGAAAACCATCTACATGATCAGCAGATGATGAAAAAATCAGTAAAAATCCACATCTGCACTCTTTAAAGCAATATCAAAAGTACAAATGAAGGATGAGTACAGAATGATCAAATTTACACCATGACAGATTAACAGATCTTGTGGCTAAAATAATACAGAAATCCAGCAGATCTAAGGACAGCTGATTAACAGCACCAAGTGGACGTGCTCATTGTTCCCTGACTGGCTTGCCAGCCTTATCCCACAAGCAGAACCCTCTCTACGTGCCCTGAGAGGAACAAAATCACCCCAAAAAGGTATTTATACAGACCTCTTTGGATCAATTATTCCATCATCAGTTACCAGGAATTATGTATTATCAATCAGAAACCCTGTCATTTTTGATCAAGATCTTATATGAAGATAAGCAAGTGATTTATGAATTTGTCTGTAGTATTATTATTTACCCTTATTAATTAATCAACCATTGAAGTTTAGTCCAGCAATCTACCCCATCTGCTCTGAAACCCTTCCAATGATTCCAGGATTTTCGTGGTAAAGTGCTCAGAGTGAGTTTTACCCTTTCTTTATTGGCCATTTGTGCTGTTAAGCCCGGAAATTAGTGGAATAAGTCCTTTCTAAGGCACCCATCTTCATTCCAAGGTTCTTAAACTGCCTAAGGAGGCCCCTTGAAGAGAGTTTGCTAGTCTGTAAAGATCCCCAGTATTATAATACTGTGGCCCCTCTTTTATATTATATTGAAAACCATTTATTACCAAACCAATTAAACCTTGGAACTGCTCTTATTATATCACTTATTTGAGCTTCTAAGTGTTTATTATTGGAATAATAATTATTATTATCATTCCAGAATTTTTATCACTCTCTGTAGCTAAAGGACTGCAAGGTTCCTGGTATCAGAGAGCTGAGAGCTGACATGATACCAATAAACCTTTGGAACCCAAATAAAAGTTATGCTGAAACTTTAACCAGACAGGGCACCTCAGAAAAGATTTTCTCCTATCAAGTAAAAGGTTCAATCTACTAAAAGGGGAAGAAAATAAAAACCCTGACCCTCAGTATGATGACACAGATAGATCTATCTATGAATGTGAACTAGTGATCACTTACCCCAACAGTTTCATAGAAGTCAAAATTTCATTTTATCTTGACTTAAGCCCTTTGAATGGAGACCCCAGCTTACCTCCACAACAGGTTCCAAAAATGAAGATCCAAAAATTTTCTGAATCCAAGAAACTTACCCTGAAACCCTCTACTGCTAAGGGTTGTACCTCTGATAGGAATTTCTATTCCACAGGATTGATCCAAAACTCCCCTGTCAAAATTCTTCTGGATAGTGGAGCTTTTGGTTCTTGTTTTAGAACGTCTGACCTGGAGAAGCAAGACCCAAACTGGTAGATGAATTATTACCAGTACCCAAAGCTAATTTTGGCAGCTTTAACTCTTCTTTTAATGCTGTAGGATTATGGATCACAGAAATCATAATCACTCATAAAAAACAATCCCTCAGACTAAAGATAGAGTTTGTGGTAGTACAAAATAGAGTATGTGACTACTTAATCCTTGAAAACTACTCCCTTTGCCTTTATTGGATGAATTTATTTCAGATTAAAGGAAGGTAATTCAAAGAAGGGGGAGACTGGAGCAAATGTTTTCATATATGCCACATCAGTGCCCAAGAACCCAGAAAAAACTATTAAAATCACTTGGAAGCCTTCAACCAATAATAATTGTCCCAAGATGCTTTAAAATCCTAGCTCAGTGAAGAATAAAAAAGGAATATACTGATAGTTGTCTTTGAGAATCAGAATGTTTTTTGTACCAAGGACCACCCAATTTGTAACATAAAAGGGCTTGATATTATCCTGAATATTAAAATCAAACCTCCTTACCCTCCTGAACTTAGAAGGCCTGCCTACCCATCCAGTCTAATGTCTAGAACAGACCTGGAAGCCCCTATCCAATATCTGATTGACTTGGAAGTACTGAGGGTAGTAGAAATAATGAACAAGTGGACATCATCAAACCAGTAATCATAGCCTGGAACCATGAAAACTCAAGAATGTTTTGAGAATTTTGGATTCTCAACAGTTAAAATAAAGCAGACTACTATCCAATAACAAGGATTGGGAATCCTATGGACCATCTTTCTAAATATAAGTATATAAATACCATTGAAACGCTGAAAGGATTTCACCAGATAAAAATCATTCATTAAAACAGAAAGTTTATGAGTATTATATGCCTTCTAGGTATATATGAATACTTATGGCTTCCCTTTGGAATAAAGAATGCTTCTTCCCACTCCTCATGCTTGATGAACACTGTTCTAGGTAATTTCATCAGAAAAGGATGGATGATGGTGTACATTGATTATTTCATCATATACTCTGATGACTTGGAAACTCATATGGAAAAATTAAGATTAATCCTAAAGCCATTTCTGCTATGGGACTCAAGGTAACCATAAAGAAGTGTAACTATGGACACAGAGAACTAAAAGCCCTAGGAAATATAGTCTCTGGATTAACCCTTACAGTTGACCAAAGAAAGATAGCTGCAGTTATGAGAAGGCCTGTTTCTCAGAATAACACTGAACTCCAATCTTTTATCAGTTTTTGCAGTTCCTACAGGTATTACTTACACAAAATTTACCTACTGACAAAGAGTCTGTATGAAATCTGAAACAATAGCACCCTCTTTGAGATGACTCATGAAAGACTAAAGAGCTTTGAGGAACTCAAGACATCTATGACAACAGATCCAGTGTTGATAGAACCTGATAGTTTTAAACCATTCAAGCTATTAAAAGATGCCAGTATGGATGAACTAGGCGCTTTCTTAAAACCAGGAGGTAGTAAAAAATGGAAATCCCATTGTTACCTTGCTCCTAGGCCCAGAGAAAACTGTCAAAGTACCAAAAATAAAGAATAAAATAAAAAATAATGGGAAAATAGAGAAGGAGTTGGAAAAAACAAAATATTATTACACATTTGGATTCCTCACCCAAAACCAGGTATTTCACTCTCTTACCCTACATTTAAATTCTAACTCATTCAAAGTTTAAATAATTTAATGAAGATTGACCCAAAACTCAGGGAACCACCCATGTGAATTTTGGCCATCTTAATATTTCATGTGAATTGTAACATATAGGTTTCACAAACAAGATTCATTCAGAATGGAAGTGTTGTGTTTATTTTAAGAGTTGAACACAGAATTGAATTTTGTCAAAATTCTGAAACACAGCTCCACATCCCTGCACAGTGACCTGCACTCTCCAAAATAACTGCTCCTCTGTGTCAACAAGGTACAGCACATAAAAACTATGATACACTTGGATCCACCCCAAATATGTAAAGATGTGAAATATGAATGGATGATGGTTTAAAACCATAAAAAATTAAATAAAATTAAAATAAATTCAAATTATAAATTACTGAAAATTTGGAATCAAACAAAATAAATATCACAAATTTAACACTTATAGATCTTTGAAAATCCTCAAGAATATCAATAGATCCTTGAATAAGAAGTTAGAAATTTTAAAAATGATTAGAAGATGATGGAAAATCAATAAAAATCTTCCACTAATCATTTCAATAAGAAAATAATTGTGAAAAATAAGAATACATTTCAGATTTTGAAACTAAAAAATTAACACAAAGACAGACCGTGTCACCAAAATCATGCACAGATAAAAAAGATCCAGGGTCAGCTGAGCTAAATCACCAAGAAGACGGAATACAACAGCTCTGGCTGGTCTTCAGGCCTCAGAATTGTCAAAATATGTATGCACTCACATCTCTGCTACATATAGTTTCAATCAAAATTGGATGCATGTATGGGCCTCTAAGGCCCATTGGACAATTTCAGGGACCATATAGGCCTGTGTGGATGTCACAGATTTGGGAAAACTGGCCTTAAAACACATGAAATGAGTCATTTGGTACACGGGACATCACAGGCCTGTTGGGATTGATGAGCCACCCTGACCAAATGGGCTTTTATGGGCAATATTGGGCCCAAGGTTCATTTTGGAAGTAGTTGGCCAGCCGGGCTGGCTGGCCAAAGTAGTCATTTTAAGCTATTGGGCTTGGGCGGCCATTTGGGGCAGTTTCCCATGTTGTGGACCGCTTAGGGCCGCTGTTTTTTGCTCATGGCCCATTGGAAGGCCCAAAGGCCCACACAGGGCCATTGTAGGGGAGTAGAGGGACTCCAAATGAAGTCCCCCCCTCCCTGTTTGCGGTTGCCCATTTGGTTGCAGCAGCTGCAGGAGCTTGGACCAACCGTCCTGGCTCCCTCCCCTCCCCTTGCTTTACATGGGAAGGGAGGGGGGATGGCTGGTGGAATACCACCAGCCATCAAAACCACCCAGGCCAGTCGCAGAAAGGCAACTGGCAGTGGGAGGGGATTTCATCACCCCCCCACATGAGCGAGCAAGCAATGGGGTGCTTTACCACCCCCATTACTGAGGGGGAGGTGCCAAGGGCTGGGGAAACCTGATCCCCCTCCAGCCCACTTAAGGTCAATACGGCCTAGGCTGGTTGAATTAAAGAAACCGGCTGTGGGGGGGATTTCAACAACCTCCCAGCTTTTTTTGTGATATAGTGCAAAGAAGAAAAAGCAGGGAGCTTTCCCCCACCCCCTATTACCAAGAGTGAGGCGCCAAGGGCTGGGTGGGCTTGATCCCCCTCCAGCCCTAATTTTTGTGACACTCCACCTGGGGCAAATTGCATGGAAGGCAATAATCAGGGGATTTGAGCACCCCTGCTGGTCACCTAGGTAGGAAAGATGGGAGGGGTATGGAATGTCCGCCAGTTATACCCCCCCCCCTGTGTCAGTTTCAGACCAGACCCAGGTGAGTCTTGGGTCCCACCTGTCCCATATAAGGGGCCAGGGACTAGTTGCATGAGTCAAATGGCCGGTAAGTATGATCAATGGGGTAACAGGGCTGGTTTTAAGGGACAACAAGCCCAGGGATTGAACAGAAAAGTTGCTGATTCAGTCCTGTGAGGCTGGAAAAACAAAAATCAACTGCCATGGTCTGATCAAAAGGGTTCAGGTTCCAATGCCATGTGGGCTGGTGCAGCCCAAACCAATTAACAAGGCCTGTAGAAACTTTAGAGACCTTTAGGGGCGGAAATTTTACCTTTTACCCTGTTGTATCATCTGCCCACAACAGGCTAATATTTTTTACTTAAGGAGCCATTCTCCCTGCTATTTTCCATATATATCCATTTTTATTCATCCAATCAATTGTCCAACATATTTCCCCATTGTCAGAGCCCATTAGCCTTTATAGACACAAGGTTTACAGCATTTCTTTTTCTTTAATTAATACTCCTCCTGCCACTAAGCTAATTTCTTGCCATGATTTTCACTAGAATATGAGCCCTACCCTCTCTATGTGCCATGAGGAAGCTCCCTTCACTCCAAGAAGCTATTTATACCTTACCTCTTTGGCTCTTTTACAACCATACTTCACCATTAATTATACAGAAAAATTTCAATCATTTATCAATTGCTTAAAATGTTGAAGAAATTGATTTATTGCTTCAGTCTTAAAAGCATTACTTTCAATAATCAACCATTATAAATATTATTATTGAATTTAAATCATTAAGCACCCAACCTTTGATTTTTAACCCTTCAACTGTGAACCAATTTAGGTACCCTGTGAGTAATCACTCAAAGAAGTAAGTTATTTCCCTCCTGACTTGGCTCCAGTGCTTTGTTTCCCAGATGTTTTGTCATTTTAGTGGGTAATACTACCTTCATAATTTGTTCAAAATGTCCCCATCTTCCAGGGTAAAAATTCCAAATTTTATTTTCCTGAAGAGAGGTTTTAATGACCCCCAGTATGCATAAACTATGGCTCCTCTTTCAAAACATATTGAAAGCCTTCCAACCAAATCATATAAACATTGAACTCACTCTAACAATATTTATTCTTTTTGAGTCTTGACTGTGTTTATTTCCAAGAATATTATTGTTCTTTTACTGAATCACTCCCTGGAGTTAAAGCTCTGCAACGTTCCTGGTATCATAGAGGTGAAAAAGAATGCACCACCTAGCTAATTTTCTTACAAAAAGGAGGGGCCCCCACTCCAACAACCAAAAACTCTGGCCCCCAATTTTTTTTCCTTTCAGTTTTTATTTAATAGTTGAAATTAGGTATGCTTGTTGCTTTTTTCTGGTTCCAGTCTGTGGCAGCATGGATTTTCTCATGCAATTTTGATATACCCTCAGCTTTCTGTCTCATCCAAAAAATGTTGTGTCTCCAATTAACTCAATCTCAATTATTCCTTTGGAAAGATGTCAAAAAATTTATCAAAAGTTGTAATGTAAAAGCCATACATGCCTATATCATAGTTTTTTGGGTGAATTTGGATGATGATTTTTTTGGGTTTCCTGGGTTGTGCTAGCCCTACTCAGTTTTTTGGGATTGATTTTTTGAATTAGATGTTCATCTATACTCGGACCTACGTTTCTAGATCACTTACGATGATTTTTCTCTAATTATTATTTACCCTTGAAAAGTGGCTCATGCTAGAAAGTGCCACAAATATTGTATTTTCTACTTTTATCTTTCCATTGCCTGTCAAAAGATCCCAATAATCTCAAACTTCTCTTTTGACTTCCTTTTTCCCATTTTTTTTCTCTATAAAAATTGTATGGTGTATGACTCCAAAGGGTGCTGAGACCCAGGAAGTTCTGTGGGGGGAAAGGTGATTTTTAGGCTTCCCTCCTGAGAATTACAAAAAACTTTTAATGTAACAGGAATCAAGGTCCAGAACCTTATGAATAAGGAATCAATGGATGAGATGATTTTGATAGTATTTGGTAGCAATGGAACAAGACTATCTGATGCAAGATGGTGCAGAACAAGAATTGAAAAGAATAAGTTAAAGTTCATTCAAATTTTAACAGAACAAGGCTGTTTTAAGTAACAAAAACCACAAGCTAATAACTCTGGTTGTCAGCAGAAGATCAGGAAAGATCAACTCAACCCCAAACAACCTCCCTTTTCTTAATGAACCTTACCAACTCTCCCAAATCAAGCACTTCAAGGGTACTAGATAGCTGTGGGTTGATTTAAAAAACAAAATTAATTTGTTTTATGAAGCTCTAGAAGCAAAACATTATCAAGTTCAAAAAATAATAAACCAAAACTTCTCAAGGGACTCAAGAATAGCATGGCCAAATTCAACATAAAAGAAATAAAGGTAGGTTTAACACTAATTTTTAAAGATTAAAGAAACATCAAACAAATTGTATTCTTCTTCAACAAGCAAGGCTACTGGTTGGAAAAAATGGATGAGGCCACAGAGGGACAGATCAACAATTTTGAGTATGGAGTCTCAAGAATCAAGGGGTAAGCATAGATATACCCAGTATAAGGATGCTCAGATAAAGGGGAAGAGACCCATGGATTTATTTAATGGATAAAAAACTGTTGAAGATAGATGAAATGCCTAGAATGGACAAAAGCAGGAGAGAGCCCCTCATTTTATGGGCAAGAAAACCTGTTTACTTTTTATGATTGGATGAAACAGATGAGAGTGGGAAAAATTTTTTTTTGGAAAATTAAAGATTGATGAGGGTGATCAGGAATTGCAGAATTTCAAATGAATGAAATAACATAAAAAATTTAAAAGGAAAAAAAAACTGCAAGGGGAAAAAAAACAACCTGGCGGGCAGGCATGAGTGGCAGATGCTCTTGAGGAGCCAGGATAGTGGCAACCGCGGGTAGAGAGACAAGAGCGGTTGGTGATGGCCAAAGAGCTGTTGTTGGAGAGGGAAATGGGATGAGCCACGCAAGCAATGGAGAGAAAAAGGTGATGGATTAATGGCTTTTGGGACACAAGACACCAAAAACGGCTGGATGAAATGGTGAGGGACAGAAAGGTGCAAGATGCTTTTCAACACCTTGCATTGGTGGTTTTGATAGGTGTCCCCATTGGGGGAGTGTCACATGACCACCCCACGTACTATAGGGAAATCTTAGATGATTGTGAGTGCAAAAGGAAAGCTGAGTGCAAGGGGTAACTGCAAAGTGCAAAATTATGGTTGAGTAACTGAACACACAGCAAAAGGGATAAATGTTCAAATGGAAGGAAAGCAAACCCAAGCCCAATGTGATTACTGGATTTAGAAAATGCAAGAAAGTATTACATTAACTAACTGAGGAGACAATCCTCAGGAAAACGGAATAGCCTTTAAAAGGTAATCCAAGTTGACTAGATACAACCTGATGGATGGTAAACTACATTTGCAAGCGGTGTGGAAATGAATGAAATGGACAGAGTACAGAATGAAATGAAAGTATGAATTGTTTCCAAGTTCTTAGCGTAATTTCAAGACAATACGGGTGTCACCTTGCTACTATGTACAGAGCAACCTGTCATAGCAACACAAAACTATAAAAAACAAATTAAACAAGAATATATAAATTAACAAAACAAGGAGTATGAAATAAATAAATATTATTGAAGAAATTGATTCCTCACCAGAAATTAGGTAGGGTAACTCACTGACCCCACCCTTGAAATCCAAGTCCTTACATTTTTAAAATAATTAAAAAGAAAAGTACTAAAAATCACAAAACCAGTATGGGACCTTTTGGCCATTCTAACATTTCACATGTGTTGTCACTTATAGGTTTTACACCTCAAATTTACTCATAATTGAGGTTTTGTGTAAATGTTAGGAGTTACACGCGGAAATGTGTTATGTCACAATTCCCGCGCGCAGCCCCGCATCCTTACATATCCCTATGTACTTGTAGTAGCAAATTCCGGCGTACTAGAGACCCACGCGCAGCTAATTCTTCAACGCAGGCAGCAGATTCTACCCTGTGAAAATCTGTACTGATTGATCCCCGCCTCTGCATCCGTTGTGCCTAATTTGACAATCAGGTACGGCTCAGAAGGGCTACAACCTAATTAGGGTTGCCTGGCATATGTGAAAAGTTTAAGTATGCATTAGTAATGGTCTAAAAATATCAAGACCTAAATAAAATTAATAAAAATTAAGTTTAAAACATTTTTTAATAATAAATCAAAGATCAAGGATTACCAAGTAAATCATTGACTTTGACCTTTGAAGACCACAAAACAATACAAGGAGTGTTCATAAAAATTATTAAAAACTATCTAAGTGATCATCAGATGATGGAAAATCACTAAAATTCAACATATGTTCACTTTGAAGCAATACTAATAGTACAAATGAAGGATGATTGCAGAATGATCAAATTTACGCCATAATTGATTAAAAGATCCTGTGGCTAAAATAGTGTAGAAATCCAGCAGATCTAAAGTCATATGATTGAAAAGGCCAAGTGGACGTGCTAATCATGCCCTGATTGGATTGTCAGCCTCAGCCCATGATTTTAACCCTCTCTACATGCCCTGAGAAGCTCAAAATCACCCCAAAAAGGTACTTATACAGACCTCTCTGGATCCATTATTAGAAGATTATCAGTTTACAAGGAATTATTATTATCCATGAGACACCTTGTCATTGTTAGTAAAGTGCTTATGAAGATTTCAAGCATGTGATTTATGACTTAGTCTGTATTATTATTATTTATTTCTTAAAACCAATCAACCAATTGAAGTTAAATCAAGCAATCCTCCCCAACTGCTCTGAAACCCTTCTTATTATTGCAGGATTTTCGTGGTAAATTGCTCAGAGTGAGTGTTTCCCTTCCTGTCTTGACCGTGGTGCTGTTTAGCCGGGACATATTAGTGGATAAGCCCTTTCTAAGGCACCCATCTCGAATCCAAGGTTCTTAAACTGCCTAAGGAGGCCCCTTGAAGAGAGGTTGCTTTGTCTGTAAAGACCCCCAGTAGTTTAATACTGTGGCCCCTCTTTTATATATATATTGAAAACCTTTTATTACCAAATCAATTAAACCTTGAAACTGCTCTTATTATATTATGTATTTGAGCCACTAAGTGTTTATTTTCGGAATAATAATAATTATTATTATTGCAGTATTTTTATCACTCTCTGTAGCTAAAGGACTCCAAGGTTCCTGGTATCAGAGAGCTGAAAACTGGGGTTCTGGCAATGTAATATCCTTAAATAATTAATTTTTGATTATTTATTCCTTGGACCAGTCTATTAATTTTTTTTTAAAAAAAATAAATAAGTTAACATACTTATAACATAAATTTTTGGCCCTTTGTTTCTCTAGTGAATCTTAAGACCAATGGAGAATCAATCAATTATTTTTTGAACCTTCTTAGAAAAAAAAAAGGAGAAATACTGCGTAACTTTTTCCCTGTTATTATAACTCCTGAGCAACAACAGGAGAAATTGCTTTATTATAAACAGCAAGCTATAAAGGACACGGAACTTGAGCTTGAAAGAATTATCAATTTAAATTCTTTATTAAGGCAACATAAGGAGTGGAAAATTTATCAAAGGAAGCTTCATATTTGTAAGATAAATAATCCTGCAGATAAAGACAAATCCAAAATTAATAAAAGTGATTATTTTTTTGTAAAAACATCATTTTACCATGTAAAAATACAAAAATATTAAACTCATATTTTTTTTTATCCCTCTCAGTCAATTTTTTTTTTGGTGATCTCATTGACCAGGACCTCCTAGAGGATGTCCCGGGAAGTGTAACCTTGGAATTACCCTTTTATTTATCCCAAGATCTGGTTAGAACACACTCAGATCCTGTTGGAATACCCCCCAAGGACAGTTGTGATCCCAACCAAGTTTTGGTACCCTTGAATTTGACTTCAAGTAAGTTAAAAAAATATAAAAATTATTAAAAATATAAACACACAAAAAATATTTTTTTTTATATATTTTTAAGTCTTTCTCAAAAGTTTCAACAGAAGACTTACACATTTTTTTGGTGCTATGGATCAAAACAGGCGCAACACCCGTGCAACCGGTAGAGCCCCATCATATGGATCTCTGCCCAGAGGAACCCATATGCGTAAGGAATCCAGTTGCAAGCGCAATGAGAGGGCTCAAACCAGTGACCATTGCATCAGGCAGGACAGCGATGCCAACAACTGCAGCCGCCAATTCTACCAACAGACCATTGGAGAACCACCCTCTTCTGAATGTGTTATCCCAGGAGGATAAAGGTCCTCCTATGTCACCCCAGCTGGACTTAACCAAGGAGGAAAGAGTCAAAGTGTTAGTGAAAGAGCACGTGAGCTATTGGGAACAATTCAAGTTGGCTCAGACCCAGGAGGATCAGACAGGCATGAGAAAAGCTATCTCTCTGGCAATGAAATCTCAGATTTCTCTGCAAAAGTTGATCCCAAAGAAAGAAGTAGAAGGCTACGTGCAGAAATGGAATCCCTGGGATCAGTTAGCTTCCTCAAAGGGAAAGGACCCCAAAAAGAATATTTCATCAGCCCATCAGAGGTTAAGGAACCCAAAAGATTGGGACAGCATAATATCCCTAGCTCAGAAGTGGAAAAAGGTGTACCACAATTAGATTTAGAAGCTCTTAACAAGTTTTCTGTAAATTTGTCTCACAATTTTACTATTATCAGCAAGTGCTTTGACAAATTCTATCAACAATTGGCCAATTGAGTCTGAGTATTTTCAGAGTGATTGATACCCAGTCTCAGACTATGATAATAGATGACTTGGAAATACAAAAAATCAATGATAGTATAAAATCTAGTAAGTTGGACCTGATGAATCATATTGATGATAACCAATCAATTCTTCAAGAAGATTTTCTTGCAACCATGGACCAGCTTGTTGAACAAGTTAAAAAAACTAGTCCTACTCCTACAGCTCATCTTTTTAACAAAATTGATTCATTAAACAACAAAATTAATTTGGAGTTAGGTATGATTAACATTGATCTCAGAGATCTTAAAGTCAATTCCACTAACTCTCCAGTCATTGACCTGGAAGAAACTAGACCTGCTAGTTTCACCAGTACTGCTAGTGTTCCTCCCCAAACCATGAAAACTAGGAATGAATCTTTTAGGCCCAGTCCTACTCCTGAAGTGGAACAGGATTTGAAGTTACTTCCTCCCATTACTGAATGGCCTAAATTCTCTGGAGAAGGAGAATACAACCATTTCAGTTTCATTATATTTATTGATTATACCCTTGCTTCTTATGAACTGCCTGTGGCAATAGCTGTTGTAAGATTGCCCAGACTGTTTGGAGGAGTGGCTCTTGAATGGTTTATCAATAAAAGGGAAGAAGTTGGAGCTTTATCCTGGAGTTATTGGAAATAATTTATCAAATTACAATTTGCTACCAGGATTTGGAAAAGAGAGATGATGGAAACTTTTGAAACCCCCCAGTTTGATCCATCCAAGGACAAACCTCACAAGTTTTGTTTAGACCAGAAAAGGAGGTTAGACTTTTCTGACCCTAATGCTAATAAAGAAGAAGTCAATGAAAGACTTCTCAAATTATTTCCTGGACAAATCAAACACAGTGTAAGGTGCAGGATGCCAATGTATTCTTATCTTTCTACCTTGATAGGTGTGTTGGAAGAGACTATTGATATGAATGGTCTTGAGCAGAGAGTCAACAGACTCCCCAGGGAACAAAATACCATGGACAGGGAAGAGTATACTACCAAAACTAAGGAGTGCCCTGCCACTAATTCAACCAACTTGGAGGTCAAAAAGACTCCATAGTCAAAGGAAAGAGTATTTTGGAACTGCAACCAAACAGGAAATGTTAAACCTGATTGTCCTCTACCTAGGACAAGTATTAATCCTATTGAACGGGAAGAGTATGATACTCCTGACCCTCACCTTGATGATACTGATGGAAAACTTTCTGAGTGTGATGTAATTATCACTAACCCATCAATTTTATTGAAGGAAATTTTGAGTGTTCTCTGGACATAAATTCTGTTAATAAGGATTCTAACTCACCTCAAAAATGAAATCCCAATATGAAGATTCACCACATCTCTGAGGCTGAGGCCTTGACTCTGAAACCTTCTGCCGGTAAAAGTTACACTTCTGGCAAAACATGCTACTTTACTGGTTTGATACAAGGTTCCCCTGTTAAGTTACTCTTGTAAAGTGGAGCCTTTTGCTCTTTTGTTGGTTCAACTTATTTGGATAAACAAGACCCAAAATTGAAACTGAACTTATTACCAGTACCTTGGGCTAAGTTCAGAAGCTGTAATTCTTCTCTCAATGCTGTTGAAGTGTGGTCTTCTGATATCATACTCCCTCACTTTAAAGGATTGCTCATGCTGAAAATTGAATTTGTAGTGCTCCAAAATGGAGTATGTGGTTACTTTATCCTTGGTTATGATTCTGTTTGCTTGTATGGTATAGATGTATTTGAAAGCAAGGGTAGATAATTCACTATAGGGGGAGACTGGAACAAGAAGTTCCAAATATTCCATGTCAATGCTCAAACTTCTGATTCAACTTATGAGAAAAACTGAGCCAGTTTCAATCAGGAATACTTCTCTCAAGCAGCTTTTAATTCACTGCTCAATGAAGAACAAAGATGGGAAATCCTACAAGTATTCTTTGAAAATCAGAATGCTTTCTGTACAAAGGATCACCTCATTGGTAACATCAAAGGACATGATATGATTCTGACTCTAACCATTAAGCCTCCTTACCCACTTAACCTCAGGAGACCTTCTTACCCTTCTAGTTCAAAATCTAGAGTTGATCTGGAAACTTGTTGAGATCTCAATACTCCCACATCAGCTCATGGATTCCGGCTCTGTGAGGAGACCCCCAGGGGGGCTGCGGGGATGGTTTTCTCTTTTGTTGTATCTTTTCTTTTTATCTTTTGTGGGGTCTCTTCTTTCTGTTTCAAACCACTATTCTTCTGTCTGTTTCTTTTCTCACATCTCCTCTTTGATCTTGTCCTCTCGATTCTTCCTCTATCATCCGCTTGTACATCATCTCTCTCCTTGTTGAATCTATCCCCACCCTCTCACTCTCTCACTTCTCCTTGTCAAATCCTCACTCATACATCTGATCTCAGTCCGCCCTACAATCTCTGCCTGGTTAGACAACCCAACATCAATCACTCATCAACCGAGAAAGCCAAAAAATGTTTCCGCAGACCTGCTTTCTTATAGTCTACTCACCTACACTCAATATGTCCTTCTCATCCTGATTAACCCAACCCTCTATTCAGTTTGGTCAAGCTGTTGGTATCTGCTTCCTTTCTTTATGCTTATTCTTCACGACTATGTTTCTCTTCTTCTGAATTATGATTCTAACCCTGAAATGCAGTCTGTTGGTTTAGTCCTCTAGCTCATTATTGGAATTCTTATCACCGTTAAAAGCCAAAGATTCCCCTGAACAACCAAAACGCTCAAGATGACCAAACCAACAGGAGCCACCGACTAATTTCATCAAGTTACCCTAAAAGCTGCCGTCAACGCCATACCTTTCCTCAACAATGAAAACTATTCCATATGGAGGGATAAAATGATTATGCTTTTTGACCTCAAGGACATCAAGGATGTTATCACGAATAATACTGGTCAAATTTCTATGAAGCAGGATTGAGATATCAGGGCCGTTCTCCTCTCAAAAATGGACAGTACTACGCACGCCAATGTGGTCAACTTGGCAAATTTCAACTCATCCAAACTGCTTTGGGCCGAGATAACTCGTCAGTTTGCGTCATCTGAAACTGCCAATTGTGCTAGGATTTTCAACCATTTCCTTCACATTACCTTCAACAATCATGCCATAGAGGATTTTGTAACGGATACTAAGAAGGCTCTAACAAGGATGCACGACTTAGGAATAGAACTACCCAAAGATGTTCTTGCCTATCTAATTTTATTCAAATTTCCCCCTAGTCTCAAGAATCTCAAACAACAGATCATGCATGTGGAGAAGCTAATGAGGATTGATGTTGTCTATAACCATTTAATTCAATACAATAACAAACAAAAGTCCCAGCTAAAAGCCTCCAAAATCACTCCTACTCTTTCTCTAGTAACTATGAGACCCCAAAGTAATCAAGAAGACAAGAAGGTGAAAATGAGATGCAAAGATGGGTATCATGACCCCAATGCTCAACATTCTGAATCTTCTTGCTTTCACTTACATCCTCAAATTGCACCCAGCTGGTGGATAGAACAACAGAACGAATGGAGAAATAGAAACAAGAAGCCTCAACCAACCATCAATTATCACACTCTTCTGACCCTATGGATCAATGCTGATAACACTCCCAATTTCCTACTTGATTCTGGCTCTAACATCCACGTCTTCAACGATTGCAAATACTTCACTGATCTTAAACTCCAAGAAGAAAACAAAGTAATCAAAAAAGGAAAAATCAAAGCTAATCTTAAGATCGTGGGGAATGGTATGGTAAGATTAGAATGGCAGAACTCTATTTTCACATTAGAAAACTGCGTCTTTGTTCCCAACATTGTAGTCAACCTCATTAGCCCCAGCCTCCTAGCCAAGAAAGTTTGCTGTCTAACTCAAAACCATGATGAGTTCTCCATCAGCAAGGATGGGTCAGTTGTTCTCAGTGGATTAATTTGGGACAATCTATTTGTAGTTGAGAAACCAAAGACCATTGGATCAAATAATGTGATTAATCACACCTCTCAATCTGCTTGAGATCCACATTCTACGCTCCTATCCCTAATGGAAATCCACAAGACATACGGTCATGCCTTGATCTCCACTCTCCGACCAATCTTAAAGGATCTCTTTACTCGAGAAGATTTAAATCAATTCCAATGCAATGCTTGTGCACAAAGCAAGATAAAACGTTTGTCTTTTCCTTCTGTTTCAACTTGATCCACTCTCCCACTTGAACAAATCCACCTTGACCTGGTTGGACCCATCACCCCCAATCCAAATCTGGGCATCAATATATGTTAAATCTAGTGGACAACCACTCTGGATATCTCGCTGCATTTCCCTTACACTCAAAAGACGAAACCGCCAAAACTATAATCAACGTGTTGGAGGTTGAATTCAAGAGACTCAAGTATTTCCCATCAGAAATCTACTCCAACAAAGGCTCTGAGTTCACTAATGCCACACTCAAGGAATTTTCCAAAACTAAACACATCAAGCTACTCACCTCAGAACCCTACCACTCCCAACACAATGGCCGTGCCAAAAGAGCAAATCAAACAATTGTCAAATCAGCTAGATCCACTTTTTCTTCCTCCCAAGTGCCCAAAAATTATTGGCATATCATCACAAGAAGCTTCTGCTTCATGCTCAATCAGATACCTAGAGAAGGTAACCTTCTCTCTCCTTGGGAGCTGATGTTTGGTAAGAAGCTTCCTGCTAACTATATGAGACCTGTAGGTTCTCCTCTGATCTATCTGGAAAATTGCATGTAAAAAGGCCGCAAGTTTGATGAAAAGAGACATGAGGGTATACTAGTTGGGTTCAATCCCACCTTTCACTCTTATCTTGTTCTCAACTCATTGGGTTCTATTTTTGAAACAAAGCACGTCACGTTCCTCAAGAATCATACAAACGATTTCCCCCTCCTGGAGCATTGCTTTTTTTGGAGTTCCCAAGATCATTATCAGTGACAGAGATCCTATTTTCACCTCTGAGATCTGGAGAAATCTTCATGACATGCTGGGAACTACCTTGGCTTTCTCTACAACTTATCACCCTCAGATGGATGGTTCGGCTGAAAGAATGATTCAGACTCTGGAAGATGTGCTCAGGAGGTTCTGTTGCTTTGGTCTAGAATAAAATCATTCTGATGGTTATTTCCATGATTGGGTTATTCTTTTACCCACACTGGAGCTGGCGGACAACAGTAGCAAGCACTCTACCACTAAGGAAGCACCCTAAATACTGGAAAGAGGATGGATTCCTAAATTACCCAAAGATAACCTTAACCACGAGCTAACAAATATTTGCCCTATATTTCTTAATTTCAAAAACATGATAGATGTAGCTAATAAAAATGCTGTTAAGTGTGTCCAGGATGCTGTGGAGTATAACCAACAAAGGTGGGATACAGCCGATAATGAGCCAGATTTCAAGATTGGTGATCAAGTCATGATCTCTACCACCAACTTCACCAACTTAGCTGGAAAAAGAAAGCTTAGAACAGCTTTTGTTGGGCCCTTCAACATTAATAAACTTCATGGTAAGAATGCTGTTGAAGTAATCCTTAGTGATGAGCTTTCTAGAAAACACCCAGTCTTTCTAGTAAGTCTCATCAAACACTACCACCCAAGGAAAGGAGAACACACTCCTTCACCTTAAACACCTGTTGCAGAATAGCCTGAAAAGGACAGAGGAAAAGTTAGCAAGATCCTTAAAGATAAAAAAAAAACAGGATAAATGGAAAAGATGTCAGACTCTACCTAGTTGGATACAAGGGAGAATCAGCTGATAAAGATGAATGGTTGCCTGAACACAATATTCCTGATGGACCCATACACCTAAGGAACTACAGAGCCAGCAGAAGGCATTAGAACTAGAATATTTTTTCAGATATAGACATATCTTGGAGTGGGGGAATGTCAGCTTGCTACTATGTACAGAGCAACCTGTCATAGCAACACAAAACAATAAAAAATAAGAATATCCAAATTAAAATAAGAAGGAGTGAGAAATCCATAAAAGTTATTGAATAAATGGATTCCTAACCAAAAATTTGGTAGGGTAACTTACTGACCCCACCCTTGAAATCCAAGTCCTTACATTTTTAAAATAATTAAAAAGAAAAGTACTAAAAATTACAACACCAGTATGGCACGTTTTGGCCATTCTAACATTTCACATGTGTTGTCACGCGTAGGGTTTAAAGCTAAAATTCACTCAGAATTGAGGTGTTGTGTATATTTTAGGAGTTACACACAGAAATGTGTTGTGTCACAATTCCGTGTGCAGCCCCGCATACTTACATATCCTTACGTACTTGTAGTAGCAAATTGGGGCGTATTAGAGACCCGGGCGCAGCTAATTCTGACATGCACGCAGTGGATCCTACCCCGCATGCACCTGTACTAACTGATCCCTGCGTCTGGATGCATTGTGACTAATCTGACAACCAGGTACCACCCAGAAGAGCTACAACCTATTTAGGGTTGCCTGGCATATGTAAAAAGTTGAGATATGCATTAGTAATAGTCCAAAAAGATCAAGACCTAAATAAAATTAATAAAAATTAATTTTAAAACATTTTTTAAAAATAAATAAAAGATCAAGGATTACCACGTAAATCATTGACTCTGATCTTTGAAGACCACAAAACACTACAAGGAGTGTTCATGAAAATTATCATAAAATTATTTAAGTGATCAGCAGATGATGGGAAATCAGTAAACAACCAAATCTGTTCACTTTAAAGCAGTAATAATAGTACAAATGAAGGATGAGTGCAGAATGATCAAATTTAAGCCATAATAGATTAACAGATCCTGTGGCTAAAATAGTACAGAAATTCAGGAGATCTAAATTCAGCTGATTGACAGCACCAAGTGGAAGTGCTAATGTTTCCCTGACTGGCTTTTCAGCCTGATCCCATGAGCAGAACCCTCTCTATGTGCCCTTGTTAGCCTCCTGGATTCCAAGACCCTTTCTATCCTTTAGCTACCAGAGGTGATAGAGTAAATAATGAATATATTATTTAATAAATGCAGCAAAAATCCCTAAAATATTTGGATTAAGCTTATTGCAAGGTTAAGTGGTTTGGTTATTGTTTATTGTTTTAAATCAATATGAATAAATTGATTATTAAATATTTTCATAGAGGGGCCACAATTATATTGGGGATCTTTAACACCTCTCTTCAGGGATTTCAGTATGAAAACACGTAGTCCTGGTTACTTTGGGCTCTTTAGTTTAAAGAATATTTTACCTAAAGATAATATGTATGTAAAATACACAGTGGAGTGGCAGGGCCTTGTAGCCAAGCTACCACGACAGCAAAAGGATAATAAGACTTACTGGTATATTATTAAATCCTTTGGGTATCTGTTTGAGACGTGTACTGATGGGTTAAACCTGTATACTGGGGTTATAAGGTTTTTCAGCAGTTTTGATTGATATTCAGCAGTTTTGATTGATAAAAAGAGGTTCAGGACGGATATGACTGATTAAAAATTGCCATAAATCACTTTCTTATCTCTTATAAGTATTCGATTACCTTGGCACGGTGTCTGGATATGAATATAACTGGGTCTCTGCCCATCAATATCCTCAAAAGATCTCTTTATTTATAGCTTTTGGAGTCCCAATATTGTCCTTCTGAGGGCTTTAGGTGCTCAAAGGGACGGAAACTAAGGCTAGCATGGTAACCAGGCGTAGCCTGTCATGTGTTCCTGGTGCTATAGCACGGGTAGCATCTAATTTCTCAGGTTATTGGAATTATTCCACTTTACAATAGACATTAGTAATTGTGAAAAAAACTAATCTGCCCTATTTATGTATTATTTAATTGATTATCCTTAGTAAATGTTCCCAGTAATTTAATAATTACATAAATAGACATTTCTGCGGACATCTTGATGTCAGGTAAGTTCTCATTATGTATTATATAACTGGAGTAAAAGTCATAATATTGATTTTACTCCTTATTTTTGAGTACCAGTTAGTTTACTAAGATAATTACTTAAAAATATAATTCATATGAATTCATGTAATATTTTAGATCATTAATTTCCTTAGTATGTCACAAAGATATTGATGTCTAGCAATTATCATAAAAGTATTAAAGTATTTTAATATATCTTTAGAAGTTGTCATTGTCTTATTTTTGAAATTCTTGGTACTTTGAATTATATTCAATAAAAAATACGTATAAGGATTATTTATGTATTTTTATATAATATTATGTGTTTTCAGACAGTCTACTATCCACGGGAACATTTATTACATATGTAGAAAGTTCCTGTGTAGGTTGTAGCATGTTTACGCGGTACCTGAGCCTCTCAGGCCGCCTGTCACTCTGTCAACCCATAGTCCCGCAGCTTCAGAGGCCCAAGGCTGCGTACACAACCTCAACCGAGTGACAAGGCTGTATCTCAGCCGCGCGCGGGTGCATTGGCTGCCGCGGCTGCGTGCGGGAATTGTGACAAAACACATTTCTGCCAGTAACTCCTAAAATATACACAACACCTCAATTCTTACTGAATTTTAGATGTGAAACCTATACATGAAAATTTGTGTGAAATATTTAATTGGTCAAAAAGCTCAATAATTGAGCCATAGTATTTTGGTTTTTCTTTCCTTAATTATTTAAAAACATAAGGAGTTGGATTTCAAGGGCGGGGTCAGTGAGTGACCCTACCTAATTTTGGGTGTGGAACCCATTTCTGTAATAATATTTATGGTTTTCCTACTCATTCTTAGGTTAATTGTATTATTATTAGTATTATTATTTTATTTTTGTTAGTTTTGCAGCTTTCTCTTCAATAGTAGCAAGCTGACATTCCCCCACTCCAAGATATGGCCATATCTGAAAAAAGTCTGGAGGAATTTTGGAGAAAAAATTAACTGCATATGTGCTTCAGTTCCTTTTGCTGGCTCAGTAGATTCTGAGATGTATTGGTCCATCAGGTATATTATTTTCTGGTAACCATTCATCTTTGTCTGCAGATTCTCCTTTGTATCTTACTAAGTATAGTCTGATATCTTTCTCTTGTACTCTCTCTTTCTTATCTCTCAATATCCTGCTGACTTTCCCTTTTTCTTGCACAGGGTAAGGTTCTATTGGGATTATGTCAGCTCTCTGATACCAGGAACCTTGCAGTCCTTTAGCTACAGAGAGTGATAAAAGAACTTGGAGCAATAATATTCCAAAGAATATACACTTTAAAGCTCCAATAATGGTATGGTAAGAGCAAGTGCAAGGTTTATTTGGTTTGGTTATAAATATTTTAAATATAATATAAAAAGAGGGGCCACAGTATTATACTACTGGGGATCTTTACAGACTAGAAACCTCTCTTCAAGGGGCCTCCTTAGGCAGTTTAAGAACCTTGGAATAAATATGGGTGCCTTAGAAAGGACTTATTCCACTAATGGCCGGGCTTAACAGCACAAGTGGCCTAGACAGGAAGGGAAACACTCACTCTGAGCACTTGACCACGAAAATCCTGGAATAATTGGAAGGTTTTCAGAGCAGATGGGGTTGATTGCTTGACTAAACTTCAATGGTTGATTGGTTAATAAAGGTAAATAATACTACTACAGACTAAGTCATAAATCACTTGCTTATCTTCATATAAGCACTTGATTAACAATGACAGCGTGTCTGATTGATAATAAATAATTCCTGATAACTGATTAACTGATTGGAAACAGAAGGGCAAAAAGAGCCTGTTTAAATATTCTTTTTGGGTGCTTGAGGACCTCTAGGAGGGGTACTAGCCATGGGCTGAGGCTAAGGGGGCAATCAGGGCAAGATTGGCCCGTCTTCAAGGTTCTGTTAGTCTGCTGGCCTTAGATCTGTCAAGGAACAGCTCCTTTTTAGCTGCAGGATCTGTTAATCAATAGATTAGTCATTTTGCTGATCCTGCACTGATCCTCAATTTGTACAGTAAGTACTGGTCCAAAGTGAGCAGACGTGGATCTTTATTGATTCTTCATCTTCTGCTGATCCTGTATGTAATTTTTAATAATTTTTACGACCACTCCTTATGTAGTTTCGTGGTCTTTGAAGATTCTGATCAACTTATTTCGTGGTGAGTCTGGATCTTTATTTAATTAATAAAAAATACTAAAAATTAGTTACTAACTAATTTTATTTGATTTTTAAGGTTTTTGAACCATAATCTATGCTCGTGTGGTAGCTTTACATATGTAGTGTAGATCCTACTATATTGTAGCTTCTCTAAGCGGTACCTGCATGTCATAGGAGGCGCGGGGATCAGTCCATTCAAATGCGCGCGGGGACTGATCCGCTGCTCAGATGCGCGTGGGGGACTGTACCGCTGCGCGCGTGACTAGGTCACGGGATTACCTGCGCGGGAATTCAGTTGCGCGGGAGTCCAGCGCTGTAGGGACGCGGGGCTACGTGCGGGAGTTGGCGTACGCGGGAGTCCAACGCTGTAGGGACGCGGGGCTGCGTGGGGGAATTGTGACAAAACACAATTTCCCGTGTAACTCCTAAACTACACACAACACCTGGATTTTGACTGAAATTTAGGTGTGAAACCTATACATGACATATCATGTGAAATATTAAAATGGCAAAAAGGTGCCATACTGGTGCCGTGGTCATTTACCATTTTGTACTAAATTAATTAAAAAATATAAGGAGTAAGAATTCAAGGGTGGGGTCAGTGAGTGACCCTACCTTATTTTGGGTGGGGAATCCATTTCTGCAATAATATTTATGGATTTCCTACTCCTTCACTTTATAATAATTTTATTTATTCATTTATCTTTGTTCCTTTTAATTTTGTTAATATTATTATTGTTGTTGCTTTGTCAGGTTGCTCTGTGCTAAGTATCAGGCTGACAGATTATTGCTGGAGGGAGTTTGCTGCCTTCTCTTGGTTTAAAGTGTTTGACTAGGCTAACAGGAAATACTGGAGGTTTTCTTGATAATTCTTCACTCAAGATTACTTCCACAGCATTTTTTTCATGCATCTTCTTGATAAAAAATGGTCTAACAAAGGCTGGTTTCAGTTTTCTGTTGCCTGCTAGTTTGTTTAAATTGGTTGTAGATATCAAGATCTGATCTCCTATTTTAAAGTCAGTTTATTTATGGGATTTTTCCCATCTTTGTTTTTTGTATTCAACAGCTTCTTCTAAACATTTATGAGCATGATTATTTGCCAGATCTATCATCTTCTTAAAGTCAAGAAATGTTGGATGAATAGTGGCTAAGTTATAGTTCAAGTTATTCCTAGGGAGTTTGGGAATCTATCCTCTTTCTAGTATATAAGGAGCTTCTTTGGTAGTAGAATGTTTACTGCTGTTATAAGCCATTTCTAGGGCTGGGAGTAGGCTTACCCAATCATGGCATTAACCATCTGACTTTTTGTATTCTAGACCAAAGCTACAGAACCTCCTTAGCATATCTTCTAGGGTCTGTATCATCCTTTCAGCTAATCCGTGAGTTTGGGGATGGTATGCTGTAGAAAATGCTAGAGTAGTTACTAGTATATCATGTAGATTCCTCCAAAACTCAGAGGTGAATTTGGGGTCTCTGTCACTGATTATAATCTTGGTTATACCCACATCAGCTATGATCCTATTCCAGAATATTAAAGCTACATCCATAGCACTATTCTCTTTGTGGTCAGGTAAGAATTTTACCTTTTTGGAATATCTGCCAACTATAACTAGGACAGAGTTGAGTACCTCCAGGGGGGAGGCCGGTGACAAAATCCATATTGATGATTTCCCATCTAGTTGTAGGTTCAGATATCTTCTCTAAGATTCCAAACCTTTTTCCAGTAGTTTTATTAGATTTCTGGCAGTTTTCACAGCTAGTAACATATTCAGTAGTGACTTCTTTCCAGTCTATCCACCAGGCAGTTTGTTTTACTTTTTCTAAGGTTCTTTCTGTGTATAGATGCCCTGATGAAAAGTTGTCTTGGCATTCCTGGAGTATATGTTGGGTATGTTCTTTGTTGCTTAGTACTAATATTCTGGAATTTTGGTGTCTATAGTAGAGGAGACAATCCTAAAAGGTAAACCTTCCTGCTTTATAGGGTTTAAGTAGTGAAGCAGGAAGGATATTTATCAAAGCTGCTTCTGGGGATTCACATTCCATAATGGTAATCAGTAGCTTTATTTCAGGAGAGTAGCTATCCCTTACTAGGTTGAAGAAAGCAGTATCTAATTCACATAAGTGGATCCGCATTATTGGAGCACTCAATGCAAAAAGATTGATGTTCAGGATAGGAAAGGTATCTTGATCTTCAGGGTCATATGCTGGATTTTTAGAATCATTAGGCAAAGCATTCCTACTTAGACTATCAGCATTTTGATGTTTAGCCCCAGCTTTATGCACTATGGTCATCTGTTGTCTATACTGTTGTATAGCAATTTGCCACCTGAGCATATGTCTGCTTGGAGTTTCAATGTTCATAAGATTTCTTACAGCATTGCAGTCCGTGATTACTTGAAAAGTGGTGCCTTCTTAGTAATAGTGTAGCTTCTCTAAAGCCCATACTAGTGCCAAACGTTCCAACTGACTGGCCCCATAGCTCTTCTCTGTATCTTTGATCTGTCTAGATATGAAGAGTGCGGTTTTTTCTACTGGTCTGTCTTCTTCTATCCTTTCCTGATGTAAAGCAGCTCCTAGCCCTTCCATGCAAGCGTCAATGTACAGTTTGAAGGGCTTAGAGTAATCTGGTTGGATAAGTAGAGGAGTAGAGGTCATAGCTATTTTTAATTCCTCATAGTTTTTCAGTCTCTCATGAGTCATTTCAAATAGGGTGTTGTTGTTGCATATTTCATACAGACTTTTAGTTAGCATAGAAAACTTCGGTATGTATTTTCTGTAATAACTGCAGAAACTAATGAAAGAAAGTAATTCTGTCTTGTTTTGAGGCATGGGTATATTCATGAAAGCAGCTATCTTATTTTGATCAGCAGCTAGAGTTAGACCAGAGACTATATGTCCTAAGTGTTCAATTCTCCGTAGCCAAAGTTGCATTTCTTCATGGACACCTTTAATCCTGCTCTGGAGATTTTCTGGAGTACTAATCTTACTTGGTTAATGCATTCTTAATACCAAAGGGCATCCTAAGATATTCATATATTCCCAAATGACATATTATTCTCATAAACTTCCTGCTTTCAGGGCTTATTGGTATCTGGCGGAAGCCTCCAAGCATATCCATAGTAGTAATGTACTTAGCCTTGGAAAAGTTGTGCAGAGCATGATCAATCCGGGGTACAGGATAATAATCTGCTTGAGTGTAATTGTTGAGCATTCTAAATTCTCCTACCATTCTTGACTTGTCATTATGCCAAGCTATGATTTCAGGTGTGGTCACATCTACCTGTTCATCATTCCCTACTTTCTGTAATACTTGCAAGTCTATCAGTTCTTGGATATGTTCCTCAAGAGCTTTTCTAGACTTAGGACTAGAAGGATAGGCTGGCCTTCTTAAGTTAGGAGGATAAGGAGGCTTAATGGTCAATGTCAATACCATATCATGTCCTTTAATATCACAAATGGGATGATCTTTAGTACAAAAAGCCTTCTGGTTCTCAAAGCAGACTTTCAATATTTCTTTCTTCTGTTCCTCAGAAATTTTCATATTCAGAGCTGCTTGAGAAAAATATTCTTGGTCAAAGTCTTCTAAAGGTTTTTGATAAGTAGAAAAGGGGAAGTTAGACTGTATGGTGCATATCTTAAACTTCTTATCCCAATTACCTCCTACTATGAAGTTTCTTCCTCTACTCTGGAACATGTCTATACCATATAGACATAAGGCATCATTTCCCAGTATCAGGTAGTCACATAGTCCGTTGAGCAATACTAAAAATTCTACTTGTATTCTCAAAGATCCTTTAGTTTGAGGTAGTATTATAGGAGCAGTCCATACTCCAATAGCATTCATGGTAGAGTTGCAAGAGCTGAACCTGGCTTTTGGGAAGGGAAACAGGTGTTCTTTCTAATTGGGGTCCCATTTGTTTAAGAATTCAGCACAGACACATGAGTAAAAGGCTCCACTATCCAGTAATAACCTTATAGGTCTTTTTTTATACAATCCTGTTGCATAACAAGTTTGACCAGTGGTATAACTTTTCCCACTCATAGGTTTAACTGTTAATTGTTTGAAATCCATAATATGTCTAGGAATTATGGTAGGATCCCATTGTTGGGGCAAGCTAGAATCCCCATGGATGTTATTGATTTCTGCAGAAGTGCCTATATCTCCTTCTATAACATTAACAGGGTTGGTCAGGATCAATTCACATTCAGAATAAGATCCTTCAGTATCAGCTATATCTTCATAGTTGTGATTCTCTTCAACCTCCTGTTCTCCTTCCAAGACTGCTATCTTCCTTTTTGGTAATGGGCAGTCTTGTCTCATGTGCCCAGTCTTGTTACAATTCCAACAAGTTGCTGGCATCCTCTCTTTGTCCCTATTCTCATTAGGTTTCTTATTATCAGAGTCATTTATCAGAGGAGGTTGTTCTCTGGTTTTGTTGATGTTATAGTTCTCTTTGGGTCTTGAAGTGGCTCTCTTGTCCAACCCATTCATGTCTATTACTTCTTCTAGCACATTGATTAGAGTGGGCAAGTCCGCATCCATACTCACCCTACATCTTACACTATGGTTAAGATTGCCAGGACAAAGGTTGAGGAGTATTTCATTTACTTCCTCTTTATCAGCATCTGGATAGAAGCAATCTAACCTTTTCTTCTGTTCCAAGCACCATTTTTGAGGTTTATCCTTGGAGGGGTCAAATGAGGAATTTTCAAAATTTTTCATCATTTTCCTTTTCCACATTCTAGAACCACATTGTTCTTTGATCAGAAGTTTCCAAGAATTCCATGGTAAGGATCCTACTTCTTCTCTCTTACTGATAAACCATTCCAATGCTACTCCTTCAAATAGCCTGGGTAGCCTGACTACAGCTATAGCTTCTGGTAGGTCATAAGAGTTAATGGTGTAGTCAATAAATTCAATAAAATTTATATGATTGTATTCTCCTTCACCGGAGAACTTGGGCCATTCAGAAATAGGGGGTAACTGTCAGCCTGCTACTTAGCACAGAGCAACCTGACAAAGCAACAACAATTATAATATTAACAAAAATAAAAAGAACAAAAAATAAATAAATAAAATTATTATAAAATGAAGGAGTAGGAAATCCATGAATATTATTGCAGAAATGGATTCCTCACCCAAAATAAGGTAGGGTCACTCACTGACCCCACCGTTGAGTTGTTACTCCTTATATTTTTTTAATTAATTCAAAAGAAAATGATAAATGACCACGGCACCAATATGGCACCTTTTGGCCATTTTAATATTTCACATGATATGTCATGTATAGGTTTCACACCTAAATTTCAGTCAAAATCCAGGTGTTGTGTGTAGTTTAGGAGTTACACAGGGATTTGTGTTTTGTCACAATTCCCGCACACAGCCCCGCGTCCCTACAGCGCTGGACTCCCGCGCACCCAAACTCCCGCCCGCAGTTGATCCCTCCCGCGCGCAGGTAATTCTGTGACCTAGTCACGCGCGCAGAAGATCAGTCCCTGCGCGCATCTGCATGGACTGATCCCCGCGCCTAGCCTTCCGTGATCAGTCTGACATCCTGTGACCTAGTCACGCACGCAGCGGATCAGTCCCCGCGCGCATCTGCATGGACTGATCCCCGCGCCTAGCCTGCCGCGATCAGTCTGACAGCCAGGTACCGCTCAGAGGAGCTACAACCTAGTAGGATCTACCCTACACATATAAAGCTACCACACAAGCATAGATCATAGTTTAAAAACCTTAAAATTCAATTAAAATTAGTCATTAACTAATTTTTAGTATTTTTTATTAATTAAATAAAGATCCAGACTCACCACGTAATGAGCTGATCAGAACTTTCAAAGACCACCAAACTACACAAGGAGTGGTCGTAAAAATTATTAAAAATTACATACAGGATCAGCAGATGATGGAAAATCAATAAAAATCCACGTCTGCTCATTTTGGACCAGTCCTTACCGTACAAATTGAGGATCAGTGCAGGATCAGCAAAATGATTAATCTGTTGATTAAAAGATCCTGCAGCTAAAAAGGAGCTGTTCCTTGACAGATCAAAGGCCAGCAGGCTAACAGCACCTTGAGGACGTGCCAATCTTGCCCTGACTGCCCCCCTAGCCTCAGCCCATGGATAATACCCCTTCTAGAGGCCCTCAAGCACCCAAAAAGGAATATTTAAACAGGCTCTTTTTTCCCTTTTGTTCCCAAGGAATCAATCAGTTCTCAGAGATATTATTATTATCAATCAGACATTGTGTCATTGTTAGTCAAGTGCTTATCAAGAAGAAATCAATTGATTTATGATCTAGTCTGAAGTATTATTATTATTATTTTCTAAATAACTATCAAGAACCAGAAGTTTGAACCAGCCACCAACCCCATCTGTTCTGAAGCTTCTTACCTGAATCTTTGAAGGATTTCTGTGAATTACTTCCCAAGTAAGTTGTTCCCTTCCTGCTCTGGACTTTTGTGCTATTTTTCCCGCCCAAATTAGTGGATAAGGCCTTAGAAGGCACCCATCATCATTCCAAGGTTACAAACTGCCTAAGGAGGCCCCTTGAGGAGAGGTTGCCAAGTCTGTAAAGACCCCCAGTAGTATATTACTGTGGCCCCTGTTTTTATATTGTATTTCAAATATTTATAACCAAACAAATTGAACCTTGCACTTTCTCTTACCATATTATTATTGGAGCTGTAAATTGTTTATTCTTTGGAATATTATTTCTCCAAATTCTTTTATCACTCTTTGTAGCTAAAGGACTGAAAGGTTCCTGGTGTCAGAGAGCTGACAGTAACATTTTGAGTGCTTGCTCCATCTCAGGAGTAGGACTAGGCCTAAAGGTATCACTCCTATGCATTCCTAATAAGGGTGGTGCATAAGGAGTAGTGGTTTATCTGGGAGGTTTTGGTTCCTCTGTAGTACTCCCCAAAGGATTAGTCAGACCAAATTTTAAGTCTCTAAGATCATTTTTGATCAGATTAAGTTGCAGGTCCACTTTGTTATTAAAAACATCCAGTTTTTCACTAAGGGATAGAATAGAGCTGTTAGTGGTGGTTGCCAATTCTTCTTTTAAGGGGTGGAAAGACATAATAAAATCTTCTTGGATTCCTGATAACATATTCTCAATTGTTTGAGTCTGTTTGATCCTACCTTGATTAATTTTCTCCAATAACTGTTCTGTGTGTTCTTTAATTTCTTTCATTCCTACCGTCTTTGTTTGGGTATTAATCAATTTGGCTACCACTGAGGTTAATTTATCCATTTGGTTATAAACACCGCCCAAATTTTGGCAAAAATTTTGAAATTATGACGCATATCATTAGAAAAGGAAGCAATTACATCAGAGGTTTGCTTGGGCTCAGAATTAGATGCTAATTGTTGTAAACCCTTTTCCACTTTTGAGATAGGGATATTATCTGATCCCAGTCTTTCTTTCCCTTTGGCTTGGAATGGGAAGAGGATCTCTTCTTTCCTGATCCTTTTACTTTCATTTGTGCTCATTGATCCCAAGGATTCCACTTTCTACGTAGGATTCTACCTCTTTCCTTGGAGTCATTTTCTGAAGAGCTATCTGGGTGGCTTTTTCCTGGGAGATTATCTTTTTCATAGATACCATGTCCTCCTTGGCTTGGGCTTCTTTGAATTCTTCCCAATATTTCACATGCTCTTTGACTTAGTCTTTGATCCTGGCTTCCTTGGCCAGATTCTGCTGGGGTGGCTGCAGGGAATCTTTTTTCAAAGGAGGGTGGCTTGATTCTACTAACTTCTCCTGATCTAGGTTGGGAGAGGGCAGAAGTGATTGGTGCTGCTCCTTGTCCATCAACATTTGATTCACAGGTTCTAGTCCCTTCATGGTTGTCCTTATTGGTGGTCTCATGGTTACTGAGAGCTGTTGGCAAAGATCCAAAGGAGGGAATTCTTCCTAAGGCTCTTGTGCTATGTCTATTCATTTTCAGAATAATATGTTTGTAATTTTTTTACAGAAAAAATCTGTAAAAATAAGTTTTATTCAAAACTCACTTAAATTGATGTTCAAAGGTACCAAGGCCTTATTGGGGTTAAATTTATCCTTAGTAGGTAATCCTACAGGTTCTTGGTGTGTTCCAATGAGGTCTTCACCTGCCCAATCAATATTTTCAGGGCGTCCAGAGATGTCTGCAACTTCCTGATCCAATAGATCAACTTCAGTGGCGGTGGTTTCTGGTACAGGAGGGTTCACTGATAGCAAGTTTATTTTATTGGTTAATAAAATATATCAATATTATTTTCTTTAGAAATAAGATGGTAATGTAAATTGTATACTGCCTTTTATATTTCAAAAAGTAATTTATACGGTATTTTTTCCAAGCTTTATGTTACCTTAATAGAGCATGAAAGTTGATACGCCTTTCAAGATCTTCTTGTTCAAGGAGTTTATCTAAGTTTTTACGTGCAGAACAGATATTAAGTTGCTCAGCTTGAGTTAAAGCTTTCCAACCAGCAGGTTTATAATTTTTAATATATTCTTCTTTTCTTATCTTTAAAAGATTTAAATAATAGATTATAAATTCTGCATTGGTTTTTAAATCCACTGCAAAAGAATTTAATGATAAATCACGGTTATAAAGTCAGATAAATTTATCTTTGATTTTAGTTTTTGTGAAATGTCTGGTCCAAGGTATTAAATATAATAAAATGGAATATTTCCCGGCCAGAACCCCAATTGCCAGCCTCCTGGACGCTAATACCCTAGCTATCCTTTACCTACCAGAGGTGATAGAGTAAATAATAAATATATTATTGAATAAATGCAACAAAAATTCATAAAATACTTTGAAGGATTTTGACCAGAAACTAATTTTCATTTGTCAGAAGGAGGTAAACAAAAAAGAAAAATGTAAAACAAATCATAAAACAGATACAAGAAACCTGTCCTACCCAAGGAATGAAAATGACTGATGTTGATGATACTTCAAATAATAAGCAGTAGGATCACAAGCCTTGGATAGAAAAGAAATACAATCTGGTTGCCGTGAAAGATGAGTCAGAAGGACTTTAAGGAAAAAATGAGAAGGTAAAAAAAAATTAAAAAATTGCACCGAATTACTTGAAGACTTCTTCAGTGATCTGACTTAGCACCTTTCTTCTAGACCTTGAGTGATGAAAACACAAATCAGAAGGAAGTTGGAAAAGGAGAAAGTCAATGAGAGAGGAAGAAGACTGCAATGTTGGTTGTCTATTTAACATGCAAAAATGAGACTGCCTCTACTCAGGTGAATATGGATATGCCTAACTTCCTTGCCCGAGCATGCCACTTGCAAGTCTTGAAGGAAAGGATAAGGCGCGCGCGTGAATGAAAAAATAAAAAAATAGAAAATAAAAAATAAGAAATAATAAAAAAAATAAAAAATAAAAAATAAAAGAATAAAAGGAAACATGATTGTTTAACTTCAACACTCCCCCATAATTCAGTGCAATCTTGAATCAAAACATTTTGACGTAAGAAGTTCCAGACTGTGTTTATTGGAGGCCTTCATCAGCAAATCCGCAATCATGGCATTGGTGGTGATGAGAGTGACATGAATCTTGTCGCCGGAGAGTTGGTTGCGTAGCCACTTGAGTTTCATATCAATGTATTTAGTTTTCGAGTTAGAGCCAAAATGATGTAATTTATCGACCAGACCTTTATTTTTGACTAGAAAGTTGGTCGGAGATGATGTAGAACCTTGCCAGAGGTCGCATATTATTGAATTTATCCAAAGTGACTCCTGCGCCCCATCACTTAATGCATTCAACTCCGCTTCCATGGAAGATAGAGCAATATTGCACTGTTTCCTGCTCTTCCATGCAATAGGTGTGGATCGCCAGAATATTACGTACCCTGTCTGCAAACGTTGAGTATGTGGATTGTCTGCCCAGGTTGCGTCGGTGTAGACACGTAGGGGATTGTTGCCACTCGGATTCAGCAAGAGAGAATAATCAATGGTGCCCGCCAGATACTTCCATACGTGGATAAGCTTCTTCCAATGCAAAATCCCTGGACTCTGATTAAATTGAGATAGGATGGAAGCGGCAGCCGAGATATCTGGTCGCGTACGGCAGGCTAGATAGTTGAGCAGGCCGGTAAACGTTCTGAAGTTTACACCTAGTTTTTGAAATTTGACTTGTTCTTCGTGAGAGGCCGGCACTAACTGGATTCCCGGTGTTAATGGAATGAGAAAGGGCTTTGTATTCAGAAGTTGTAGTTCCTCAAGAGTCTTCCGAACAAGTTTCAATTGATTGAGATAAACGGATTTACCCTTTTGCGCATATTCCATTCCAAGAATGGTATCCGGTGTATGCGCTGATGACCGCGGAAACCTTACTAAGAATTCCTTCTCAAACCATTCCACCTCCCCCGCCACAATAAAATCATCCACATGAAAGAATACCAACAGTCGCCGACTGGTGTGGATATAGAGACACAGATCAGCAGACAACTGAACCAACCCAATACTTTCAAGCCACATCGTTAGGGTTTTATACCAATTTGATGGGGCCTGTCGCAATCCATATAAAGATTTCTTCAGCTTCAGAAACTTTGAGGAACGGGAGCTTTCTTCCGGTGTAAGGATGTAAATATCTTCTTCCAGAGGAGCAAACAGGAAGGCGGCTTTCACGTCAAATTGCCTTAATTCAAGATCATTATCCAAGCCGTACAGTAGAAGAAGTAACAGCGTGGTGAATTTTCCAGTCGGCACATAAGTGTCCCCGTAATCCTTTCCTGGAGTTTGTAGATTTCCCATGATGAATAGTCAAGACTTACGTTTTTCAGGCAAAAGACCTGTGGCTGGCTTAAGTTTATCTACCCACATTGTCCTGAGAAAGTGATTGGGTTCAGTGTGAGCGTCCTCCCAAAATTCATGTGATTCTATTTCATCCAATTCTGCTTTTCTTTCCTCCATCCATTCACTTCCTTTACCTACAAATGTGCCATACGAATATTTTTGAGGTCTGATGGAAGATGTTCTGACTCGGAGATTATAATTGTTGGGAATTGAAGTATGTGTTGAATTCACTTTGGCCGGTGCTTCTACAAGTGTTTGATTCATGTTGTGAACAGCTTCAGCATTATTTACCACGATCTCAGGCTGAGGAACCCTTGCATGACCAACAGCATTCAGATTGAGATCACGACCCAACTCAATCTCCGTATTTGTTTTGTTGGGTCCATCCAGGTCATTGCACCAGTTCCCAAAGTCTATTCCGGAATCACTGATGGAAGGTTTTTTGATATCGGTGTTAAAATCAAACACGGTAATGTGTTTCGTGTCAATAATTTTGTTTTCTGTTGTTAGGATTTTGTATGACAGTAAGTCATTGTTTTACCCAATAAGTCTTCCACAGAGACCTTGAGGTTCCAACTTTGAGAATGGTGGTTTGTCCTTATAGATGTAGCTGACCGGATTTCCTATAGGATGAAGGTAATTAATGTTCAGTTTCTTTCCTTTGAAAAGCTCATAGGGAGATTTCTTTGATTTATGAGACGGTATTTGGTTGAGCGCTAGAGCACACGATTTGATAACGATGTGCCATAGATTCTTGTTCAGGTTTGAATCAAGTAAAACAGTTCGAAGCGATTCGAGAACAAGTTGGTTGAAGCGTTCTGCAAGTCCATTTTGCTGTGGCAAATGACCATTAGAGAATGTTTGCCTTATGTTGTTCTCAGCGCAATATTTCGAAACGGTTGAGTTCCAAAATTCCGTGCCTCAATCAGAATGCAGGATCATAGGACTATAGTTGAAACGTTTCAACTCAACATTGATAAGGAACGGGAGAACACTTGCTACTTCACTTTTGCTCTTAATCGGAATCACTGTAAAAAATCTTGTACAGCTATCAACCACAGTTAGAAAGTACGCATCACCGTTTCTGCTTAGAGGATAGATAGGCCCGACCAGATCGCAGTGTAGTTCTTGGAAGGGTCTTTCAGCACAATTTTGCTTATTATTGAAAGGCGTCTTTGAGATCTTACTGATTGCACATGCCTCACACATAGAGCCTTTCTTTACTGGAATCCCTAACTTCTGGCGTATTCTACTGTAACTCGCGTGACCAAGAGATTTATGGATGATTTCGTCGCAGGTGAGAAAAGAGATGTCCTTAACTTTCGCGTCATCAAAATGAATAAAAGGAATATTGCACTCATAAGTTCCATTAATTTTCCAATTTCCTTTACGAACTGTGAAATCATTTTTCCTGAAATCAACATCAAAACCGTCTAGTACAAGAGTGCGCATAGACAGTAAATTAGCAGTTGAGCCCGGTGAGTACAATGTTTCTGGCAGAAGAGTTTCTTGTCCTTTGGTGTCCATCAGCTTAATAATCCCAACTCCGTTGTAATGAAGAGAATTCTTCCCGGAACTTGTTGAGATACACCCAGTCAATGATCTGTCTAAGCAAGAGAAATATTTAGCATCTGCTACTATATGTCTTGAGGATCCCGAATCCAGTATGAAAGCATTTGGAAGAAACAAGGGGCTTGTGTGAAATGAGCTAACAGAGGTACTTTCATGGGCCTCGGTCAAACCATTCTTCTTCTTTTTTGGAAAAGTTGGTCTAAGATGAGGGTACAGCTTCCAACATCTGCCTTCTGGATGCGCAGCCCTTGGGTTATGCCACTTTTCATCGCACGCTTTCACATTTGAGCTGAGGAAGGACACGGAAGCTGTGCTCTCCTTGATCTTGTTAGATTCCGAGTCTCTGTTCAAAAAGCGATTGTTGTTGAACATTTGTAGGTGATTGAGTACATGTTTGGGGTTAATCTTCTTGTCAGAGTGTTTGATTTGTTGTACTATGGTATCCAAGGATGCCGGTAGCTTTTCTAGGATTAAATATGCAATGATATCAGTTGGTAAGTCAATTCCTACGTCGTGCAAACGCGAAATGGAGGTCTTAGTCTCGGTAATGAAGCCCGGAATATCCGATAAAGATAATGGATCTCTAAGAAACTCCTTAAACACCCTAGCTCGATTGGACGCATGATTAGAGGCAAGATACTTGTTTATATTGGTGTGGTGACCAATCCGGGTCACCATGAAAAAAAAAATATTTTTTTTGGTTGTACCCCTATGGGCACCTTCATTTCCCCCCATCTCTCAACTGCTCCCTGTCGTAGCGGTCTAGGACAGGCCTCTTACCTATCAACTCCTCGACAATCTCACCATCCTCAACAAATCATCCTCATCGTCTCATTCGATCGCGTCCCACCTCAATCCTCTCCTTCATCCTTCAGATCTTTCTCTGTTACATCCTCCTCGCTTACTTTTACTTTTGTCCGATCGATCTGACTCAGAATCCTTTCGTCTGTCAAAACTTGGCTCAACTCCATTGGTCCTTAGAACCTCATCTATCCCCCTACCTCATCAAGTTTGATCACCATCTACGCCTCCCCATCCAGTCTAGGATCGATTGAAAACTGAGACCAATCTACCTAGGTTACCTACTACCCACCTGGAATCAAATCTCTCCTCATCTATCCCATCTCATCCAGCGTTCCACCCTCCTTGATCGATTCCATCAATTTTGATCCCATCAGATCCTACCCTTCATCAATCATCTTCAAACTTGTTACCGTCTCAAACTAGCCCCATCCATTGACTCCCTCATCCATTGTACCCATTGTACCTACTCCATCCTCCAAACCTCCAAACTCATCCAATCCATCAAGTCTCACTACCTACCCCATCTCAATCGATCCCTCAATTGATTCATCATCCAACCCATTCATCACAAGATCCTACCCTACCTCTACCAACTCTACCTTTGAACCATCCATCCCATCCTCATCCAATCCTTTGATCGAACCTACCAATACTTGATCCTTGACCAAAACGTTCTCAAGCGTCAACTTTGAAACATCAAACAATCCTATATGATCAAGCTCTTGAGACCCTTAAAATCCCTCCACAAGATCTACATCAGGCCTCAGATCACCAAGATTGTCCTCAAACTGGACGAGTACCAAACTTGTCCCAACCACACTTCCTTGGTACTACCGGTTGATTGAATCAAGAACTTGGATCAAGAACCTCTCGATCAATCATCATCTCAACCTAATCCGGTTTTGATTGTCCATCCTCATGATCACCCCTCCCAACTCAAACCTGAATCATCCACCCAAGCTTCCTAGCCTACACCGCTCAAACCCGTTGGAACCTTCACCCCACTGTCGCCGCCGATCGGGCAACGACAGCCGTTGTCAACACCCGCGACCGCTGTCGCGGGTGTCCATCTGGTTGCCCGCGGTCATTCTTGACGCGGGCGACATTTCTTTTTTTTTTTTTTTCCTCTCATGTCATTTTTTTTTTTTATGTTTTCATTTTCCCGCACCTATTTGTAGTATCTCTTGTACATAGTATATAGGGCCTCATGTCTATAAAAGGAGGGGCTCTCCCCTGCCTTTTGGCGCAGGATCCATGAGACCATCATCATCTCATCTCATCTGTTTCCCCCATCATCATAATCAACTTATCCGTGGGCATCCTTCCCCACTTATCTGAGCAATTTATGCGGGTATATCCATGATTGCCCGTTGATCCTTTGAGCCTCCATACTCAAACTCTGTCCCTTGTGACCTTGATCCTTATCACCAACCAATAGCCTTGCTGGTTGAAGATGAATTCCTGTCTGAATTCTTGGGTGTGTTATACCACTCTGATCCTTTTTTCCGACCGTACTGTTCTTGATCTCTCCTTGATCATCTTTCTGGAGCCAATCACGTTTGATTGAAGGGATTTTATTAAGCTTAAAACCTGGAGTGTTATACCTCCCTTCTTCCTTAAGGTTGAATTCCGCCACGCTATTCTTGAGTCCCTTGAGAAGTGTTGGGATATTCTTGCTTGAATTTGTTATTGATTTGCTTCTAGAGCTTCATAAACAAATTGCTCTTGTTTTTTTCAGCCTCCCACAGTTATCTGTTACCCTTCAAGCGCTTGATTGCGGAGAGTTGGGCAGGTTCATTGAGAACCTGGAGGTTGGTTGGGATTGAGTTGATCTTTCCTAATCAGCTGCTGACAACCAGAGTTATTAGCTTGTGGGCTTTGTTACTTACAACTGCCTTGTTCTATTGAACTCTGAACAAACCTTGACTTATTTGTTCAATTCTTTACCTGCACCATCTTGCCTCAGATAGTGTTGTTTCCATTGCTACCAACAACTCTTCCCTTACTTTGATTTCTCATTCATAAGGTTCTTGACCTTGATTCCGGTTACATTTGAATATTATTGTAACTCCTAGGAGGGCAGCCTAAACAGCACCTTTCCCCTCCACAGAATTGCCACGGCTTAGCACCGTTTGGAGTCTTACATTGGCCCAGATTTGATGTGCGTCTTTCTCATTGTCTGCGGTAATAATGTTTGCTTGGATCGTGGTGTCAAGCTTGGATGTGAGTATCGTTCTGATTCTCACATTTTCCATGTGGCTGAGTCCGATTGGATTCCCGTTTGGGTCATTGTTCTTCTTTGTGAGTTTTGCGAACAGATCCTCTTGCAGGTCCATCATATTTACGACTCGATTGCGCCATATGGAAAAATTATTGGCAGTGAGTAAGGGAATTGCTTTGATCGCAGTTTTGAGTATTGTCGCATTCAACAAATTGGTCATCTTGGTTTCTGTTTGTTCAATAGATTGATATCTTGTTCCAGCAAAATTTGACTGTTAATCGTGAAGGATTTTGACCAGAAACTAATTTTCATTTGTCAGAAGGAGGTAAACAAAAAAGAAAAACGTAAAACAAATCATAAAACAGATACAAGAAACCTGTCCTACCCAAGGAATGAAAATGAATGATGTTGATGATACTTCAAATAATAAGCAGTAGGATCACACGCCTTGGATAGAAAAGAAATACAACCTGGTTGCCGTGATAGATGAGTCAGAAGGACTTTAAGGAAAAAATGAGAAGTTAAAAAGAAATAAACAATTGCACCGAATTACTTGAAGACTTCTTCAGTGATCTGACTTAGCACCTTTCTTCTAGACCTTGAGTGATGAAAAAACAAATCAGAAGGAAGTTGGAAAAGGAGAAAGTCAATGAGAGAGGAAGAAGACTGAAATGTTGGTCGTCTATTTAACATGCAAAAATGAGACTGCCTCTACTCAGGTGAATATGGATATGCCTAACTTCCTTGCCCGCGCGTGCCACTTGCAAGTCTTGAAGGAAAGGATAAGGCGCGCGCGTGAATGAAAAAATAAAAAAATAGAAAATAAAAAATAAGAAATAATAAAAAAAATAAAAAATAAAAAATAAAAAATAAAAGAATAAAAGGAAATATGATTGTTTAACTTCAACATACTTGGATTAAGCTTATTGCAAGGTTAAGTGGTTTGGTTATTGTTTATTGTTTTAAATCAATATGAATAAATTTATTATTAAATATCTTTATAGAGGGGCCACAATTATATTGGGGATCTTTAACACCTCTCTTCAGGGATTCCAGTATGAAAACACATAGTCCTGGTTACTTTGGGCTCTTTGGTTTAAAGAATATTTTACCCAAAGGTAATATGTATATAAAATACACAGTGAAGTGGAAGGGCCTTGTAGCCAAGCTACCACGACAGAGAAAGGATAATAAGACTTACTGGTATATTATTAAATCCTTTGGGTATCTGTTTGAGATGTGTACTGATGGTTTAAACCTGTATATTAGGGTTATAAGGTTGTTCAGCAGTTTTGATTGATAAAAAGAGGTTGAGGACGGATATTACTGATCAGACATTGCCATAAATCACTTACTTATCTCTTATAAGTATTTGATTACCTTGGCACGGTGTCTGGATATGAATATAACTGGGTCTCTGCCCATCAATATCCTCAAAGGAGCTCTTTATTTATAGCTTTTGGAGTCCCAATATTGTCCTTCTGAGGGTTTTAGGTGCTCAAAGGGACGGGCACTAAGGCTAGCAGGGTAACCAGGGGTAGCCTTTCATGTTTTCTTTGTGCTATAGCACGGGTAGCATAATTGCTTAAAAATATAAGTCATGTGAATTCATGTAATATTTTTACATCATTAGTTTTCTTAGTATGTCACGAAGATATTTATGTCTAGCAATTATTATAAAAGTATATTGAAGTATATTAATATATTTTTAGAAGTTGTCATTGTCTTATTTTCGACATTCTTGGTACTTTGAATTATATTAAATAAAAAATACGTATAAGAATTATTCATGTATTTTTATATAATATTATGTATTTTTAGACATTCTACTATCCACAGGAACATTTATTACATATTTAGGAAGTTCCAGTGTAGGTTGTAGCATGTTTACCCGGTACCTGAGCCTCTCAGGCCGCCTGTCACTCTGTCAACCCACAGTCCCGCGGCTGTGTACTTGTCAGAGGCCCGGGGCTGCATACACAACCTCGAAGGAGTGACAAGGCTGTATCTCATCCGCGCGCCGGTGCATTGGCTGCCACGGCTCCGTGCGGGAATTATGAAAAAACACATTTCCGCCCGTAACTCCCAAAATAAACGCAACACCTAAATTCTGACTGAATTTTAGGTGTGAAACCTATACGTGACAATGTTTGTAAAATATTTAATTGGTCAAAAAGCTCAATAATGGAGCTGTAGTATTTTGGTTTTTCTTTCCTTAATTATTTAAAAATATAAGGAGTTGGATTTCAAGGGTGGGGTCAGTGAGTGACCCTACCGAATTTTGGGTGGAAAACCCATTTCTGTAATAATATTTATGGTTTTCCTACTCCTTCTTAGGTTAATTTTATTACTATTATTTTTATTTTATTTTTGTTACTTTTGCAGCTTGCCCTTCAATATTAGCAAGCTGACAGCCCTGAGAAGCTCAAAATCACCCAAAAAGGTATTTAAACAGACATCTTTGGATTCATTATTAAAATATTATCAGTTTACCAGGAATTATTATTATCAATGAGACACCGTGTCATTGTTAGTCAAGTGCTTATGAAGAGTCTAAGCAGGTGATTTATGACTTAGTATGTAGTATTATTATTTATTTCTTAAACCAATCAACTAATTGAAGTTAAATCAAGCAATCCTCCCCAACTACTCTGAAACCCTTCTTATTATTGCAGGATTTTTGTGGTAAAGTGCTCAGAGTGAGTGTTTCCCTTCCTGTCTTGGCTGTTGTGCTGGTTAGCCCAGTCATATTAGTGGATAATCCATTTCTAAGGCACCCATCTCAAATCCAAGGTTCTTAAACTGCCTAAGGAGGCCCCTTGAAGATAGGTTGCTTTGTCTGTAAAGACCCCCAGTAGTTTAATACTGTGGCCCCTATTTTATATATATATATTGAAAAACTTTTATTACCAAACCAATTAAACCTTGAAACTGCTCTTATTATATTATTTATTTGAGCCTCTAAGCATTTATTTTTGTAATAATAATAATTATTATTATTATTCCAGTATTTTCATCACTCTCTGTAGCTAAAGGACTGAAAGGTTCTTGGTATCCAAGAGGTGACAAGGGGAAATATGTATTGGAATGTAATGGTTCAGACATGAGGGAATGAAGTCAGAAGCAATGCAAATATGAAGGTGTAGTTTATGCAGGGTAAGGGACTAGCCCATTTGAGAACTATACAGTTGATATGGTTTGACTAGTGTGAGTGCAAACTAGCAATAGCATGTGAATTTAAATGGGAACCCAGGGGTTATTGATACCCAGGGTAAAAGGGGCAGAACCCAAATGGATGGTTGACTGAGGTAGAATTGAGTGCAAGGTTTCCAAGTGGATGCTGAGTCAGTCTCCAAGAATTGAAGGTTATTATGCAAGGCAGAGTTGATAAGCTGAAGGCACCATTGATTTTGTGCTTCTAGTTTGTCACCCTTATGTACTGAGGTAGATGGTACTTGAAGAAAAGGAGTATGTCAAAGTAGGAAGACAATAACCCTTAAGCTTGAAGCATGACAGGGAGATGAGGATCAATTGGATTATTGTAAGATCAAATGGTAGTGATGAGTTGGGTGGATCCAATATGTTGATAAGATGGAGGCAACAGTCAGAAAAACAGCCATCAGATGATGACAGCAATAGATTGCAACAGGCATTTGAAGATGAGAGGTGATGGGAAGAAGGCAACCATGAGCAAACTGGCCAACGGATTTACTGATGATCAAGCAACAGATGATGGGAGGAAGGCAGATGAACAAGGGATGGATGGGTGTGTTGAATTTGGCAACCAATGATGGTAGTTGGATTGATTTCTTTGTTTGATATCAGTTGATGGCTAGACCATTGTAAATCCCTGGAAGTTGGTTTTAATGATTATGGTCATTAGGATGGTGGAAATGATGGATGGATGAGGACAATGAGAATGATGGTTCATTGAGAATGCTCAGAAAAAATAAATTGGTTTCCAAGCGCAGGATGAGGTATTTAAAGCAAGACCCTGGGGACTTGAACACCCCAGGGGAGCCCTTCCTAGACCACTAAGACAGCAAAAAGTTGGATGAGCAGAAAAATTGAAAAATTGTCATAGAAACATGAAATTTTTTTGATTATAGTCAGATGAAAGAATAAACCTATATAAGAAAATTTTTTAAAAAATTTCCCCCTTTTTCTGAGGTTTCCTGGATTGGTCACCACAATGGTCAATTTGTAAATTTTCCTGAACAGTCATGTGAGGGGTGAAGCCAAAAAGTTAGGTAAATTTCATAATATCTTTAACATTTCTTTTTCCCAAAGAAAGATTTGATACAATTGGACTCTTCATGTTTTACTTGTCCATTGGGTCTGGTAAAACTGACTGGATAATAAACGAGGAGGCAAAAAAGTAAGTTGAAGTAAAAATTGAAGAGTTAACTTGGGGGAAAGGAGGAATCAGCCAATCCTTCCTGGTTTCTGAGTTGGCTCATAAATATTTACTTACCCAAAATTCATGTAAGGCACAGGCATCTGCAAGTCAAAATGTACATACAATACTGTACATGCGTTTTTGAAGTCCCAGCTTACAAATTGAACTTATATTTTAGTTTCAGTTGTGATGCAATAAGACCTTCCTTGATGTTGCTTTCTAGTAAGCAATGTGTGGAAATTCATGGTGATTGAGCTATTTCAAATTTATTTACTTTGCTTTCAAATAAAAAAAGAAAAAAATCAGGGGCCTACCAGCTAGCCTGAATTCACAAAAATCCTGTAAATTCAGGCTTGGGTTATAAATCTGCATTTCACTTCCTATCAAATGCCATCAAGGAGCTCATGCCCAATGTATTACCAAGCTCAGGTCAAGATTTTACAAAACTCCAATCCACAGTAACTGTTCATTTTGCACAGTCACCATTGATTTTGTGCAGTGTCTATCCAGCAAGAAAATTTTAGATGATGTACATACCTTCAACTAGATATTGGGAAAAATCTTTGACAAGAGCTTCCTTGATGGCACTTGCTAACAAGTTCCATCAATTCCTTTGTGGTTCATTAGTTTTATTTTCTGCTATCACACACATACAGGGCCAAAAACTGTGAAATGGAATCAAGGACTGTAACAGAGGGCGTTGAAAAAATGTGTGATGAAACCTCATTCCTCACTTGGTTCAAGTTTTTCTTTTTGGAACATTGTAAATTTAAACAAATGTAACAAGGATAACACATGTAACAAGGACAAAACAAGGAAAAAGGAAAACACATCTAAAGAAGACAAAACTTGGAGTGCTAGCTTGCTACTGTGTACAGAGCAACCTGTCAAGACCAAAAAAAAAAATGAGAATGAGAATAAAAATAAAAATGAAAATGAAAATGAAAATGAAAATGAAAATGAAAATGAAAATGAAAATGAAAATGAAAATGAAAATGAAAATGAAAATGAAAATGAAAATGAAAATGAAAATGAAAATGAAAATGAAAATGAAAATGAAAATGAAAATGAAAATGAAAATGAAAATGAAAATGAAAATGAAAATGAAAATGAAAATGAAAATGAAAATGAAAATGAAAATGAAAATGAAAATGAAAATGAAAATGAAAATGAAAATGAAAATGAAAATGAAAATGAAAATGAAAATGAAAATGAAAATGAAAATGAAAATGAAAATGAAAATGAAAATGAAAATGAAAATGAAAATGAAAATGAAAATGAAAATGAAAATGAAAATGAAAATGAAAATGAAAATGAAAATGAAAATGAAAATAAAATAAAATAAAATATTAAGGCGTGAGAAATCCATAAATATTATTTTGTGAATGGATTCACCACTCAAGATAAGGTAGGGTCACCCACTGAACCCACCTTTGAAATATGACTCCTTCATATTTTAAATAATTAAATAATTATTTACCAAAAGTTCATGGCACCAATATGGCACCTTTTTGGCCAATTGAATATTTAACATGTATTGTCACAAATAGGTTTCACACCTAAAATTCAGTCGTAATTGAGGTGTTGTGTATATTTTAGGATTTACACATGGAAATGTGTTATGTCACAATTCCCGTGTGCAGCCCCGCGTCCCTATAAAACTCCTATGCATCACCCTCCTGCATACATAAGTTCCATGCGGAGCCAATATTGCCACAAACGCAGCAGATCCTACCCTGGGCCCATCTGAATGGAATTATCCCCGCATAAGTATCAGTTGTGACAAATCTGACAAGCAGTTAATTCTCACAGGAGCAACAACATAGAAAGCTTTATCAGGAATATGTAATAAGGTGACATATGCATTGAAAGCAGTCTAAAAACCTTAAAAACTTAATAAAAAATTATAAAATAATTCATTTAAAAATTTTTTAAATAATAAATAAAATATTGAAGGTTACCACAAAACAGACAGATCCAAATCTTTCAAGACCACAAAAAACTACAAGGAGTGGCCTTAAACATTATTAAAAATTACATACGTGCTCATCAGATAATGGGAAATAAATTGATATCCACATCTGTATACTTTAAAGCAATATTAATAGTACAAATGAAGGATAAGTTTAGAATGATCAGCATTACCCCATTAACAGATTAACAGATCCTGTGGCTAAAATAGTACAGAAATCCACCAAATCTGAGGACAGCTTATTGAAAGGACCAATTGCAAGTGCTAAGCGTGCCCCGACTGGCCTACCAGCCGCAGCCCATGAGAAGGACCCTCTCTATGTTCCCTGAGAAGCTCATTATCACCCAAAAGTATTTATACATACCTCTTTGGATCCATTATTCCCAATCAGTTTACCAGGAATTATTAATATCAATCAGACACTGTGTCATTGTTGATAAAGTTATTTTAAGGAGATAAGCAAGTGATTAATGTCTTATTCTGCAGTATTATTATTATTTCTCAAAACAATCCACCTGATTCATAAACATATAGTCAAGCAATCAACCCCAACTGCTCTGGAACCCTTTACCTGAATATTTGCAGGGTTTCTGTGGAATTATTGCTCAGAGTAAGTGTTTCCCTTCCTTCCTTGGCCATTGTGCTGGTTTTCCCAGCCATACCAGTGGATAAGTCCTTACAAGGAACCCATTATTCATTCAAAGGTTCTTAAACTTCTTAAGGAGGCCCCTTGGAGAGATTTTGTCTGTCTGCAAAGATCCCCAGTATTATAATACTGTGGCCTCTCTTTTTATGAAATATTTAAAACCCTTCTAACTAAAGCAATTAAAACTTGCACCAGCTCTTGAAGTATTTATTATTTGAGCTATTTCAGTTTTTTTTGGAATATTATGAGTACAGCATTTTCATCACTCTCTGTAGCTAAAGGACTGCAAGTTTCCTGGTATCAGAGAGCTGAAATGGAAAAATTACTTTAACAGAGTGCATGGACCTGTTTTTTTTCACCAGGAGACCAAATAGCTGAAAAAAGGCTGGAAGTTAAGTTATTTCCTGTCCTGTTTGTTTCCTGATTATGAAGGTCATGGTTTTTGATGGATTTGAATTACACCCAGTAATGATCCTTCTCAAATTATACATTGATATTTCACAATTGGGCACTCAGATTGCTCCTTGAGGAGGAGTAGTGAAATGATAAAATTTTATGATCCTCTGTACTATTTTTTGTTTTCATCCTTAGGGTGAATTGGTTTGTTTTCTAGAATTGAAATAATAAGCAGGAAATAATAGGTTCACTGCCATGAATTATTATTTAAATTTTCCATCATTTTTTCATCCTGATAATTAAATTTTTCACTGGGGGGGTTTTCAATTCCAACAATATTTATTTTACCAATACATAAAAATTGATAGATAATGATTATCCTATATTTTCATCATGAAAATAATTAATGGGTTAGGAATTTTTATGGTGTTGTTGATGCCATAAACATTGGGGTCAAGATGTGTCAGGGAGCAGGTGATTATCTTTTTTATTTATTATGGAACTGCAGAACCTCTTTACATATGTGATTTTTCCTTCAATTCTATGGTTGATTTATATATTCTATCCTGGAATCTAAGATTAAAGCATTCTCACCTATGAAATTTGAGATCCATCTTTCAAAAATTGTGGCACAAGTTTTGAAGCAGCTTTTCCTGATCTTTCAAGACTTGATAAATCAGTGGAGGAAACAAGGAAAAAGAGAAAATGGAACCTGGATCAAGAAAAAATTTCTATTCTAAATCAATTGGATGTGCAAAGCATCTCTCTTATGAATCACAGAAAAAAGGAAATATCTTATCTGATAATAAATGTATGTAGTTGAAAGGCTACTTCAAAAAATTGTGGATTCAAACCCACCTTTTGGAGGAAAAAATATGTTCATTGGTGGTTAATTAGTGATAATATTTTCTGTGTTTCAAAAAGTTACATGCCCCCAAATTTTTGATGCAAGTTTTTTTGGTTCTTCTTTCTGGAGACATTTCCAAGTTTTAAACCTGATTACCAGAATTTTTTACTCCATTTTGTAGATTTCCTAAATAATATAGAGGGTTTGAACAAAATCCTGCTTTCTAAACACCTGGTAATTCATGACCATAGTCAAGATTAACCTTTGGATGGATTGATCATGATTTTTTTTCAAACTTGCACTGTTGCTACCTTGAAAATGTTTATCAAATGAACCATTTTATTTTAAAAACTATGAATACATATTAAAGCAATGACTCTGTTGAAGATGATACTCAAAATTGATACCAAAAATGGTTTCTCAACACATTATTTCTTCCTGTCTTTCCTCCTCATAGCTTGAATCTTAATTGTGCTTTGCAATGGAAATTTCTTGATTCTTTTCAGATTGTGAAGCAATTTCATAGTTTCCAAGATTGCAACTGGTGATTAAATAGGAAGGCTTATTTCCCTTCCCCACATGCCCTTGGTTACTGACAGTGGTGAAAATGCCTCCCTTCCAAGACATTTTTCAAACAATTTGCAGTTAATTTGGCTTTCTTATTTAGAACAAACAAATCTCAAGGTCAGTAATCTCTAAGTTTTGGTCTTGATATTCAAGATTAAGTTTACAGCCAATATGCACAGTCATATTTAGCATTGTCAAGCATCAGATTCAGCCACTCAACCAGGGTTGTTGTCAGACATAGAAATTACAGCCTGATTTAATTTTAGCCTGATAGAATTTTGTAATTATACTTAGGTTTTATATTCTCTACATCCCAGAAACTGATAGATTTGAAATATATATATATTTTGAAGGAATACTATATCAATCAATTGAAATTATCTCAACATTGATTCAATTGTAAATTTAACAATGTTTTTATTTTCCACATTCTTCCAATCAACCCACATTCCATTACCTATCCAAATTATTAAATTGATACAGAGGTTTTTAATCTTTAAATACCAGAAACTGATGCATTTGAAATGTATATTTTGTTTGAATTACTCCTATATCCATCAAATGAAATCAGGTTAACCATGATTTAATTGTTGAAAATTAAAAAATATTTAATTTTTCACATTAGGGAATATCAGAGTTAGCATACCTGCCATCAGAAACCCGCCATTTTTTTGACAAAACCTGCCATTTTTAATGGTGGATTTCTGAAATAGACATACCCCTTAACTGGTGAATTTCAAAATGGTGGTTTTCATGAAAATGGCGGATTTCAAACATCAAACCCACCATTCAACCCACCATTTATGCATAACCATTCATCCACCATTCATCACATCCAAAAAACCTTTTGGCACCTCCGCCTCAGTAAATCCATACCAATCCCATCTCCATCACATCACACACATCTCATCTCCATTGCTTCAAATCTCCATTGTTTCACATCTCTATCACTTCACACAAACCATGTCATCATCTCATCACCCCACATCCCATCACCATCTTTTTCATCTCCACATTTCCAATCAAACTTCCCAGCAGAAATTTGAAAACACAAAAAACCTGACTGAACTTTTGTTACTATTTGACTTCCATTCAGAATCTGATTCAGACTAAAAATTGGAATCAACTTGGTTGGCTTTGAATGCTCTATTATAAAAGCAACACATGGTTCCAAGAATACAAACTCTCTAAAATCCTATGTATTAAAGGAAAAAGCTTCATCTCTGCCCCAAATTAAGCTTCCAGCAACTGTTCTCCACTCTATTTCCTTCATTCATAAAACTTTTGGAGATGATAGAAGACCACCACATCTTCCAGAAAAATTCTTGGAATCATCAATGCAATCCAGATTTCCAACTTTCCATTGCTCTTTGTAGATTGGGATCCAATGGAAATGGAGAAGCAATTCATCAATTAGAAAATCTATTCTCAGTTGGTTATGGAACCATTGACTTATACACTAAAAGAGTCATGATTTCTATCCTATCTTTCTGTTTCTCAGTCCTTTCTTGGCCAACCAAAGAAGAATGCAAGGATATATCTCAAGTATTGGAGACAGAAGGCTTTCCAGGTTGCATTGGTTTTATTAATGGAACCACCATCCCCTTGAGTAAAAAACCCAAGCTAGATGGCAACCACTATTTTGATTGGAAAAAGAGGCAATTGATTCATTCTTTTCCAATTACTTTGATAAAACTTTTGATCACACACAGAACAAATATGTTGCATCTCTTTTTTTAGATACTCCATGTCCCTACAACTTGTTTGTGGTGAAAACAAGAATTTCAAATCCCTCCAAACTTGCCTTACAGGTTCTTGTCATGATTCATATGTTTTCAATTGAATGAGGATTGTCCAAAAACCAGAGAACTACTTTGACCAAGATCAATACCTTCTGGCTGATTTAGCTTATGCAAGTGGGACATATGTGGTTCCAGCATACTGCAATTTTTTTTCCAATGATCAAGGAAAAACCAATTTCAATTATCATCTTTCCCAATCACAAGTTTGGATTGAGCATGCAATAGGAGTTGTGGAAGGAAGATGGGCCAGATTAAGGGAAATGCAAAACCAGCTTCAAAAAACCAAAGAAGTTCCTCATCAACTGGATTATCACTTGTGTAATTGTTCACAACCTTTTGGTTGACATAAAAGATGAATGGGACAAAATATTTGATGATGATACTATGGATCCTCCTAAATTCATACCGGTCTCATCTTTTCCCTCATCTTCTTATATGAGAGAAAGTATTCTACCTCTCAACCTTGCTTGCTTTTATGATTAATTTTTGATTTTGAAATAGTTAAAAAATCCCTTCACTGTATTTTTTTTGGTTTTGGTTGTTCAAGCAAGAATCCTAGGCTGACTCGCTTGGTTTTTTTCTCTCTTTGTGGACTTAGACAAAACAGAACCAACACCTCAACCCACCAAACCACTCACCTCAGCCCACCAAACCACTGGTCCACTCTCCTCCTCACCCACCACCTCCACCTCACCCATAACCTCCACCTCACCATTGCACCTGGTAAGCTTCCCCCCTCCTCCTCATCCTCCCCATCATCTAATACTTACATCCATCCCCCTCCATTCCCCTTCACCCCCCCCCCCACCTCACCTCCTTGGTTGATTCCCCAGAAAAGCTCCCCCCCCTCCTCCTCATCACCCTTTTCCCTCCCCCTCACCCCTCTCCCTTGCTCCAAACTAACACCCCCCCTCTTGCTCCCCCCCTCTTGCTCCCCCCCCCCCTCTTGCCCCCCCCTTGGCTTGCCAACGCAGGCCGCAACCCTCTTGCTTGCCAATGCCAATGGTTTCCCCCCCCCTTGGCTTGCTGAAAACGCTAGTTGCCCCCCCTTGGCTTGCTAATTCCAAAAGAAACCCCCTTGCTTTCCAATGCCAATCTTTCTTCCCCCCTCTCTTGCCCCCCCCCCCCTTGGCTTGGCAACACCAATTGTAACCCCCTTGCTCCCCAAGGCCAATGGTTGGCTCCCCCACTTGGATTGCCAACGCCAATCTTGCTGCCCCTCCCCCTTGGATTGCCAAAGCCAATGGAAACCCCCTTGCTTGCCAATGCCAATCTTTCTGCCTGCCCTCTCTTACCCCCCCCCCCTTGGCTTGCCAACACCAACAGCAACCCGCTTGCTCACTGATGCCAATGGTTGGCCCCCCCTCTTGGCTTGCCAACCCTCCCCCTCACCCCCTCTCCCTTGCTCCCAACTGATGCCCCCCCCTCTTTCCCCCCCCCTTGCCTTGCCAACACCAATGGCAACCCCTTGCTTGCTAATGCCAACGCTGACAGTTGGTGGCCTCCCCCTGCGGGCTCCACCCACCCCCCCTTCCTTGCCGCCAGCCCCTGCCCAGCTGACAGAGCCAAGCCCCCTCCTCCTGCACAGCCAGCAGAGCCCCACCTCCTCCCCAGCCAATCAAGCCCAGCCTGCCCCATCCTCTCTGGCCCATCAACCCTGGTATGTTTTTTTCACATCCCGGTATTTTTTTTTTTTAAATTATTTCTGTCATCAAATGACTGACATGGTTTTTTTTTGTAACCCTTCTTTGACCCCTTTTTCTTCCATTATCTTTCTTCTCCCACCGCACTTACAATGTTATACTCCATATTAAATCCCTTCTTGATCCTCACCCCAAGCAGGGAATTTGCCCGGGAGGGAACAAGATGGAAGGAGATGAGGTGACAAACATACAAAGAGGTGGAAAGCAGAGGGCTTTGAAGCAATAGTGGGATCAAATGAGGGCATCAGAAATCTCTTTGGAACTTGAAGAGTGGGGATTTTATTTTTTTATTTTTTTTTCATCTGTCAGCTTGCTACTATGTACAGAGCAAAACTGTCAAATAGTAACAAAAACTATGAAAAATAAGAATACCTCAATTAACAAAATAAGGAGTGAGAAATCCATAAATATTATTACAGGAATGGATTCCCCACCCAAAATTAGGTAGGGTCACTCACTGACCCCACCCTTGAATTCCAAGTCCTTATATTTTTAAAATAATTAAAAAGAAAAGTACTAAAAATTACAACACCTGTATGGCACTTTTTGGCCATTCTAATATTTCACACGCATTGTCATGTATAGCGTTTACACCTAAAATTCACTCAGAATTGAGGTGTTGTGTATATTTTAGCAGTTACACGCGGAAATGTGTTATGTCACAATTCCCGCGCGCAGCCCCTCATCATTACATAACTCTATGTACTAGTACCAGCAGGTTCCCACGTACTAGAGACCCGCGCGCAGCTGTTTCTGCCACGCACGCAGGGGATCCCACCCCGCGTGCATATTTACTAACTGATCCCTGCGCCTGGATCAGTCATGACTAATCTGACAACCAGGTACCGCTCAGAAAAGCTACAACCTAGTTAGGGTTGCCTATTATGTGAAAAAAAGGACATATGCATTACTAATGATCTAAAAGCATCAAAAGGTAAATAAAATTAATGAAAATTAATTTTAAAAGATTTTTTAATAATAAATCAAAGATCAAAGATTACCACATAAATCACTGATTCTGATCTTTGAAGACCACAAAACACTACAAGAAGTGTTCATAAAAATTATTAAAAATTATCTACATGATCAGCAGATGATGAAAAATCAGTAAACATCCTTATCTGCACGCTTTAAAGCAATATAAATAGTAAAAATAAAGGATGAGTACAGAATGATCAAATTTACACCATAACAGATTAACAGATCTTGTGGCTAAAATAATACAGAAATCCAGCAGATCTAAGGACAGCTGATTGACAGAACCAACTGGACATGCTAATCTTTCCTTGAATGGCTTGCAAGCCTCAGCCCACAAGCAGAAACCTCTCTACGTTCCCTGAGAAGACCAAAATCACCCCAAAAAGGTATTTATACAGACCTCTTTGGATCCATTATTCCATCATCAGTTTACCAGGAATTGTTTATCATCAATCAGACACCGTTTCATTGTTAATCAAGTGCTTATATGAAGATAAGCAAGTGATTTATGACTTAGTCTGTAGTAGTATTATTTACCTATATTAACCAATCAACCATTGTAGTTTAGTCAAGAAATCTACCCCATCTGCTCTGAAACCCTTCCAATTATTCCAGGATTTTTGTGGTGAATTGCTCAGAGTGAGTGTTACCCTTCCTGTCTAGGCATTTTTGTGCTGTTAAGCCCAGCCATTAGTGGAATAAGTCCTTTCTAAGGCACCCATATTTATTCAAAGGTTCTTAAACTGCCTAAGGAGGCCCCTTGAAGGGAGGTTGCTAGTCTGTAAAGATCCCCAGTAGTATAATACTGTGGGCCCTATTTTATATTATATTGAAAACCATTTACTAACAAACCAATTTAACCTTCCAACTGTTCTTATTGAATCATTTATTTGAGCTTCTAAGTGATTATTATTGGAATAAAAAGCATTATTATAATTCCAGCATTTTTATCAATCTCTGTAGCTAAAGGACTGCAAGGTTCCTGGTATCAGAGAGCTGAAATCATCAGAGAAAATATATTTACAAGCCCAGGATTTGAGTAATCTGCTTTAATTCATCTACTGTTTTACTTCTACCAATGCTTGCCACAACTATTGAACACTTATCCTTTTTGTCTTTTTCCAGTTGTTCCCTCTCCATTTCCAGTTGTGCTTTCTTTCAATCTTTCTCCTTTTCCTTTTTTGAAATTCTAGATCAGCCTGTTTCAACTTCCATTCAGCATCCCATTTTTGTTGATGAGCCAAACTCTTGGCTTTCTGCTTTTGAAAATCAATGGCCAGTTGATGATTCAACTTCTCCTTTTCAAACTGAAGTTTTTCGGATTCAATTTTTGATTCCGATTTTTTTCAGAGGGGAGTAGGAATGAGCTTGATTTGTAAACCAAGTTGAATCCAATGGGGTTACCAGAATCTTGCTTTGCCATGATCTCCTCAAAACCCACAAAATTTGAAGTGTTTCTCCTCTTTTGAATGCTATTGGGGTTGATGTTGAGGGAATTGGAGGCATTTTTCTTTCACTTTGCAGAGGAGGTTATTGTGGGAAAGTCATTGATCTCATTTGAAGGGGATGTGGCAGGCCCCATGGGCTTGAGTATTTGGTCATTTAGCAATGGATGAGCCTGTTTTTTTACAATCTAAATCAGTCAGGATTAACTAGAAATAAGACAAATTATCTTGGTTCCTTACTTGAGCAGATGCTGAAAATGGTGGTGGAACAGGAATAATTTTGGCTTGCTACCATGTACAGAGAAACCTGTCAAAGTAACAGAAATATAAAATAAAAACAAGTAAACAAGGATATTAAATTCAACTTAGAAAGGAGTAGGAAATCCATGAATAATGTTGCAGAAATGGATTTTCCACCCAAAATTAGGTAGGGTCACTCCCTGACCCCACCCTTGAAATCCAACTCCTTATATTTTTAATAATTAAAGAATGAAAAGACCAAAACACCACGGCATCACTTTGGAACTTTTTGGCCAATTTAATATTTCACACACATTGTCACGTATAGGTTTCACACATAAAATTCAGTCAGAATTGAGGTTTTGTGTATATTTTAGGAGTTTCACGCGGAAATGTGTTCTGTCACAATTCCCACACACAGTCCCCCATCCTTACATAACCCTTAAATACCAGTAATATCAAACTACTGTGTACTGAAGTCCTGCGTGCAGCCAATTCTGCCATGCATGCAGCTGATCCCACCCCGCGCGCATCTGAATGGACTGATTCCTGCTTCAGGATCATTTGTGACTAATCTGGCAAACAGGTACCGCTCATTAGAGCTACAACCTAGTCAGGATTATCTGGTATATGTAATAAAGTGACATATGCATTACTAATAATCTAAAAACTTTAAAACTTAAATAAAATTGATAGAAGGCTAATTTTGAAGTATTTTTAATAATAATTTTTTTTTTTTGAGGATTACCACGTAAACCTCTGATCCTGATCTTTGAAGACCACAAAACACTACAAGGAGTGGCTGTAAAATTTATTAAAAATTATCTATATGCTCAGCAGATGATGAAAAGTCAATAAAAATCTACATCTGTCTACTTTAAACCAATATCATCAATACAAATATAGGATAAGTGCAGAATGATCAAATTACTCCATGAACAGATTAAAAGATCCTGTGTGTATAATAGTGCATAAAACAGCAGATCTGGGGACAGCTGATTTAAATCACCAAGTGGACGTGCTGAACCTGTACTGACTGACTTGCTAGCCTCAGCCCATGAGCAGAACCCTCTCTACTTGCCCTGAGAAGCTCAAAATCACCCCAAAGGGTATTTATACAGACCTCTTTGGATCTATTATTCATCATTGTTTTACCAGGAATTATTATTATCAATCAGACACTGTTTCATTGTTAGTCAAGTGCTTATTAGGAGATAAGCAAGTGATTCATTACCTACTCTGTAGTAGTATTGTTTATTTCTGAAAAACCTATCAACCCATTGAGGTTACTCAAGCAAATTACCCCATCTGCTCTGAAACCCTTCCTATCTTTGCAGGATTTTTGTTGTGAAGTGCTCTGAGTTAGTTTTTCCCTTCCTGCCTTGGCCATTGTGCTTTTTTGCCTTGCCATATCAGTGGATATGTTCTTATAAGGCACCCATTATTTATTCCAAGGATCTTAAACTGCCTAGGGAGGCCCCTTGAAGAGAGGTTGTCTTTCTATAAAGATCCCCAGTAGTATAATAATTTGGCCCCTCTTTTTATAAAAAATTGAAAACCCTTTTAACCAAACCAATTAAACCTTGAACCAGCTCTTAACATATTTATTATTTGAGATTTTTAAGTGTTTATCATTGGAATACTATTACTTTTATTATTTCAGTATCTTCTATCACTCTCTGTAGCTAAAGGACTGCAAGGTTCCTGGTATCAGAGAGCTGAAAAAAATTTGCTCCTTGTTGGCCAAGTGGTTAAGTTCTTCCCCCCAGGAAGAGAGAAATCCAAAGAAGGAAGTGAGAGGTCCAAGGAAGGGTTTGAATTGTTGATCAATGCTGATGCAGATTTTATTGGAGCTGATTCTGTTGGAATATCCTCCTCCATGTCAGATTGGGTCCACTCATAGGTTTAATTGGGATCATCATTGCGTTTAATTGGGATCATCATTGCATTTAATTGGGATCATCATTGAGTTTAATTGGGATCATCATTGCTAGGTGGAGAATCCACAGCCAGGTTGTCAGCATGACCTGAATCTGATTGTTGGGAATCAAAAGCAGATAAAGGGGTTATATTGGCCTTCTATCAGCCAACTATATGCCAAGGATCTAGCTCCTTCTAGCTACTAGAGGTGATAGAAAATTTTGAGCAAAAATGTTGAAAAATGCACGAGATATATTTTGGCTGAAAGGGTTAAATTTATTTATATATATATATAAATAAATTTAAAAGGAGGGGTCAAGAACTCAATTGGGTTGTTGAGCCCTACGGAACACAGGTATATGTCTGTTAAGGACAATATAGATGCAATTTTGGTGCAAGGTTGTGTGTAATTTCCTTGGGTTTTGGGTTATGCAGAACCTAAAAAAAGGATATAAGTCAGCAGGATCACTTACTAGGCCTAGATCTGGACTTATTCTTGATGGATGGGCCAATATGCAGGGATTCAGGGTGCTGGAAGCTGATGCTGGGGCAGGCTGAATGGCTGGATGCTGATTTTGGCCAAAAATAAGGATTCAAGAGTTTTGTCTATAATTTTATCAGAAAGTGGTCCAGGATCACACACTTATTTCTTATAAGGGTTTTATGGCTTGAGGGCTAAAATATCTGAAGCAATAATGACTATATAACTTGATGAATCAGTCAGAAATGGCTGGGGGAGGAGCCTTTATTTATATCATTTTGGGTCCCCTCATGGTGCAGTCTGTTTACCAACCAAAGGAGGGTGACCCAGGCTAGTACTGAAGCCAGTGAGCCATCAGTGTGTTTGTGTAGACCTACCCTGGTCACTACGGAGGTACAGGAAGCCCTATGTCATCATGCTTGGGGCTTGATACACGTTTCTGTACCCTGAATGACCTCACTATATCAGCCAAAGAAGTAGTATTCAATTAGTAAAATATAGTGAACAAGGCTAATGCTGAGGCTAAGGGACCATCAGTGTGTTTGTGTGGACCTTCTCTAGCCACTACAGAAGCATGGAGAGCCTTATGTCATCATAATTGGGGCTTGGTACACGTTTCTGTACCCTTAATGATCTCACTGTATCAGCCAAAGAGGTTGTATTCAATTAGTATTTTTAAATATAAGCCATGGTCTCCTGAGGCCAGGGGCTTAAACACATGCTCAGGAGACTTTGTTCTGAGGGCTGATTTCAAGTATGAGGCTCTTCTTTCCATATTTTTCTAATTGGGGTTTCTTTTATTGAGTAGTGAGCCCCTGGTTGTGACTAGTTACATACACTCTAAATTGTACAGGGTACAGGGGAGGTTGTATGGGTGCCTGGTATATTGTGAGCACGTTAGCACAAAGCTAATCTACTGTTTATCCCCATTGCACACTCTCAGGGTGCTACAGTAACTAATATTAGTCTAATTAAATCTACTAAATTGGGTATAAGCCAGTGGTTGTGACTAGTTACGTACAGTCTTCCTTGTATAGGGTACAGAGGAGGTTGTATAGGTGTCAGGTGTCTTGTGGGATAGTCAGCACAAAGCTAGGCCTCTGTGTATCCTCAGTGTACCCTCTCAAGATGCTACTGTACCTATTGTGTACTCTTATGGGCCCAAACCTTCTGTACAGGTCCCATTGCAGGGGACCCTGACAACCTTTGATACAGCTCTCAAAAGGATGCAGGGCCCAATTTTTCCAAACTTTCTGTTTGTTTGGGAATTCTCATGCTGTTTGCTACCTTGTGGTGGTGCTCTTTGGGCCGCATGTGGTGTGGAACAAGGCTGTGGGGTGTATGTGAGGTACAGTACACAGGGGTGTCACGTTTCTACCTGAAGGAGCAGGAACTGGAGGGTGGTTCCAGTGGGTGACCCTACCTAATTTGGCACAAGGAATCTGTTTCTGCAATAATATCCCTACTTTTCTTACTCATTAAGGGTTTTTATCTCATTTTTGTTTTTAATTTATTATTTCCCTATTTTTGTATTCATTATTATTATTCATTCATTTTTATTTCTGGGGTCTTTAGTCAGTTGGTTCTGAATAGTAGCCAGCTGACACCTTCTTTCCAAAGATTTCATCCATTTGAACATAAAAAGGACAAATGGAGTCCAACTTATCAACCACCAAGTTGATTCCCTTTGCTTTATTGGAGTCAGTGATACCAAAGCTGGTGGAGATTGACATTCAGTGGGCTTTTTTGTACTTGTTTCAATAGTTCTTGAATTGCTCCCACATCTGTTTGGATGAAAGATCCAGCCTACCTTTGGTTTTATTCTTGAGTTCATTGGCCATCAGGAGATAACCATTAACCTTAAAGGAAGGAGGTTGCCCAACTTGTGTTTCATTGTTGGATACAAAGCAAGCATTGTAGTTGGATGGAATTTTGAGCCAGTTTACCAGGATGATGTGATCAGCTCTCTTGAGCCAACTTGAGACTGTGGAAGCTGATGGGGGAGGATTGTTGTATGTTGAGTTCTTGGGGGATGTTTGCTTTGGTCCATTGGATTGTTTAGTGGACTTGTGGGGGGAGGATTTCTGAAGGGCCATTTCAAAAGAGTAAGGGATGAAGCAATGAAGCAATGAGAGTGATGAAGTGATGAGAGTGATGAAGTGTTGAGGGGATGAGGGTGATGAAGCAAAGAGGACAGGAAGAGATGAGAGTGATGAAGTGACAAGAGGGATAAAGCAATGAGAGTTAGGATGTGATGAAAGCAATAAAGTGATGAGAGTGATGAAGTGATGAGGATAGTGATGCAATGTGAGTTAGCTGGATGCAATGAAAGCAATAAAGCAATGAGAGTGATGAAGTGATGAGAGTGATAAAGCAATGAGGATAGTGATGCAATGAGAGTTATCTGGATGTGATTAAAGTAATAAAGTGATGAGGATAGTGATGAAGAGATGAAGAGCGATGAATCAAATTTTTTTCAGATGAGGTTGGAGGTAGAATTTTTTGGAGGTTGGTGGAGGTGGAAAACCACGGGTGTATGAAGTGGACAGGTGGTGGAAGCCTTTATATACTTTACTTGAAAAACCCCACTAATTTCCAGGTAACTCTGACACATCTGATGTGAAATAAGTGGGTTTTTTGATTTTTAATGGCGGGTTTGAAATGGCAGATTTGGTTTGAAACCCGCCATTAAAAAATGGCGGGTTTGCTTAACTCTGATACGCCCTATCTTTCCAATCAACCCACAGTCAATTTCCTATCCAAATTATTAAATTACTATCAGTCCCCAAATTTGGGGGCAATACTCCAGTCCGGATAAAGTAATATTGTATGCTTTCCCCATTCATGACCCCCCTCCTGCCGGGGATGGGGATATTCGAAAGAGACACTTCTACCCCTTGAAAACTTCTGCCTCAAGTACCGAATACAACGAAAGTAGCTGCGACTTCACCCGAGAAAGCACGGGGTTTTCCTAAATCACGTGAATCTGCTGTCGAGTCTCAACCGTGACGAGAAAGCTTCGCCCCATTTTTCACACTTCATACAACAAGTTAATCGTTTCGATGTCTGATATCTTGTAGCCTCTGGGACCGTAATGTTTAATTGGTCCTCTTTGCTTCTCTTAAACTTGAAATATCGGACTTTCCTCGCTGTCTGACTAGCTATTATCATAATGGATTATGTTTGGGGCTGTCTCTAGGGTTTCACTCTTTCCTTTCCAATTCTTCATTTTTCTTCTTTGCTTCCTGATTCCTTCTCCCCTCCCCGGTCCCCTTTTTCTAGTCAGTAGCAACGCCCCCTAGAGGTGTAGACCCGGCCGTTGTGATCGGGACACTAGTATGGATAATTTGTACACATCAATCCATCAATTACCTGCAGAATAGTGCCGTTCCGTCTTATATCTGGCGGCACCCAAAGATCACTTCAGACTGACTCCCGCATCAGCATTTCTTGCCAGTATTGACTCCGTCGGCATAGACAACTCACATCGACAGTTGACAATCTGATGGCGCGAGTAATATCTTGTCGTCCCTCGCGTCCCCTACTCCATGCAACTCTAATAGCGATGAGCATGATCCGGAACTTTTTGAAACATGGTCTTCCTTGCCTCGTGTTAGCATGCTACTGGCGCCACGATTTCCAAGTCCATGCTCGCCCAAACCTTCCGACCCGAGTAGGTACGCACCCTCTTCAATCTTGGGTTAGTCCAAGTCGGGGCGATCTCTGGCCGGAAGAGCTTCATGCAGAAACATTGCAGATTGGACCGCACCTGGGCTCAGGCTATCTCTCATCAGTGCATCACACCATCCAACCGACGGAACTTGCGCACCTTCCGGCGCTCACAACGGGAAGGTCTAAAGCTGGACGCTTGGAAGGTAAGAATCTCCCATGACGTTCATTCATTTGATTTTATTCACTGATTTGTTGTCACCTGGCCCCCTGCACACCTGATCCAGCCGAGGGAATGGAATCTGAATCGATGTCATTACTTCTGAGCCATGGTGAAAGCAAAAGACAGCGATTAACGCCAAATATCGACGCCTATCGTGACTCCTATCAGATTTCGTCCAATGGGGATCATCCAATAATTCTGCCGGATTCTGGCTTTGGAGGTTAGAATTGCGAGAGCGAAGTTTCTACCCTTCATTATTCAGAGCAATTGCGTCATTGGTTGACCTTCCTTCAAGTGGGCTGAAATAAAGCAGTACGATCCATCAACGAATTCGCAGACGTCCATCTGCCCGATGTCTACACCCCCACGACCGCAACCTTTTCTCCGCAAGCTTCGCTTCCGATTGTTCCATCCGACGAATGGTTCGGTGATCCATCGAAAGAAATCAATTTTGAAAGAGAACCGTTTGAGTCGACTACTAAACAACCGCCGCTCTTGTCCAATGATGAGTGGGACGAGTTCGTTCGTCTGATGAGCAGTCCGTCTGGATTGACAGAGTCATCACACCCCGGAATGGGAAATCCTTTAGACTGGTTCGGCAAAGGAATGACAGAAAAACCATGGCATTCAAGCTCTCATCTTCTGGATTCAGCGCTAGGTTACCCCGGTAATACGTCTCCTCAAAAGCACGAAGGTGCACCCCCAGCTCATCCAACGACCTTTTCAGCTCCAGAACAGCTTCACAGTCCTTTCCTGGACGCTTCCCGGCATCTCGACCCGGACTTAGGTGTTTTCTCCGTCAAGGACCTCGCGCTGCCTCAAGCGCCTCACTCGCAAGGTGGGAGAGAGACCCTTTCATCCTCACAGCGAAGTCAAATATCCACTTCTTGTTTCTTCAAAGCTTGTTCCGATATTAGAATCCTAGCCGCTCTTTACCATTTCTGACAATTTCTTAACGCCTTAAACATCTATATTATTGCCCAGGGAATACAGAAGGCCCAAGTTCATCTGACTTGCGGACGTCCCCGCCGCTATTTAGCCCTATTCTCACAGGCTCATCGGATCCTCGGGGTCACATTGACAGTTTGGCCTCTGGGAAAGAGCTTTCCTCTCACCTTTCAACATTTGGTCTGCATTCGGGCCTCTCGTCAAACTATTACCACGGGTTCGAAATTTCTGGTCCCTCCATGGTCGAGCAAACACATCCGCATGTCGCTGGAATCTTCCACAGTCACTCTTTTGCAGACAATCCAGCATTCTTGACGCCTAGCTTAAATCATCTCAAACAAGGCTGGAATGACCCCTCTGGACTCCGAGATTTGGATCACCGTCAGTTGTAATTTATTCCAAGATATACCCCCTCGTGATGCAAAGGCGTGCATGTAAAAGTCACTGTTCACTCGAGCTGATTCTCTAATTGCTTTCAGGGTTGTCAACTCATTTTGTTAGTCAGACACATAGTTTTGGAGATGATGGACAAACTAACCTGCGAAATCAAGTTCCCGATCACTTGCCACCGGGGGAAGAGTTTGAGCTACCGGAGAAAAAGCGACATCATTTGGACCAGGATGAAATGGCAAATCATTCTCGCAAATTATCAGATATGGACAAAGCCAACCCCTCTCGCGAATTATCTGACACGGACAAAGTCAACCCCCTTTTCCCTCCTCAGAATGGAAACTCGGAAAAGGCCGTTGAAATAGCGCTGTACGGACCTCTCTTTCCCGCAAACAGCTTGACCAGTGCGCTGTTTTCTCGCCTTTTCAAACAATTCTACGAGTTTATCCACCAAAACGACTGGGCTATCCGATGCAGAGAATCAAGGTTCATCGAAAGTGGATCCCAACGGCTCCCAGACAAGTCTAGACTTGAGCCCATCCTGCAGAATGCTGGCATAATCGACATGATTTACGATCCACAGCGCATACCGTTCACAAAACGTTCTATAGAGACCAGAATGAAGAACTTGGTGCAGTGGTTTGTTTACATCAATGCTGCTGTGATGAGGCAGCACGACAAAGCGAGTCGGAATGATCAATCTGAGGAAAAATCACACCAGGAACTGCTTGACTGGTTCTTCATTCAGGTTGTTTCATCTCTGACCTCCCAAGATCTCATTCGAAAGTTTTCTCAAGGGGGTCATCGCGATCGAACCGTAATTAGTCGAGGTAGACTTTATTGGCCCAAAGAAAGGGACAACTCACTCGAAATATCATTTCTTGCCATGAATATCTGGTACGAAAGATTCAAATATGAGACCTGGCGAGATATGGGTGGAACGAAGGAGAAGGTACTTCGAAAGATGAGGTCATTAGTAGATCAAGCGATACATTCGGATTTCAAAGTCGACGAACATGTTGAAGAGGAAATTTCCCATTTGGGAAACTTCAAGATCGAAAGCTTTCAGAAACTACCATCTTCACTGAGACCTCCAAGACGGGAAATTCAGTTTCGATGCCCAGCTGATGTTGGGGTCGAAGCCATATGGGAAAAGCTTTTGGGTGAACTATACGACTTTAGGGGTAAAATGCGTACACCTGACAGAAAGCTCATAGATCCCCCCATCGCACTCGTCCCAGCCGGCCGAAAAAAAAAATATTGGTTGATTAGGCTTGTCGATACCCCAGAGATAATTCCGCAACCAGTTTCCAGACAAATCCTTTTGCGAAACATGGAGTTCTTCCTGGCAAATATATACGTGTTTCATAGATCTCTGCTAGATTATACTATGACAGACAAAACTTTTGAAGTGAAAAAGAGTTTTCAGCGCCAATTCTTCTCATGGCTTCATGACGTCATGTTTTTAGAAAATCAAGAGGGAAGTAAGCTTCCTGTCTTTGGCAAAATAGAGGCCAAAGATATCCCACAGATCAATTCATCCCACTTTGGTCCAATTCAAGTCTATTTGATTAAATACCTGAATAATCAAGCTGCATACAAGAGGGTGGTTCACGTTGCTCTTACACTCTTAGGTTACTGGTACAAAAAATATCATCCAGATTGGTTTTTTTCAAAATTTGAAACTGATGAAAGTTATTGGAGACAGATGATTGAGTTTCTAGAGAAGGATCAGATATTCTATGTTGTCATCTCTGAGTAATCTAAATGATCATTTCAAAGAAGAAAAGCATTTGAAAAAGCATGAAAAATCAAGAGAAATTTATACTTTGAAAATTTCTAGAATTGTGATAAATAGATCCTAAAAGAACTGGTAGCAGGAAATTCATGTAGCAACATCAAAATTAATGATTATTTGACATAAAGGCCTCCACAGCATCACTTTCAGTTTGGAAAATCCTTGGCTACCAAAAACAAAACCACTTTCACCAGTGATTCCACAATAAAATATCAGCCTATGTCAGCTTGCTATTATGTACAGAGCAACCTGTCAATAGCAGCACAAAACTATGGAAAAATAAGAATATCTTGACTAACAAAATAAGAAGTGAGAACTCCATAAATATATTATTACAGAAATGGATTCCTCACCCAAAATTAGGTAGGGTCACTCACTGACCCCACCCTTGAATTCCAAGTCCTCATATTTTTAAAATACTTAAAAAGAAAAGTACTAAAAATAACAACACCAGTATGGCACTTTTTGGCCATTCTAATATTTCACACATGTTGTCACATATAGGTTTTACACCTAAAATTCACTCATAATTGAGGTGTTGTGTATATTTTAGGAGTTACACACAGAAATGTGTTATGTCACAATTCCCGCGCGCAGCCCTGCATCATTACATATCCCTGCGTACTCATAGTAGCAGATTCCCTTGTATTAGAGACCCGCCCGCAGCTGATTCTGCCACACACGCAGCGGATCCTACCCCGCACGCATCTGTACTAACTGATCCCCGCGTCTGGATCCGTTGTGACTAATCTGACAACCAGGTACCACTCAGAAGAGCTACAACCTAGTTAGAGTTGCCTAGTATATGTAACAAACTGACATATGCATTACTAATGATCTAAAAAGATCAAAAATTAAATAAAATTAATGAAAATTAAGTTTAAAACATTTTCAATAATAAATCAAAGATCAAGGATTACAACGTAAATCACTGAACCTGATCTTTGAAAGACCACAAAACACTACAAGGAGTGTTCATAAAAATTATTACAAACTATCTACATGATCAGCAGATGATTTAAAATCAGTAAACATCCACATCTTTCCGCTTTAAAGCAATATCAATAGTAAAAATGAAGGATGAGTACAGAATGATCAAATTTACGCAATAACAGATTAACAGATCCTGTGGCTAAAGTAGTACAGAAATCCAGCAGATCTAAGGACAGCTGATTGACAGCACCAAGTGGTTGTGCTAATCTTTCCCTGACTGGCTTTCCAGCCTCAGCTCACAAGAAGAACCCTCTCTAGGTGCCCTGAGAGGATCAAAATCAACCCAAAAAGGTATTTATACATACCTCTTTGGATCCAATCAGTTAATAAGTTACCAGGAATTATTAATTATCAATCAGAAATTGTGTCATTGTTGATCAAGTGCTTATATGAAGATAAGAAAGTGATTTATTACTTAGTCTATAGTAGTATTATTTACCCTTATTAACCAATCAACCATCAAAGTTTAGTCAAGCAATCTACCCCATCTGCTCCGAAACCCTTCCAATTATTCCAGGATTCTTGTGGTAAAGTTCTCAGAGTGAGTGTTACCCTTCCTGTATTGGCCATTTGAGCTGTTAAGCCCGGCCAATAGTGGAATAAGTCCTTTCTAAGGCACCCATCTTTATTCCAAGGTTCTTAAACTGCCTAAGGAGGCCGCCTGAAGAGAGGTTGCTAGTCTGTGAAGATCCCCAGTAGTATAATACTGTGGCCCCTCTTTTATTTTATATTGAAAAACATTTATTACCAAACCAATTAAACCTTTCAACTGCTCTTATTATATCATTTATTTGAGTTTCTAAGTTTTTATTACTGGAATAATAATAATTATTATTATTCCAGCATTTTTATCACTCTCTGTAGCTAAAGGACTGCAAGGTTCCTGGTATCAGAGAGCTTACAGCTGGGCGTTTGGCCAGGAAATATCCTTAAATAATTTGTTTTGAATTATTTATTCCTTGGAACAGTCTATTTATTTTTTAAAAATAATTTAACATACTTATAACATATATTTTTGATCATTTGTTTCTCTAGTGGATCTTAAGACCAACGGAGAATTGATCAATTATTATTTGAACCTTCTTAAAAAGAAAAAAGGAGAAAAAATCCGTAACTTTGTCCCTGTTATTATAACTCCTGAGCAACAACATGAGAAATTGCTTTATTATAAACAGCAGGTTATAAAGGACAAGGAACTTCAGCTTGAAAGAATTATCAATTTCAATTCTTTATTAAGGCAACATAAGGAGTGGAAGATTTATCAAAGGAAGCTTTATATTTATAAACTAAATAACCCTGAAGATAAAGACAAATCCAAAAATAACAAAAGTGATTATTTTTTCTTAAAATATCATTTTAAAACGTAAAAATACAAAAAAATATTAAACTTATATTTTTGTTTTTATCCATCTCAGTGGATTTTGTTTTTGGTGATCTCATTGACCAGGACCTCCTAGAGGACGTCCCAGACAGTGTACCATTGGACTTACCCTTGGATTTATCCTAGGAGCTGATTGGAACTCACTCAGACCCCGTTGGAATACCCTCCAAGGATATTTGTGATCCCAACCAAGTGTTAGTACCCTTTAATTTAACTTCAACTAAGTTAAAATACATATATAAAAAATAATTAAAAATACAAAACACACAAAAAATATCATTTTTATATTTTTAAAGTCTTTTTTCAAAAGTGTTGACAAAAGACTTACTCATTTGTTTTTGGTGCTATGTACCAAAATAGGCGCAACAACCGTGCAACAGGTAGAGCCCAAACATATGGATCTCTGCCCGCAGGATCCCATGCGCGCAAGGACTCCAGTCGCGAGCGCAATGAGGGGAATCAAACCCGTGACCATAGCATCACGCGGGACGTTGACGGTATGGTGCCCCATCCTGGACACCCTGGCCGCCTTAAGACCTCAATCCATAAACTGTTGCCCAAACGTACAGCCCGGTTGAACAACTTATCCTCAGGCTCATCCAAACCATTATTTACCCGCGCGCGCGCGCCGCTCCGCGCGCGCTGCGCTTCCATTATCCGCGTCGCGCGCCGCGCCGCGCCGCGCCGCGCTCCTTTCATCCGCGCGCTTCGCGCGTCCTTTATCCGTGTTGCTTGTCATCTCCGCCATTGTCATAGCACGTCCTCATCTTTGTTGTTGCGTGTCTTCATCTTTGTCGTTGCGCCTCCCAATCTCCTCATTGCTACCGTTGCGCGGTGCTCATCCATGATTTACTGAATCCATCCCGACCGAACCCGCAAGCATTTGGCAAATCCTTGGATCCATCAAACCTCCCATTGCACTTGATCTATCAGTCGTGGATCTCAAGGCCGTCAGGATTTACTCAACTTTCTCAAACCAATCTCCTATTCGCCCATCCGCGCTCTCATGGACTTCATCCGTCACCTTTCCTGGGACTCTCCCACCCGCTTCCGCCTTTGGAAGAGTGCCAACAACCTCCCGCGGACATCCGCGGCGGTTTGGTTCATTTCTCTCTCCCACCTGCTTCCACCTTCGGACAAGGGGTGGGTGACTCAGGTATTGTTACGCGCGCCCATCCACAGACCAACGCGAGTGACCACATGGTTGCCTTCCCTTTTCCGCTCTATTTGTAGAATCCGTTGTATATAGTCTAACAGGGCCTCCTGCCCATATAAGGAGGGGCTCTCCCCTGCCTTTTGGCACAGCAGGAGGGCATCAGAGAATCCAATCCATCCAATGAGACCATCATCATAAGCAATTTATCCGTGGGCATCCTTCCCACTTATCTGAGCAAATTATCCGGGTATATCTATGATTGCCCCTTGATCCTTTGAGCCTCCATACTCAAACTCTGTCCTTTGTGACCTTGATCCTTATCACCAACCAATAGCCTTGCTGGTTGAAGAAGAATTCCTGTCTGCCTGAATTCTTGAGTGTGTTATACCACTCTGATCCCTTTTTCCGACCATACTGGTCTTGATCTCTCCTTGATCATCTTTCTGGAGCCAATCACGTTTGATTGAAGAGGTTTTATTAATCTTAAAACCTGGAGTGTTATACCTCCCTTCTTCTTTGAGGTTGAATTTTGCCACGCTATTCTTGAGTTCCTTGAGAAGTGTTGGGATATTCTTGCTCAAATTCGTTATTGATTTGCTTCTAGAGCTTCATAAACAAATTGCTTTTGTTTTGTTCAGCCTCCCACAGTTATCTGGTACCCTTCAAGCGCTTTATTGCGGAGAGTTGGGCAGGTTCATTGAGAACCTGGAGGTTGGTTGGGATTGAGTTGATCTTTCCTAATCAGCTGCTGACAACCAGAGTTATTAGCTTGTGGGCGTTGTTACTTACAACTGCCTTGTTCTATTGAACTCTGAACAAACCTTGACTTATTTGTTCAAGTCTTTACCTGCACCATCTTGCCTCAGATAGTGTTGTTTCCATTGCTACCGACAACTCTTATCCTCTTCCCTTACTTTGATTTCTCATCCATAAGGTTCTGGACCTTGATTCTGGTTACATTTAAATATTATTGTAACTCCTAGGAGGGCAGCCTAAACAGCACCTTTCCCCTCCACAGAACTTCCACGGCTTAGCACCCTTTGGAGTCTTACAACGGCCACAACCCCGGCCACCAACTTGACCAACAAACCGTTGGAGAACCATCCGTCTCCCACCATCTTATCCCAGGAGGTTACAGGTCCTCCTACGCCACCCCATCTGGACTCAACCAAGGAGGAAAGATTCAAAGTGTTAATAAAAAAGCACGTGAGCTATTGGGAACAATTCAGGTTGGCTCAGACCCAGGAGGATCAACCAGGTATGAGAAAAGCCATTTCTCAGGCAAAGAAATCTCAAATTTCTCTGCAAAGGTTGATCCCAAAGAAAGAAGTAGAAGGCTGCGTGCAGAACTGGAATCCGTGGGATCAGTTAGCTTCCTTAAAGGGAAAGGATTGCCAAAAAGAAGAGGTCCTCAGCCCATCAGAAGTTAAGGAACCCAAAGGATTGGGACAGCATAATATCCCTAGCCCAGAAGTGGAAAAAGGTGTACCACAATTATCTGTAGAAGCTCTTAATAGCTTTTCTGTAAATGTGTCTCACAATTTTCCTATTATTAGGCAATGCTTTGACAAAGTTTATCAACAATTGGACAAATTGAGTTCATGTATTACCAGAGTGATTGACACTCAGTCTCAGATTATGAGAATTGATGAGTTGGAAATGGAACAAATCAAGGATAGTATAAAAGCTAGTAAGTTTGACCTGATGAAACATATTGATGATAACCAATCAATTCTTCAGTAAGATATTTTTGAAACCATAGACCAGCTTAAGGAAGAAGTTAAGAAAACTAGTCCTACTCCTTCAGCTCATCTGATTAACAAAATTGAATTATTAAGCAATAAACTTGATTTGGAGTTAGGTATGATTAAAAATTATCTCTGAGATCTTAAGATCAATTCTACTAACTCTCTGGTCATTGACCTAGAAGAAAATAGGCCTGCCAGGTTCACCAGTACTCCTAGTGTTCCTCCCAGAACCAGGATAACTAGGAGTGAGTCTTTCAGACCCAGTCCTACTCCTGAAATGTAGAAGGCTTTGAAGTTACTTCCTCCCATCACTGAATGGCCTAAATTCTCTGGAGAAGGAGAATACAACCATGTCAGTTTCATTAAATTGATTGACTATACTCTTTCTTCTTATGAGCTCCCTGATGCAATAGCTGTGATAAGATTGCCCAGAGTATTTGAAGGAGTAGCTTTTGATTGGTTTATCAATAAAAGAGAAGAAGTTAGATCTTTATGCTTGAATTCTTGCAAAGAATTGATCATAGTACAATTTGGTACCAGGATTTGGAACAGAAACATGATGAAAACTTTTGAAACTTCCCAGTTTGATCCATCCAAGGACAAACCTCATAAGTGTTGCTTAGACCAGAAAAAGAGGTAAGATTGTTTTTATCCTTATGCTGATAAAGAGGAATTCAATCAAAGACTCCTCAACTTATGTCCCGGACAAATCAACCACAGTTTCAGGTGCAGGATGCCTATGGATTCAGATCTTTCCACCTTAATAGGTGTATTGGAAGATACTATTGATATTATGGTCTTGATAAAAGGGCCAATAAACTCCCCAGGGAACAAAATACTAGGAACAGGGAAGAATATACTGCCAAAACCAAAGAATCCCCTGCTACTAATCCATCTACCTTGGAAGTCAAGAAGACTCCAGAATCAAAGGAAAAAGTATGTTGGAACTGTAACCAAACAGGACACGTGAAACCTGATTGTCCTCTACCTAGGAAAAGGATGAATCTTATTGAAGGAGAAGAGTATGAAAATCCTGACCCTCACCTTGATGATACTGATGGATCACTCTCTGATTGTGATCTAATGATCACTTACCCCATCAATGTTATTGAAGGTAGTATTAAGTCTTCTCTGGACATAAATTCCGTTAATGAGGATTCTAACTTACCTCAAAAATGGAATCCCAACATGAAGATTCACCACATCTCTGAGGCTAAGGCCTTGACTCTAAAGCCTTCTGCCGGTAAAACTTCAACTTCAGGCAAAACATGCTATGCTACTGGTTTAATCCAAGGTTCCCCTGTTAAGTTACTTCTAGACAGTGGAGCCTTTTGCTCTTGTGTTGGTTCAACTTATCTGGAGAAACAAGACCCAAACTGGAAATTGAACTTACTTCCGGTACCTCAGGGTAAGTTCAGCAGTTGTAATTCTGCTCTCAATGCTGTGGGAGTATGGTCTTCTGATATCATACTACCTCACTCTAAAGGATGACTCAAACTGAACATTGAATTTTTAGTGCTCCAAAACGGAGTATGTGATTATTTTATCCTTGGAAATGATTCTCTTTGCTTATATGGTATAGATGTATTTCAAAGCAAGGGTGGATAATTCACTATAGGTGGAGACTGGAATAAGAAGTTCCAAATATGCCATGTCAATGCTCAAACTTCTGATTCAACTTATGAAAAGCACTTAGAGAGTTTTAATCAGGAATACTTCTCTCAGGCTGCTTTGAATTCCCTTCTCAATGAAGAACAGAAATGGGATATCCTACAAGTATTTTTTGAAAATAAGAATGCTTTCTGTACCAAGGATCACCCCATTGGTAACATCAAAGGACATGATATGATCCTAACTCTAATTATTCAGCCTCCTCAACCACCTAACCTCAGGCAAACTGCTTACCCTTCTAGTCCAAAATCTAGAGCTGCACTGGAAACTCATATTCAAGAGTTGGTTGATTTACAAGTCTTAAGGAAAGTAGGACACAATGAACAAGTGGATATCACCACCCCCGTAATTATAGCTTGGCATAATGTTAAGTCATGAATGGTTGGAGGTTTCAGAATGCTGAACAACTAAACCCAAGCTGATTATTACCCAATTCCAAGAATTGACCATGCTCTGCATAACCTGCCCAAAGCCAAATACATCACTACCATGGACATGCTGAAAGGTTTTCACCAAATACCTATCAGCCCTCATAGCCAGAAATTCATGAGGATTATCTATCATTTGGGAATTTATGAGTATCTTAGGATGCCTTTTGGTATAAAAAATGCTCCTTCTCATTTTCAAATGATGATGGATATTGTCTTAGGATTATTTGACAGACAGGGATGGAGGATGGTATACATTGATGATGTTATCATCTACTCTGATCATTGCGATACTCACATGGAGAAATTGAGGCTAGTCCTCAAAACAATCTCTGCCGGTGGATTGAAAGTATCAATAAAACAGTGTATCTTTGGCTACGGGGAACACAAAGCCTTAGGACACATTGTCTCCGGACCAACCTTAGCTGCTGACCAAAACAAGATAGCAGCAGTTATGAATAGGCCTATGTGTTGAAGTACTGACCCAGTTCTCTCTTCCCGCTCTCAAACTTCAGCTTACATAATCCGCCGCACCTCAGAGAGAGCCGCGGAGCTCATGCCCTACAACTCACAATTGGGGACCCGCTCTTTCTTCCGGATTGTGGTGACCTGAGCTTCAGCCTTTTGTTCTCTCCACTTCAGCTAGATCCTCTTCTTCTTTCTTTCTCTCCAGTCTCTTTTGGTGCTTTTCTATTTTCTTGCTCTCATTTCTCACTCCTCTCAAACCTGTCCGCCTGAAGCCTCAACTTTGGGGGCCATCAAACCCATGCTCCTCAAATCAAGACCACCAAGGACTCAACCTCAGTCAACTCATCCAGTCCCCTCCTCAATCTCAACTCTGACTGGTGAGAGCTGCTCCTTCATTGTCCTCACAACATCATTCTGATTTGTCCCTCAGCCTCTCAACCTCAACTCTCTCAGCCTTTCCCACAATCATCCCATCAAATAATGCAACTTCAGCCGATTCTCTAGGCGTCTCTGCCGGTCCTGTTGGTCTCCTCTCATTTCTATCAACTCAATCATCCTCTTTCCTTTTTGTTGTATTTTCTTTCTTTGTCTCAACCTTGTTTCTGATCCAATTTCATTAGACCCTCTGTTGGTTGCAATTCAACTCTAGTTTCCCAAACATTTCACTATGCCTAAGAATAAAACTGAACTCATATCCTTTACCAGCTTCTGCAGCTACTAGAGGATGTATTTACCAAAGTTTGCTCTTCTAGCCAAATGTCTGTATGAGATCTGCAACAACACCACCATTTTTGAAACTACTCATGACAGAGTCCAGAACTATGCCAAACTCAAACTGGCAATGAATTCAGCTCCAGTACTGATCCAGCCAGATTATTCTAAACCTTCCAAACTCTAAATAGATGCCAGCATTTAAGGGATAGGAGCTGCTTTACACCAGGAAGTCATAGAGGATGACAAACCAGTGGAAAAACCTATAATCTTCATATCCATACAAACTAAAGACACTGAGAAAAGGTACGGTGCAAGCCAAATGGAATGTCTTGCCTTAGTATGGGCTCTAGAGAAACTCCATTATTACTTAGAAGGCACCAATTTCACTGTGATTACTGAATGAAATGCTTTCAGGAAATTGATGAACATGAAGACCCCTAGTAGGCACATGTTAAGATGGCAGATAGCCATACAACAGTACAGAGGTCAGATGACCATAGTTCATCAAGCTGGGACTAAACACCAGAATGCTGATAGTTTAAGCAGGAATGCTTTACCCAATGACCCAAGTAACCCTGCTAATGATCCAGAGGATAATGATATCTTCCCTATCCTTAATATTAACAGGTTAAACATTGTAGCTCCTATAATGGGAATCCAAAATTGTAAATTGAATGAATCATTTTTCAACTCAATCAAAGAATCTTACAGTTCTGGCATAAAGACTGATCACTATTATGGAAAGTATTTCTCCACATTCTGAATTGATCAATAGCCTACCTGAACCTCTTTTGAAACCATACAAAGCTGGAAGGTTCACCATATGGGATGGTCTGGTATACTATAGGAATCAACATTCAAGTGTTATAGTCTTAACTAAGGATGACCATATCAAACGTGTTCTGGCTGATTGCCATGATAACGTCTCATATGGTCATTTATCTGCTGATAGAACCTTAGATAAGGTTAAACAAACTGCTTGGTGGGTTAATTCTAGAGACTCCACTATACAGTATGTTACCAGTTGTGAAACTTGTCAGAAGTCCAACAGGACTACTTGGAAAAGGTTTGGTGTACTGAAAAAGATTGCTGAACCCAAGAAAAGATGGGAGATCATCAATATTGACTTTGTAACTGGACTACCACCAGGAGGAGCCTATTACTAAATCTCAGTATTAGTCATTTTGGATAGGTTCTTCAAGAAAGCAAAGTTCCTACCTAATCACAAGGATGACACTGCTATGGAAGTTGCCCTATTATTTTGGAACAGACTCATTGCTGATGTTAGAGTTCCCAATATTATTATCAGTGAAAGAGATCCTAAATTCACCTCTGAGTTCTGGAGGAATGTTCATGATATGCTTGGAACCACCTTAGCTTTCTCTACAGCTTATCACCCTCAGACGGATGGATTAGCTGAAAGAATGATTCAGACCCTGGAAGACATGCTCAGGAGATTCTGTTGCTTTGGACTAGAATACCAGAGTTCTGACGGTTATTGCCACAATTGGGTTAGCCTGTAATCTACACTGGAGATGGCCTAAAACATTAGCAAGCACTCTACCACTAAGGAAGCACCTTAAATACTGGAAAGAGGATGGATTCCTAGATTACCAAACAATAACCTTAACCAACAACTAGCCAATATTCACCCTACATCCCTTGATTTCAAGACCATGATAGATGTAGCGAACAAATATGCTGTTAAGTGTGTCCAGGATGCTGTGGAGTATAACCAGCAAAGGTGGGATAAAACTCATAAAGAACCTGATTTCAAGATTGGTGATCAACTCTTGATCTCTACCACCAACTTTACCAACTTAGCTTGAAATAGAACGCTTAGACCAGCTTTTTTTGTGCCTTTAACAATGAATAAACTTCATGGTAAAAATGCTGTGGAAGTAATCCTCAGTGATAAGCTTTCTAGAAAACATTCTGTCTTCCCAGTAAGTCTCATCAAACACTACCACCCAAGGAATGGAGAGCATACTCCTTCACTTGCAATACCTGTTACAGAAGAACTGAAAAGGACAAAGGAAAAATTAGAAATATCCTTGAAGAGAAAAAAGATAGGATCAATGGAAAAGACATCATACTCTACCTGGTTAGATACAAGGGAGAATCAGCTGATAAAGATGAATGGTTGCCTGAACATAATATCCCTGATGGACCTATACACCTGAGGAACTACAGAGCCAGCAGGAGGCATTAACCCAAAATTCTTTATTCAGATATAGACATATCTTGGAGTGGGGGAATGTCAGCTTGCTACTATGTACAGAGCAACCTGTCAATAGCAACACAAAACTATGAAAAAATAAGAATATCTCAATTAACAAAATAAGGAGTGAGAAATCCATAAATATTATTGCAGAAATGAATGCCTCACCCAAAATTACGTAGGGTCACTCACTGACCCCACCCTTGAATTCCAAGTCCTTATATTTTGAAAATAATTAAAAAGAAAAGTAGTAAAAATTATGACACCAGTATGGCACTTTTTGGGCATTCTAATATTTCACACGTATTTTCGCGTATAGGGTTTACACCTAAAATTTACTCAGAATTGAGGTGTTGTGTATATTTTAGGAGTTACATGCGGAAATGTGTTATGTCACAATTCCCGCGCGCAGACCCACATCATTACATATCCCTAGGTACTAGTAGTGGCAGATTCCCGCGTACTGGAGAACCTCGCGCAGCTGATTCTTCCACGCACGCAGAGGATCCTACCCCCCGCGCATCTGTACTAACTGATCCCAGCGTCTGGATCAGTCGTGACTAATCTGACAATCAGGTACGGCTCAGAAGAGCTACAACCTAGTTAGGGTTGCCTAGTATATGTAACAAACTGACATACGCATTACTAACAATCTAAAAAGATAAAAACTTAAATAAAATTAATGAAAATTAAATTTAAAACATTTTTTAATAATAAATCAAAGATCAAGGTTTATCACCTAAATCACTGACCCTGATCTTTGAAGACCACAAAACACTACAAGGAGTGTTCATAAAAATTATTGAAAATGATCTAAATCATCAGCAGATGATGGACAATCAGTCAACATCCACATCTGCTTTATTTAAAGAAATATCAACAGTACAAATGAAGGATGAGTACAGAATGATCAAATTTACACCATAATAGATTAACAGATCCTGTGGCTAAAATAGTACAGAAATCCAGCAGATCTAAGGTCAGCTGATTAACAGCACCAAGTGGACGTGCTAATCTTGCTCTGAATGGCTTTCCTGCCTCAGCCCATGAGCAGAACTCTCTCTACGCGCCCTGAGAAGCTCAAAATCACCCCAAAAAGGTATTTATACAGACATCTTTGCATCCATTATTCCATCATCAGTATACCAGGAATTATTAGTATCAATCAGAAAACGTGTCATTGTTAGTCAAGTGCTTATGAAGAATCTAAGAAAGTGATTTATGACCAAGTATGTAGTATTATTATTTATTTCTTAAAACCAATCAACCCTTGAAGTTTAGTCAGGCAATCCACCCCATCTTCTCTGAATCCCTTCCTATTATTTCAGGATTTTTGTGGTAAAGTGCTTGGAGTGAGTTTTTCCCTTCCTGTCTAGGCCATTGTGCTGTTATGCCCAGCCATTAGTGGAATAAGCCCTTTCTAAGGAACCCATCTCCATTCCAAGGTTCTTAAACTGCCTAAGGCGGCCCCTTGAAGAGAGGTTGCTAGTCTGTAAAGATCCCCAGTAGTATAATACTGTGGCCCCTCTTTTATATTATATTGAAAACCATTTATTAACAAACCAATTAAACCTTGAAACTGCTCTGATCATATCATTTATTTGAGCTTCTAAGTGTTTATTATTGGAATAATAATAATTATTATTATTCCAGTATTTTTATCACTCTCTGTAGCTAAAGGACTGCAAGGTTCCTGGTATCAGAGAGCTGACACGCATGATCTCTTGAAAATTTTGCAGGAAGGATCTCTGGCTAAATTAGCTGCTTTTCATGTGGGAATAAGGCCACAAGCTTTGCCTACGGGTTCCTTCACCAATTCTGTCAAGTGTTACAGAGTTGAGAAATATGCATGCAGTGGTGCTGGTATTCAAGCGCTTTTTGAGTATGAATTTACGCCCTTTTTAGCGGGAATTTGCAATCTTTTGAGAAATAATTTGCGCTTTTTTTTGGGGGAATCCCGCATGCTTTTGTGCAGGAATTTGGCACGCCAGTTTCGCGGGATTTCACGCGTGGTTTTTCCTGGGAATTTTTACGCAGTTTCTATGGTAATTTTCTTGCAGTTCATGCAAGAATTCTTATTTGGGTGGGGAGTCCAAATATGCAATAATATTTATGGATTTTCCCCTTGCTCCTGAGATTTGTGAAAATACCTTTATTTTGGTAATTTTGACAGGTTGCTCTGTAAATAGTAGCAAGCTGACATTCCCCCACTCCAAGATATGTTTATATCTGAAAAAAAATTGGGGCCTGGTTTTTTGTAGCTTTGTAAAACCTTAGGCTGTTATATTTTAAAGCTATTAGTTTTCAGCCTTTTGGAAAGACTTGTAAGCATTATGGTATGAACTATCTTCCTCTTTATTCAAATTCCATGGAGTTCAGATTGTTGGTTTTGGGATTTAATTTGGGTTTCTTTCAGATAGGCTGGAATCTTCATAGATATTATTGATTTACATGGAAGTAACTATTTCCAATTCTATGATATTTATAGAGTTGGTTATGATCAATTCACAATCTTAGACTGATCCCTCTGTTTCATCATATTGGTGGTTATTATTTTCTACTTCCATTAAATTTATCTTTCTCCTGGGTACAGGACAATCAGGTCTAAGGAGTCCTTTTTGGTTTAAGTTCCAGCATAAATTCTCTTTGGGTTCTGGAAGTTTCTTTTTTTTCAAGAGTGATTGAGTCCAGAGTTGGAGTGTCCTTTGGTTTAGAATATTATTCTTCTCTGGTGTTGGAGGTGTGGTCTCAAGTTTTATTAATTTTCTTTTCAAGACCATTCATATCAATGATTTCTTCCAATAATTGCATCAGGGTGGAAAGTTCAGAGGTCCTAGGCATCCTGCATCTTACAATATTTTTGAGTTGTCCTTGGCATAGTTTGAGAATCTTACTTCTTCCTTTGAAGAGTTGGAATAGAAGAAATATAACCTTTTCTTCTGATCAAGCAACCACTTTTAAGGTATTTCCTTGGATAGATCAAACTGGGAATTTTCAAAAAATCCATCATCTTTCTCTCCAGATCCAGGTACCAAATTGTTCTTTTATCAGGTCTTTCCATGAGCTCCAGGATTTAGATTGTACTTTTTCCCTTTTATTAATGAACCCATCAAGGGCCACTCTCTCAAATAAGCTAGCAAGTTTTACAACAGCTAAAGTATCAGGGAGATAATACAAAGAAATAGTTCATTCAATAAAATTAAAAAAACTGACATGATTGTACTCCCCCTCTCCAGAAAACTTAGGAAATTCAGCAATAGGAGGAATTCATTTCCAAGTATGTTCCACTTCAGATGTAGGACACCTGAAAGGTTGATTCCTGCTTATACCTGAAATAGGAGGAATGCTGGAAGTACCATTATACCTAGTTGGTCTAGGTTCTTCCAAGTTAATAGCTGGAGGTTTAGTAAAATTTATTTTTAGATCTCTTAAATCATCTTTAATCATACTTAATTCTAAATCAAGTTTTTTAATTGATAAATAAATTTAATTAATCAGATGAGTTGAATGGGATTGAGTTATCTTCTTAACTTCTTCTTTAATGTAATTAATTGATCCAATGATTTTTTCTTGGAGAATGGAATGGTTATGGTCAACATGTTTTATTAGATCCATTTTCCTTCAACTTATTCTGACTCTTATTTGTTTTAATTCCAAATCATTCATCTTAGTTTAGTTGGATTGTGTTGGAATATTTCCTTGATCTATTTATGTGTTCTATTATCCTTCCATATTTTCCTAATTTTTTGTGTTCAATGTTCTCTTGTCTCTTTTCTATTTTTACCACTTTATCTCCTTTATTATCTCTATCATGCGCGTTTCTTCTAGTCATCTGGATGCGCACTTCATCTCTCAACTAGTCACCTTGCGCGCGCAAAACTACGGTTAAGCATATTCATCTTGCGTGTATTCACTATGGCCAGAACTCAACCTGCTTAAATACCTGCAAGAGGGAGTCCTCTCCCTTCTTTTTTTTTCCTTGCCGGACCTTCTTTGAAAACTTGTTGACAATCCTCAAGCTCTTCATCCAATACAAAGCCTCAAGGACGATTTCAATCAGAAGGTTGTGGCCACTCTGGACGACCTATTATAATTTGGTGCGATGACCTGCTACTTTCTCCGGTGTCTGAATTAATTCTCTAATCTCATCATCTCAAAAATCTTCACCCATAAAGTCGCACATTTTCCTTTCTTAGCTTGTACATGTATGGTGGTTGTCTCCTGAATATTTTATTTCCAAGTGGCTCTGAGTCTTCTCATTTACTTCAGCTTGGGTATGACTATCTTCAACTGGTTGTTTTGTTGTGACTGCTTTCTAACCATTCTATTTAGTTTTCTGGTTTTTGATTTATCATTCCTCAACAATAAAAGACATCATTTTATCACGATTAACAGTCAAAAAGGAATCAACCAGATCTCTCAAAAATGACAGACTTGCTCAAGGCTACCATTCTAAAAACCGCCATAGAGGCCATTCCACTCTTAAAGTTGGATAATTATTCAATCTGGCAAAATTGAATTGTTAACATTATTGACTTGCAGGAAGATCTCTATGCCAAACTCACAAAGCAAAAAAGAGATGCCAATGGTATTTGGGTTGGCCTCAACCATAGCCAGAACGTGAGAATCCGGACCATCTTGACCTCCAAACTTGACATAACCGTCCAAGCCAACATCATCACACCCAATAACGAGAAGGATGCCCATAAAATTTGGGGAGACATTAACAAGTACTTTGCCTCAAATCATGTGTCCAATCAAGCTAGGATCTTTGAGGAATTCCTACGTACTCCTTTCACGTTTGCAAACATCCCTGGATTCATCACCAAGACAAAAACTGCTTTATCTAGACTTCATGAGGTGGGTATTGACCTTCCGAGGGATATCATTGCCTATCTTATCTTAGAGAAGCTGCCGGCTAGCATGGACACAGTGGTACAGCAAATCAATCATTCAAACAAGAAGATTTTTCCGGAACAAGTCTTGGACCACTTATGAATTTTCAACAACAATCAATTCTTGAACAGGGACTCACCCGCTGACAAGCTCAAAGAGAGCTCCAATTTGGTATTTTTCCTTACCTCAAATTTCAAACCATGCAATGATAAATGGCACAATCCCAAGGCAGCTCACCCTGAAGGCAGATGTTGGAAATTGTATCCACATCTTAAACCCTCCTTTCCAAAAAAGAAGAAGAGCGCAATGGAACCGTTTGAGGGAACCTCAGCCTCTGTTAGCTCCTTTCTCACAACATTGATTTTTTCTTCCGGCCACTTTGTGGTTGATTCTGGTTAATCAAGACACATAGTGTCTGATTCTCAATTCTTCTCTCATCTAGACCAATTGTTGACCGGACTAATTTCAACCACTTTGGGGAAAAACTCTCTCAAATACAAAGGTGTTGGGTCAATGACAATGTTGGATGATCTAAGTCATGAGGTTACTCTTTCTAACGTGTTGTTCTCCCCCAACTCCACCGTCAATTTGCTGTCCATGCAATGTCTAATTCTTGATGGATTCAACATTGACTTTGGAAGAGACAATATTGAACTACAGAAAGAGAAATGGAAAAAGATTGGATTCTATGATTTCAATATACCAATTTTTCACCTCTCTGATTGTAAGCTAGCTCTCCTTACTCAGGACAAAATCCTTCATAAATCTCTGGGACACACCAGCTACGGGAGAATTCAACAAAAACTTGGTACACCAATCAAAAGGCGTTCAACATGTGAAGCATGCCCAATAAGTAAAATGAGTCAAATTCCTTTCAACAAAAAGCATTCTCATTCCAAAAGACCCTTTCAGAAACTTCACTGCAATCTGGTTGGGCCCATTCATCCCTTGAGCACCAATGGGGATTCCTATTTCCTAACAGTTGTTGATAGTTGTACAAGATTCTTCTCATTCATTCCCATCAAAAACAAGGGTGAGGTGGCAAACACGCTGGAATTTCTTATTGATGTGGAATCCAAAAGATTTAATTACAAGCCAATGATTATTCAATCAGATCGTGGAACAGAATTCTGGAATCACAGTCTCTCCAGCTACTGCAAGGACAACAAGATCAGGCAGACTTTTTCCAATCCATATTTGCCTCAGCAAAACGGGCTAGCCAAACGCTTCAACCGTCTCATTCTGGAATCTCTCAGAACTGTTCTTTTCAACTCCCAACTGAATTAAAGCCACTGGAATGTAATCATCAGGTCATGCGCATTAGCACTCAATCAAATTCCCGCTCACAAATCAAAAAAATTGCCTTATGAACTGTTTAAGGGGAAGACGCTGAATCTAGACTATTCTCATCCCTTAGGAAATCCCATTAGCTACATCCTCAAGGACAGACCTCCATTCTCAAAGCTTGAACCTTGTGGCCTAGTTGGAAGATTGATAGGTTACAACTACAAAATCCTATTGTACAAAGTCTTAACGGCCAATAATAAAGTAATCAATACAAAACACCTGAACCTACTCAATTTTGACTCCAATCTTAAGAAATTTGACAATGAGGTAGATTTTGGCAATTGGTGTGTCAAATTGTATGAGAGGGAGGGGACCCTTGATGAACAAATCATGGAATTGCCTTCTCAGTCTGAATCTTCCGGCAAAGATCCTTCAGCCCACAATGTCAGTACAATTTCTCCACCTGCAGAAGCCACCCATGTCATTGAGGAGAACCAGACTCAAGCTTCTCAAACGTATAACTTGCGCGAATGAACATCTGCAATCAAACCACCAAAGGACTCCTATGGGTCAATCGCAAAGGTTAAAGGGTTGGACTACTCACGCGAAAGACAAACTGAAATCGACAAAATTGAGGCTCAATATGTTTGGGTAGATGCCAATATTGAACCGGATGACTATCTGAGGATTATGTGGGTTGATAAGGTAAAAACAGCAACCAGTCTTTCTCCGGAAAAACGCAAATCACAACTGTGTATCATGGGGAATCTAAAAACTCCCGGTGTGGACTTTGGAGATAACTATGCTCCCACAGGGAAGTTTACAACCCTTCTTCTTCTTCTGTTAAGCAGCCTGGATCTTAATCTCAAAATCAGACAGTTTGATGTCAAGGAGGCCTTTCTTTTTTCTCCGCTAGAGGAAGATGTATACATTCTCAAGCCCAAGGAAAGCGCACAGTGGTTAAAATTTTCGAAGCTTAATAAATCTCTTTATGGACTTTGAAAAGCGCCCTAAAACTGGAACAAAACTCTTACTAGTTGGCTTGAAGACATTGGCTATTGTCAATCCAACGCCAACCCCTGCCTATACACCCACAAGGATCAAGGCTCCTCTCTATTTTTTCACATTGATGATCTAATTGTGTGTGGGAAAGTTGAGTGGTTCAAATGCAAATTCTTAGAAAAATTTCCACGTTCCTCAGCACAAAATCCAGATAAAATCCTTGGAATGGAATTCTCCCAGACTGATGGCGTCATAACTCTGAATCAAGCCAAGCTTGTTCAAAAGATGCTGTTGAAACTTGACCTATCCGAGTGCAAACCAGTAATTACTCCCCTCACTCCTGGAATTCAACTGGTCCCCGCTTCCCTCACAGAAATCTTGGAATTTGATGAGCTTGGGATCAATTACAGAAAATATACGGGTTTGCTCAACTATCTTGCGTGTTGCACTAGACCAGACATTGCCGGCCGCAGCGTCCTCAATTCTATCTCAATTCAATCAAAGTCCGGGTCTGTCTCACTGGAAGGAGGTCCTACACGTTTGGAAATATATCACCGGGACTTCATCCTACTCTCTCACCCTCAAGCCTGATGGTTGTGGGCCAAATTCTTTGCAAGTCTACACCAACTCGACCTGGGCAGATGATCCCCACAGTTGGAAATCTAAAACGGGCTTCATCATCTTCTGGAAATCAACTCCTGTCGCCTGGAAAAGTCAAAAACAGACCAACATCACCCTTTCCTCTACTGAAGCCAAGCTAAACGCACTAGTCGATGGGGAACAAGAGTTGCTTTGGATTGAATCAGTTGTCAGAGACCTCTGGAAGAATTCTCACATTCAGCCTTCAAACTTCTATGTGGACAATAAAGGTCTGGTGGATAAAATCAAGCAATTTGGCTCAAATTCCAAGACTAAATACATTGACATGAAGATGAAGTGGTTACGGGATCAATCAAACTCTGAGAAAATTCAAATCAATCTCATTTTCACCAAATCAATGGTTGCCGATTCACTCACAAAGGCGGCAAATAAGCAGGCTCTACATCTTCTAAAGTCTAAGTGTTTTTCAACTACATTGCACTGAATTATGGGGGGGTGTTGGAATATTTCCTTGATCTATTTATGTGTTCTATTATCCTTCCATATTTTCCTAATTTTTTGTGTTCTATGTTCTATTGTCTCTTTTCTATTTTTACCACTTTATCTCATTTATTATCTCTATCACGCGCGTTTCTTCTAGTCATCTGGATGCGCACTTCATCCCTCAAGAGGTCACCTTGCCCGCGCAACACTACGGTTAAGCATATTCATCTTGCGCGTATTCACTACGGCAAGAACTCAACCTGCTTAAATACCTGCAAGAGGGAGTCCCCTCCCTTCTTTTTTTTTCCTCGCCGGACCTTCTTTGAAAACTTGTTGACAATCCTCAAGCTCTTCATCCAATACAAATCCTTGAGGACGATTTTGATCAGAAGGTTGTGGCCACTCTGGACAACCTATTATAATTCGGTGCGATGACCTGCTACTTTCTCCGGTGTCTGAATTAATTGTCTAATCTCATCATCTCCAACATCTTCACCCGTAAAGTCTCACATTTTCCTTTCTTAGCTCGTACATGTATGGTGGTTGTCTCCTGAATCTTTTATTTCCAAGTGGCTCTGAGTCTTCTCATTTACTTCAGCTTGGGTATGACTATCTTCAACTGGTTGTTTTGTTGTGACTGCTGTCTAACCATTCTATTTAGTTTTTTGTTTATTGATTTATCATTCCTCGACAATAAAAGACATCAGTTTATCAGATTGATATTGCAATACTTTGTTAATTTTTGAATTTAATTTATCCAATTATTAATACATGTGATTCAGGCATTTCCTAACAGTACTAAAATTGGGGGACAAATTCAGAGAAAATAGGTCAAAGATTTCAGCATCTAATTGTGGTAAACCTTCTTCCATTTCTGGGCTAGAGATACTATATTTTCCCAATCTTTTGTGTTCATTTACTGCTGATGGGCTGAGGATCTCTTCTTTTTGGGGTTGTTTACCTTTAAGGAAGCTAATTGATCCCAAGTATTCCAGCGCTGCATGTAACATTCTACTTCTTTCTTTGGGATCAATTTTTGATGAGAGATCTGGGACCTCTTTGCCAGAGAAATTGATTTTTCATGCCTGGCTGGTACTCCTGGGTTGAAGCCAGTGTTAATTGTTCCCAATAACTTATTTTCATTTTCAAAAATGCTTTAATTTTGTCCTCCCTGGTTGAGTCCAGCTAAGGTGGAATAGGACAAGGAAGCAGTATCCACCTGGGATAAGATGCTGGGTGAGGGATTACTATCCAAAATTGAGTTGGTTGTGTTGGCCACTGTGGATTTTGCCCTCTTTGTCCCACATAACACTATGGTCACAGGATTGAGCCCCCTCATTGTGCTTGCAACTGGCAGCCTTGTGGGTGGGGGTTCCTCCAGGCGGAGATCCATATCATGGGACTCTGCTGCTTGCATGGGTGGTGTGCCTGTTTTGGAACATAAAACAAAGAAAATGTGTAATTTTTGTTGAAACTTTTTATGAAAAGCAAAAAAAGTACAAAAAGAACATTTTTTGAGTGATTTTAATTTTTAATAATTTTCTTATATAGTGTAAAACTCACTTGTAGTTAAAATCAATGGTAAAAAGACTTGGTTGGGGTCAATAGCATTCTTGGGGGTACTTCAACTGGATCAAAATTAGTTATAATCAGGTCTTGGGACAAATCCAGTGTTAAGTGCAATTGTCAGCTCTCTGATACCAGGAACCATGCAGTCCTTTAGCTACAAAGAGTGATAAAAGAATTTGGAGCAATAATATTCCAAAGAATAAACACTTTACAGCTCCAATAATAATATGGTAAGAGCAAGTGCAAGGTTTAATTGGTTTGGTTATAAATATTTTAAATATAATATAAAAAGAGGGGCCACAGTAATATACTACTGGGGGTCTTTACAGACTTGAAAACCTCTCCTCAAGGGGCCTCCTTAGGCAGTTTATAACCTTGGAATGAAGATGGGTGCCTTCTAAGGCCTTATCCACTAATTTGGGCGGGCATAACAGCACACAAACCCAGAGCAGGAAGGGAACAACTTACTTGGGAAGTAATCCATAGAAATCCTGCAAAGATTCAGGTAAGAAGCTTCAGAATAGATGGGGTTGGTGGCTGGTTCAAACTTCTGGTTGTTGATAGTTATTTAGAAAATAATAATAATAATACATCAGACTAGATCATAAATCACTTGCTTTCTTCTTGATAAGCACTTGACTAAAAATGACACAATTTCTGATTGATAATAATAATATTTCTGATAACTGATTGATCATTGGGAACAAAAGGGCAAAAAGAGCCTGTTTAAATATTCCTTTTTGGGTGCTTGAGGGCCTCTAGAAGGGGTATTAGCCATGGGCTGAGGCTAGGGAGGCAGTCAGGGCACGATTGGCACGTCCTCAAAGTGCTTTTAGCCTGCTGGCCTTAGATCTTTCAAGGAACAGCTCCTTTTTAGCTGCAGGATCTGTTAATCAACAGATTAATTATTTTGCTGATCCTGCACTGATCCTCAATTTGTACTGTAATTACTGGTCCAAAGTGAGCAGACGTGGATTTTTATTGATGCTCCATCATCTGTTGATCCTGTATGTAATTTCTAATAATTTTGCGACCACTCCTTGTGTAGTTTTGTGGTCTTTGAAGGTTCTGATCAGCTCATGACGTGGTGAGTCTGGATCTGTATTTAATTAATAAAAAAATACTAAAAATTAGTTAATAACTAATTTTAATTGACTTTTAAGGTTTTTAAACTACAATCTATGCTTTTGTGGTAGCTTTACATATGTAGAGTAGATCCTACTATGTTGTAGCTCCTCTGAGCGGTACCTGGCTGTCAGACTGATCACGGCCGGCCAGGCGCTGGGATCAGTCAATTCAGGTGCGCGCGGGGACTGATCCGCTGCGCGCGTGATCAAGGCAGTTTAGGCGCGGGGATCAGTCCATTCAGATGCGCGCGGGGACTGATCCGCTGCGGGCGTGACTAGTTCACGAGATTACCTGCACCCGGGAGGGATCAACTGCGTGCGGGAGTTTGGGTGCGCAGGACTCCAGCGCTGTAGGGACGCGGGGCTGCGTGCGGGAATTGTGACAAAACACAATTCCCTGTGTAACTCCTAAACTACACACAACACCTGGATTTCAACTGAAATTTAGGTGTGAAACCTATACATGACATATCATGTGAAGTATTAAAATGGCCAAGAGGTGCCATATTGGTGCCATGGTCATTTACCATTTTCTTTTAAATTAATTAAAAAAATATAAGGAGTAAGAATTCAAGGGTGGGGTCAGTGAGTGACCCTACCTTATTTTGGGTGGAGAATCCATTTCTGCAATAATATTTATGGATTTCCTACTCCTTCATTTTATAATAATTTTATTTATTTATTTTTTTGTTCTTGTTATTTTTGTTAATATTATTATTTTTGTTGCTTTTTCAGGTTGCTCTGTGCTAAGTAGCAGGCTGACAGCAATGGTACACTGTCTGGGATGTCCTCAAGAATATCTTGATGAATGAGATCACCAAAGAAAAAATCCACTAAGAGTAATAAAATAATGATTAATATAATTTTTACATTTTTTTGTATTTTTATGTGCCTTTATGATATATTCAAAAGAAAATAATTAAATAATCACTGTTGTGATTTTTCTTTTTCTTTATATTTGTATTCTTTTGAAGATGGAAAGTTTCTTTTGATATATTTTCTCCTCCTTGTTCTGCCTTAATAAAGCATTAAAATCAATAATTCTTTCAAGGTCAAGGTCCTTATCTTTCAAAGCTTGTTTCCTATAATAAAGAAGTCTTTCCTGTTGTATTTAAGGAGTTATAATGACAGGCACAAAGTTATGCAGTTTTTCTTTTTTTTTTTCTTCTGTCTATGAAGGTAAAAAAATGACTGATGAACTTTACATTGGTATTTAGACCCAATGGAAGAATAAAAAAATCAAAAAATAGTTTTTAAGTGTTTTTACTTATTTTTTAAAAATACATTCCCTGGTACAAGGAATAAATAATTGAAAATTAATTATTTAAAGATACTTCCTGGCCAGAAACCCAGTTTTCAGCTCTCTGATACCAGTAACTTTGCAGTTCTTTAGCTACAGAGAATGATAAAGATACTGGAATTATAATATTTCAAATAAAAAAACTTAAAAAGCTCACAAATTAAATATTTTAACAGGTGGTGCAAGGTTTACTTGGTTTTTTTTAAAAGGGTATTCAATATTTTATAAAAATGGGGTCCAATGTACTACACTACTGGGGATCTTTACAGAACAACAACCTCTCTTCAAGGGGCCTCCTTGTGCATTTTAAGAACCTTGGGATAATGATGGGTGCCTTCTAGGGACTTATCCACTAATATGGCCGGGAAAAACTGCACTCCAGCCAAGGAAGGAAGGGATCAACTTACTTTGAGCCATTATACCCAGAAAGCCTGCAAAGATTCAGGTAAATGGTTTCAGAGAAGATGGTGTTGATTGCTTCACTATACTTGAATTAATCAGGTTGATCTGTTTTGGTAAATAATAATAATACTGCAGACCAATTGATAAATAACTTGTTTATCTCTTTTCAAGCACTTAATCAAAAATGAAAGGGTTTTTGATTGATAATAATAAATTCATGGTAAAACTGATGGGGAACAATAGATCAAAAGAGTTCTGAATAAATAACTTATTGGGGTGATAAAGAGCTTCTCAGGGCACGTAGAGAGATTTCTGCTGATTTTTTATGGCTACAAAAACAGCCAGGGCAGATTTAGCACTTCCACTTTCTGCTGTCAATCAGCTGATCTCAGATCTGCTGGAGTTTTGCACTATTTTAGCTAAAGGAACTTCTATTGTGTAAATCTTTCATTTTGATCATTCTGCATGTATATTTGATTTTTACTGTTAGGATTTGACTAAAGTGATCAGATGTGGACTTTCATGAATTATCTATCATCTGCCAATAACATTGATAATATTGAATATTTTTAGTGCAACTTCTTAATATGTTTTTTGATCATGAAAGATATGTTAATTTAGTAGGCATTAGAGGCGTACAGATCTAACAGCTGCATGAGGCATTTGATCCTGTTGCGCAAATCATCTCTTGCAAATTTTAAAGGAGGGATCTATGGCCAAATGTCAGCTCTCTGATACCAGGAACCTTGCAGTCCTTTAGCTACAGAGAGTGATAAAAGAACTTGGAGCAATAATATTCCAAAGAATATACACTTTAAAGCTCCAATAATGGTATGGTAAGAGCAAGTGCAAGGTTTATTTGGTTTGGTTATAAATATTTTAAATATAATATAAAAAGAGGGGCCACAGTATTATACTACTGGGGATCTTTACAGACTAGCAACCTCTCTTCAAGGGGCCTCCTTAGGCAGTTTAAGAACCTTGGAATAAATATGGGTGCCTTAGAAAGGACTTATTCCACTAATGGCCGGGCTTAACAGCACAAGTGGCCTAGACAGGAAGGGAAACACTCACTCTGAGCACTTGACCACGAAAATCCTGGAATAATTGGAAGGGTTTCAGAGCAGATGGGGTTGATTGCTTGACTAAACTTCAATGGTTGATTGGTTAATAAAGGTAAATAATACTACTACAGACTAAGTCATAAATCACTTGCTTATCTTCATATAAGCACTTGATTAACAATGACACCGTGTCTGATTGATAATAAATAATTCCTGATAACTGATTAACTGATTGGAAACAGAAGGGCAAAAAGATCCTGTTTAAATATTCTTTTTTGGGTGCTTGAGGACCTCTAGAAGGGGTACTAGCCATGGGCTGAGGCTAGGGGGGCAATCAGGGCAAGATTGGCACGTCCTCAAGGTGCTGTTAGCCTGCTGGTCTTAGATCTGTCAAGGAACAGCTCCTTTTTAGCTGCAGGATCTGTTAATCAATAGATTAGTCATTTTGCTGATCCTGCACTGATCCTCAATTTGTACAGTAAGTACTGGTCCAAAGTGAGCAGACGTAGATTTTTATTGATTCTCCATCCTCTGTTGATCCTGTATGTAATTTTTAATAATTTTTACGACCACTCCTTATGTAGTTTCGTGGTCTTTGAAGGTTCTGATCAACTTACTTCGTGGTGAGTCTGGTTCTTTATTTAATCAATAAAAAATACTAAAAATTAGTTACTAACTAATTTCAATTGATTTTTAAGGTTTTTGAACCATAATCTATGCTCGTGTGGTAGCTTTACATATGTAGTGTAGATCCTACTATATTGTAGCTTCTCTGAGCGGTACCTGGATGTCATAGGAGGCGCGGGGATCAGTCCATTCAAATGCGCGCGGGGACTGATCCGCTGCTCAGATGCGCGCAGGGGACTGTACCGCTGCGCGCGTGACTAGTTCACGGGATTACCTGCGCGGGAATTCAGTTGCGCGGGAGTCCAGCGCTGTAAGGACGCGGGGCTGCGTGCGGGAGTTGGCGTACGCAGGAGTCCAACGCTGTAGGGACGCGGGGCTGCGTGCGGGAGTTTGCGTACGCAGGAGACCAGCGCTGTAGGGACGCGGGGCTGCGTGCGGGAATTGTGACAAAACACAATTTCCCGTGTAACTCCTAAACTACACACAACACCTGGATTTCGACTGAAATTTAGGTGTGAAACCTATACATGACATATCATGTGAAATATAAAAATGGCTAAAAGGTGCCATACTGGTGCCGTGGTCATTTACCATTTTGTATTAAATTAATTAAAAAATATAAGGATTAAGAATTCAATGCTGGGGTTAGTGAGTGACCCTACCTTATTTTGGGTGGGGAATCCATTTCTGCAATAATATTTATGGATTTCCTACTCCTTCATTTTATAATAATTTTATTTATTCATTTATCTTTGTTTCTTTTAATTTTGTTAATATTATTATTGTTGTTGCTTTGTCAGGTTGCTCTGTGGTAAGTAGCAGGCTGACACCAAATTAGCTGCTATGCATGTGGGAATAAGGCTGCAGGATGTGGATGGGATTCCCTTGACTAATTCAATAAAGTGTCTTGGAAATGCAGAAGTATTCATAGCGTTGTGCTGGTATTCACACGCTATTTAGCCGGAATTTCAGCGCCATTGAGCGTGATTTTGAGCGCTTTTTTTCCCGAATTTGCGCGCTATTGTGCGGGAATAACTGCGCTTTTTTGGGGCAATTCTGCGCAATTTTTTGCATCAATTCCTTGCACCAGTTTTGCAGGATTTCACGCGTGGTTTTTTTCTTGAAATTTTATGTGGTTCCTATGGTATTCTGCGCACAGTTCATGCCAGAATTCTCATTTGGGTGAGGAATACAAACTTGCAATGATATTTATGGATTTTCACCTTGTTCCTTAAATTTATGAATTTCATCTTTTTTTGGTTCTTTTGAAAGGCTTCTCTGTAAATAGTAGCAAGATGACATCTACTCTTACCAGGGAAACCTGTCAAAGTTCAATAACAATAAAATGAAGAAAAAAAGAAAGAGAAAGAACAAAAAATGAAAGAAATAGCCAAGGAGTTGTAAAGACCAAGTTATTATTGAAAATTTAGATTCCCCAAACAAAATTAGTTAGGTTCACCCTCCAATGCCACCATTGATTTCTCACTCCTTGAAACCTAAAAATGATATACTAAAAATGGTTGGTCCAAGATTCAAAGTGCCAAAATTGTGAATTTTTTCCTTTTTCAAAATTCTGCACACATTTTCATGTATAGGTTTAAAATCTAAGATTCCATCAGAATTGAGAAATTATGTCTTTTTTATAAAAATTCCTGCATGCAGACCCAAATACTCTCATGCAGCCTGTGCGCTCCAAAAATTCCCCGCTGTGGAAAAAAGAGAGAGGTGGTCTGTCCTCAATTTTGGAATTGAATGGTTCACAGCATTTGTAGGGTTAAAGTGTGCCCTTGAAAGAGAGAGAAAGTGAATTTTAGAGAGTAAAATATGTATTCCTTCCTTCCTTTGGTGGCAGTATATTCCCCCCTCCCCTTTGCATGGCTGTGGGGGAACAAATTTTACCCTTCCCCTGTGCCCTAACCTAAGTACATGTACAAATACAATCCAACAACAAACAGAAAGAAACCCAAGAAGTAGAAACCCTAACCCAACCCTATCCTCCTACACCAATACTTGCGCCACTCCATCAATCTGGTTTTTCCTTCTCATGGAACCCCCCACCCCCCTACTTGGAGCTCCCTGCGCCTTTCCTTTGCCACCCAACTCCCCCAAAACCTGTTTCTGCCCCATCTGTGTGATTCATCCTTCTCATGGCGCCTTCTGCCCCCTACTTGGAGCCCACCGCTTAACTTAACCACCCAATGCACCTTAAGTACCCATCATTTGGTCCCTGATTCTGAGAAAACTGTGCACACAGCAGAAGGTGTCAAGCCCACATCCCTGCCAACTTCCTGATCCTATTTTCCCTCATTGCTGAGTGCGCTGCCCAAATGCTGAACATGCTTGTTCTCATTTCTGAGTCGCTGACAAAATTCTGAGCCTTCTTGTGCTAATTTCTGAGTGTTGCGGTGACCAATTTGGGACACCTCAAAAGAAACGGGAAAATTCTCATATTTTTTTATATATAATAATTCACCTGTCTATCAAAAAAGAAATCTTTTGTTTTTATTTCAACCTTTCCTTTCTCTCCTTCACCAACTTCCCCCTTTCCAAGCTGCCTAGTACGCAGGTTCACTGCTGTCCAAGAAGTCCACTTCCCGGTATGTGATAACTCTCTTCAACAACCCAATCTCCTGGGTTGCAAAGAAACAATCTGTTGTGGTGCAATCAACCTATGAGGCAGAGTTCATCTCGGCAAATAAGTGAGCTAAACAACTGCGCTGGCTGTTGATCCTGCTCCAAAATCTGAAGATCCTCAGAAAGAAACCTCCCCTCAACGTCATCCTCAAAAACAATAACGCAAGCGCGGTCATGATCAGCAAGGAAGCTCAACTGAACCCAAATTCAAAACACATTGAGGTCAGATATCAGTACATCCACAATCTCTTGTTGAAGAAACTGCTATCTGTACAACAAATTCCTTCTGCCAAGATGCTAGCGGACGTACTCACCAAACCACTGGGTACCGTCGGACATTGGGAGGCTCTGAATCTCATTCACAAGGCTCCTGCATGAATCAAGGAGGAGTGTCAGGGTGGTGTGATTCACGCTTGGCAGGGTCGCACCGCTCCGCCGCCCGCTGCGCTCAATTGCGCCCTCAAGCCAAGTCTCAGTCTCAACCTTGACTGACGGATAGCAAAGTCCAGAAGAGAATCTTCTTCCTTGCAGCCTCTTCCTCATCATCCCTCACTTGACCACCCAAACCACGCCGCCACTCATCAACTCAACTTGCAACCAACACAACAACCAGAGGTTCCACACAAAGCTGACTCAGGAGGAGGGCGCGACTAGGTTCAAGTCAAGGTAACTTAGGAATCCTCCCTCATTCCTTCCTTGTCTTCTATCTCTATCAAAATCCCCACTCAGTCCTGTTTTCTCAATCAATCTCAACTCAACCCAACTGGTCAATCCAGGCTTGTTTCCTTTTTCATTCCTCACATACTGTGTCAGACTAACGTCATAGGACTAAACTAGTGTTGATCTATTTCAAGGTATTCAAACAATCCCTGTCTCTATCACTATCATCCCCACTCAATCGACTTACTTTTTTGTCTTTATTTTATCTATTTAAAGTAATTCAATTGCCTACTCTATGTCATCTAAGGAAGTGATCATGACGTGAAAAACAAACTGGCTGAATGCCATGAAAACTGCTCATCTGGTGATTTTTCTGCTGATAGAACCTTGGATAAGGTTAAACAAACTGCTTGGTGGGTTAATTGGAGAGACTCCACTATACAGTACGTTACCAGTTGTGAAACTTGTCAGATGTCTAACAGGACTACTGGGAAACGGTTTGGACTACTGCAAAATATTGCTGAACACAAGAAAAGATAGGACATAATCAAAATGGACTCTGTAACTGGACTACCACCAGGAGGAGCCTATTCCTAAAACTCAGTCCTAGTCATTGTGGATAGGTTCTCCAAGAAAGCAAAGTTCCTACCTAATCACAAAGAAGACACTGCTATCATAGTTGCCCTGTTATTTTGGAACAGACTCATTGCTGATGTTGGAGTTCCCAAGTCATGAAATTCTGGGAACCACCTTAGCTTTCTCTACAGCTTATCACCCTCAGACGGACAGCTTAGCTGAAATAATGATTCAGACCCTGGAAGACATGCTCAGGAGATTCTCTGGCTTTGGTCTAGAATACAAGAATTCTGATTTTTATTGACATGATTGGCTTAGCCTTTTACCTGCACTAGAGATGGCCTACAACATTAGCAAGCACTCTACCACTAAGGAAGCACCTTACATACTGGAAAGAGGATGGATTCCTAAATTCCCCAAGGATAACCTTAATCACCAGCTAACAAATATTTACCTTAAATCACTTGATTACAAAAACATGATAGATGTATCCAATAAAAATGCTGTTAAGTGTTTCAAGGATGCTGTGGAGGGAGTCTTGCCAACAAAGGTGGGATAGAACCCATAAGGAGCCTGATTTCAGGATTGGTGATCAAGTCTTGATCTCTACCACCAACTTCACCAACTTAGCTGGAAATAGAAAGCTTAGACCAGCTTTTGTTGGACCTTTCACCATTACTAAACTTGATGGTAAGAATGCTGTGGAAGTAATCCTTAGTGATGATCTTTCTATGAAACACCCAGTCTTCCCAGTAAGTCTCATCAAACACTACCACCCAAGGAATGGACAATATACTCCTTCACCTGAAATACCTGTTGCAGAAGAACCTGAAAAAGACAGGAAAAATTAGCAAGATCCTTAAAGATAAAAAAGAAAGGATCAATGGAAAATATTTCAGACTCTACGTAGTTAGATACAAGGGAGAATCAGCTGATAAGGATGAATGGTTACCTGAACACAAAATCCCTTATGGACCCATACACCTAAGGAACTACAGAGCCAGAAGAAGGCATTGAACAAGAATTTTTTTTCAGATATAGACATATCTTGGAGTGGGGGAATGTCAGCTTGCTACTATGTACAGAGCAACCTGTCATAGCAACACAAAACTGTAAAAAATAAGAATATCTAAATTAACAAAGGAAAGAGTGAGAAATCTATAAATATTATTGAAGAAATGAATTCCTCACCCAAAATTAGGAAGGGTCACTCACTGACCCCACCCTTGAAATCCAAGTTCCTACATTTTTAAAATAATTAAAAAGAAAAGTACTAAAAATTAAAACACCAGTATGGCACCTTTTTGCAATTTTAAAATTTCACACGTGTTGTCACGTATAGGTTTTACACCTCAAATTCACTCATAATTGAGGTTTTGTGTATATTTTAGGAGTTACATGCGGAAATGTGTTATGTCACAATTCCCGCGCGCAGCCCCACATCATTACATACCCCTACGTACTCATAGTAGCAGTTTCCCGCGTACTAGAGGCCCTCCCGCAGCTAATTCTGCCACGCATGCAGCGGATCCCACGCCGGCATCTGAACTGACTGATCGCCGCATCTGGATTGGTTGTGACTAATCTGAAAACCAGGTACCCCTCAGAAGAGCTACAACCAATTAGGGTTTCCTGGCATATGTAAAAGTTGACATATGCATTATTAATAATCTAAAAAGATCAAAACTTAATTAAAATTAATAAAAATTAAGTTTAGAACATTTTTTAATAATAAATCAAAGATCAAGGATTAACATGTAAATCACTGACTCTGATCTTTGAAGACCACATAACACTACAAGGAGTGGTCATAAAAATGATTAAAAATTATCTAAGTGATCAGAAGATGATGGAAAATCAGTAAAAACCCACATCTGTTCACTTTAAAGCAATAATAATAGTAAAAATGAAGGATTAGTGCAGAATGATCAAATTTACGCCATAATAGATTAACAGATCCTGTGGCTAACATAGTACAGAAATCCAGCATACATAAGGTCAGCTGCTTAACAGCACCGAGTGGACGTGCTAATTTTGCTCTGAATGGCTTTCCAGCCTCATCCCATGAGAAGAACTCTCTCTAAGCGCCCTGAGAAGCTCAAAATCACCCCAAAAAGGTATTTATACAGACATCTTTGGATCCATTATTCCATCATCAGTATACCAGGAATTATTATTATCAATCACACACCGTGTCATTTTTAGTCAAGTGCTTATGAAGAATATAAGCAAGTGATTTATGACCAAATATGTAGTCTTATTATTTATTTCTCAAAACCAATCAACCCTTTAAGTTTAGTCGGGCAATCCGACCCATCTGCTCTGAAACCCTTCCTATTATTGCAGGATTTTTGTGGTAAAGTGCTCAGAGAAAGTTTCTCCCTTCCTTTCTAGGCCATTGTGCTTTTATGCCTGGCCATTAGTGGAATAAGCCCTTTTTAAGGCACCCATCTTCATTCCAAGGTTCTTAAAGTGCCTAAGGAGGCCCCTTGAAGAGAGGTTGCTTTGTCCGTAAAGACCCCCAGTAGTATAATACTGTGGCCCCTCTTTTACATAAATATTGCAAAACTTTTATTACAAAACCAATTAAACCTTGCAACTTCTCTTATTATATTATTTATTTGAGCCTCTAAGAGTTTTTTTTGGAATAATAATAATTATTATTGTTCTAGAATTTTCGTCACTCTCTGTATCTAAAGGACTGCGAGGTTCATGGTATCAGAGAGATGAAAGGAATCCCTAGTGTGGTCTTAGATCAAAATAAGCAATGCATGAAAGATGGGATAAAAATAATTCAACTCAAAAGTAAGTTAAGAAAGATTGATGGTGGAAAATACATTGAAGATAGACAAATCTATAACACTAAGCATAAGCTAAAGGCAGCAGAACTCAAGGGTAAAAGTGTTATGTATGTGCTATTTGAAAATCTCCCCAATAATCAGTAGGTTTCCTGGTCAAAATTTAGTGGAAAGGCTCACTTGGAGGCCCTGTTTGTGGCTCATCCTGAGTCTACAAAATTTTTTAAAAACTTCCATCATATTGCTTCATTGGATTTTAATTATAAATTACTGGGTAAAAAATCCTGCTATTTCATGTTGTAGCAATTACTGCCAACAGGAAAACTTCTAAAAAGAATTTTCCTATAAGAAGAGAATCTTTTTATCTCTAAAGTTGGGTGGTGAATGCACTCAAGGATTTGGTTTATGACCCAAAGCGGCTTCCCAAAGTCTGTGTGACCAACCATGAAAAAGAACTGATTTTTTCTATTCAACATAGTTTCCCTGGGCCATCCAGAAAGTTGTCCTCTTGTCACTTGTTTGAAAATATTCAAGAATATTTTCAACTTTTATTCAGAAATGATGATGAAGGATGGTAAATTTGTATGCCTCTGTGGGCAAAGTATGGGGCTTTTATCACATTTAGAACATCATTATGTTGCGTTTTTGAGTTAAAATCATCATGTTGAGAGTTTTTAATGAGGTTTTATTGGGAAGTTATTTTAAATTTGGTTGGTCTGATCACATAATAAGTAGTATTTTGACTTCTTATGATAATATCAGCTTAAAACAAGACAACATTTTCTTTTGGCATTTTTACTTCAGGGCTAGCCCATTGAGGTTGAATTTCATCAAATCCACCTCAATGGACTAGCCATATTTTTTGGGGGGGTTGGTTCAGTTTTTCACTTGTCCAATTAAATAAATTCAACAAAAGTTGAACTTGTTTTTTTTGGTTTTTTTACTTGGCTAGTTCATTAAGGCAGACTTGAATTTCGCTTTTTTGGGGGTCAATTTATTGACTTTATGCAAGGATAAAATGGAATGGTTAAAATCAAATTTATTTTGTTTAATTTAATATAGTTGAATTATTTTTTGATTCATTTCATTTTCTTTGTTAATATACAATTTTTTTTATTTCATTATATTTTATTTAAAAATTACATTGTATTTTTTTTTATTTCAGGGCTTTGTTGTATGTATATTGTTCATTTTTATTTTTTTGGGCACATTTTTTTGCTTTTTTGAGGGGTGATGATAAATTAGCAACTCCCAGCGGTTTGGGGCTGTGTGGGGCCCTACATTGCCCAATGGACGCGTGGGTGCCAATTAACACATCCAAAGGGCGTGTGTGGGCCAAAAAACACTTCAACACGCATCAACAGTGTTGCTTCAAACACGCACAACCCCTGGGGGGTCACATACCCCCCATAAACAGTGTTTTTGAGTTGTGTACCCCATAAACAGGGGTTTGCAGGCGTATCTGGGGTTACATTGCCCCCAGGGGTTTTGCCAAAGTTTTTGGGACCCCCTGGAACACATTTGGGTTCCATAAACCCAAATTTGGGATCAACGCATACTATGTGGGACAGTTGAACCACACCTATAAATTCCCAAGCAAAACTAAAGTGAATCTAAAGTGAAATAAAGTAAAATAAAGTGAAATTCAAGTAAAAATAAAGGGAAAATGCATACAAACATCCCACTAGACTTGATATTTCTCAAATCAAAAGTGAAAAAATTTTTAGTTGTTCAATTGAAAGTTGTATTGAATCCTTAAATAATGTTGCATTTTTTTGGCATTATGGGAACAGTGGCAAGCCTTTCTTTTTTTAAAATGTCTGTGTTGATGGAATACATTGATAGTTCCATGAAAAAAGCTTCATAAAGAAGGGTTTAGGTAATGAATCATTGGAAGCCCCATTTGCATCCTCATTTTAGGTTAGTATTGAGGAAAACAATTGTTTCACAAATCGACATGAAATCTGGTGGTGCTTGAAAATTTATGTTACTAGGTACTTTGCCTCATTTAATTTGATGGGAACTGATGGGTGGCTTGTAACTATGATTATGTAAGTATGTCAGATCCACTTCACCCACCTTCTGCAAAAGATTTTCAAACTAGGGAAGAGGCACAAAAATATTGTCAAACATGGACAATGAAGCATGGTTACGCTTTAAAGGTTTTCAACTCAAAGCATGATAAATATGTGGATCTAGCCTGTGATAGACATGGTTCATACTTTAAGCACTTGCTAACCAAAAGTTCCAGGAAAACTCACACAAGGAAGGTTGGGTGCAAGTTTTTAATCTGTGCAAGTTGCACAAAGGCAGACCCCTTTTGGAAAATGACCTACAGAAATGATTAACATATCCATCAACCACCTCCCACACCCCTCAGTGCATCCTCACCTGAGGAGAATCTCTGGGATGGCCTTAGTGAATTTAAAATAAGGCATGAATGATGGGCTTAATACCGTTCAAATCAAAATAAAATTGAGCAAGATTGATGGGGGCAAAGATTTTTATGAAAAAACAATCAATAGCACTAGGCATATGGTAGCACTTGGATAACTGAAGGGAAAAATGTTTATGGAGGTCCTCTTTGAACAACTTGGTGATTCAGGTTTGTTTCATTGAGCAAAATTCAGTGGTAAAGGTGAGTTGGAGGCCCTATTCTTGTCTCACCCCAAGTCATTTAAGCTTTTCAAGAAATTTCATCATGTTGCTGTGTTGCATTTTACTTATAAAAAAATAAGTTCAACATCCCCTTATTGCATTTTGTAAAAATTAAAGCCAACCAAAGAACTTTCACAAAAGCTCTAGTTTCTATAACAAGAGAAAAATTTGAGTTCTATAGTTGGTCTGTAAATTCAATAAAGGAGCTGGATTATGATCCCGAGTGACTTCCCAAAGTCTTTTTGATGGAAAGTGAAAAATCTCTGTTTTTTTCTATAGAAAAAGGTTTCCCTGAGTCTACAAGACAGTTTTTTCAATGGCACTGGTCTTGAAAAATTAAATCAAACTTTCAAGTGCGCTTTAATAATTAATTTTAATGGAGACAAAGATTTATTTCTCTGTGGGCTAAGTATGGGGCCTCAAAAACCAAGGGGGAGGCAGAATTCAATGATGCAAAACTTAGTTTAAGTGTCAAATCACTGCCTCTCCTCGCCATGAAGAAAAGGCTGTACCTGCCAGCAGGTGTGGCACCTGGAACTTTTTTTTGTTTGGTTTTGACCCTGATGAAATTCTGTTTCTAAATTGAGGTGGAACCTGAGAAAAGTTGTTTGTATTAGTTCTTGAATATTCCAAGTAATTCAAGTGCATGCATGGAATTAAGAAGATTTGGAATTTTAGGTAATTTAAATATTATTTAATGAATGAATTTGTGTGTACCATCAGGAAAATCATATTTATTTTCATTATTTATGAGATTTCATCAAATTTGATTTGTTTTTGTCAAATTTTCCTGATAATTTAGGGTTTCATCACTTCAATTTTCAAAAAGGAAAATATCCTACCTTGATAATAACATCTTTTATCCATTCTTTTGGATACACATGTTTTTTTGAAAATTATAGTGCTTTGATAAATTTTGGGTGGAATCATTGAATTCTTGATCTCTTTTTTTGTTTTTTATTCATGTTTTTTCTTGTTAATGATAATATTGTGAGCTGATTGATTTAATTTTACATGTTTGACTTTAATTTCAATCCAGCTACATTATTCTGTGTTAAGATTTTTGTATTATTTATTATTTTTTATTTTGAATTTTTACAGGTTTTTATTTAAGCTTCTTTATTTTATTTATTATTTTTTAATTTTCATTTTTCTTGGTGCATTATTTTTCAAAAAATCCTTACCCTAAAAAAAAGATGTGTGTATTTTACATCTCTGTCATTATTGGTAAACACCAGAATTTTCTTGGAGACACAGTTATTTCACAAAGTTTTTATTTTAAAATTTACAACATCAGATTTTTGTGAACTATATTCCAAAAAAATTAAAAAGAATTTGAAGTATTTGAAGAACTTCAAAAATTGATTCAAAAATCAACAAAAAATCAAAATACAAAAAAAACTCAATGCATTATGTTAACCATTCCTTTGCATTTCCAATTAATTCTTCTTTGGGATTGAATTCTGAGAAAGCTTAATGATAAATTGAAGCTTTCTAAAAATTCTTTTTGGTATTCTTTGGAGATATTCTTGACCACAAATAATTTGATCCAATGTGAAACAAATTCATAATAAATCATCCTTTTCAATATTTTTTTAATACCAGGAATTAAATTTTCCTTCTTTTCAGGTATTTAGAAAATAATTAAAAGATTGAAAGAAAAATGACTTTTCATCTTGATCAAAGTTTTTACACCATAAAATATTGATCACCACAGAAAAAACTGCAAATAAAAGGGGTGCTCTGCATTTTGAAATAATGTTTTTTTTACATTCAGATAAAAAAATGAAAATATTGAAGTTAAATATGAAATCTTTTTTGAAAAATCCTGAAAGCGCTCTATTTTATAAAAAGATTAGTATCAAAACTGTTTTTATAATTTTTTTATCTTTTTTTTCTTGGAAATTTCAAAAAATAAAAATAACATGCAAGGAGGCCCAGTACCTAAATAATCTTTTGAAAATAGCCACGTGTCTCAAAAAATAGTTCCTGTAATATTATTTCTTTTTTTTCTCAATTTATGTTGAATTTCTTTTGATTTGATTATTGTTGCAGTTTGCAAAAATTCCTTTCAACCCTATTTTGTTTTCTTTTAATAGCAAATTTTTGAGAAAAATCAAAGTTCTTTTTTAATTTGAAGGCTTATTCTGGTGACAAGTGAAAACTTTTTTAGAATGTTGATGTTGCTCCTAAAAAACTAGCTAATCATTGCTACAAACAGTGTTTGTGAAACACCATCAACCATTCAATTTTTTAATATTCAGTGCACTGGTGTGCACTCCCATGTAGTAAGGCAGGACCAAACATTTCAGCTGGCAGAACTCAAACTTGGTCTAGCTTTTTTTTGTGATTTTATTGATTTTTTGGCTTTTTTTAATTTTTGGATTTTATCTTTTCTTTTCTTTTCTTTTCTTTTTATTTTGGTCAGGGAGGTGGACTTCTCAGGTTAAGTATTCCACCTTCCTTGACATTTTTTTTTAATTTTTAATTTTTAATTTTTAATTTTTGGCTACTCAGTGCACTTGTGCACATGCACTCCCATATAGCATGGCAGGACCAAGAATTTCAGGCGGCAGAACCAAAATGTGGTCCAGGATTTTTTATTGATTTTTTTCCATTTTTTTTTGAATATGTTGTTTTTTTAACTTTAATATCATTTTTTTTTCTCCCCATCAACATGGTGGAAGACTTTGGCTAAGTTGTCCACCTCCCTTTGGGCGTTCTTTGCCTGCCTCCCTTATGGCCATGGGGAGGCCAAAAGGGGTAATTCTTGCCACAACCAACTGCCAGGTTCATGGACCCCTTTACCTAAGATGCATTATGCTGCTGGACACAGATGATGGATTCCTGAAACCAGCTTTCAATGCTGTGATTTTCCAAAAAATATTTACCATCCTAAAAGCCAGGTACCCCAGGAACATGCTACAACCTGCATGAATACACCATGAATATGTAAGAATTTGACTGAAAGATAGGAAGATTTCTGAAAACTATCAATAGTGAGTAGAAATTGTGAAATTAAAGGTATAGACCAAATCAATTAAGGGAAAAAATAATAAATCTTGTCACATAAATGTGATTTTCAAATATTTATGAACCACAAAACATATCAAGAATTTCCCCTAAAAATTATTAAAAATTACCAAAATGTTCAGAATGGTTTACAATCAAAAAATACCCACTTCTGCCCATTTCACTCAAGAGGAAATAACACAAGATAAAGAAATATGCCAGAGCTATTAAAATAACAAACTAAAATTTAAATTTTTTTTGACAATTATTTCACACATAAAAATGACACAGAAATTGCTAGAAGATTGACAGAACTGAAACTATGTGCTCAAAATAGCGCTGGCTAGCTTGCAAGCCTCAGCCCACAAGCAAAAACCTCTCTACGTGCCCTGGGAAGTTTTTATTAACCCAAAAAGGTATATATACAGCCCCTTTTTGATGAGTCAAACAACATTAATTTTTGAGGAATGAAATCAGAACCCTTCCCATCTGTGATCAAGTGTTTATAACAAATAAACCATTGATTGATGGCCTCATTCTTTTAGTATAATTATTAATTCTAAACGCACCATTCATTCCATTGAAGAATATCAGAAAAGTCCCAAACAATTGTCCTCAGACCCTTTCAACCATGAATTTCTGCAAGAATATTGGAGTGCCTCCTTGAATTAGTAAGTTATCTCTTCCTTGATTACAGGCATAAGTGCTGTGAGACAGCCAGTCCACCAATTCCCCTTGAGTAAACCCCTTTTGAGCAACCACTGGGGACCTCATTTTCCGAAGGTCTTTACATGTCAGCGTGCTACTAAATACAGAGCAACCTTTCAATAGCAACACAAAACTATGAAAAATTAAGAATATTTCAATTAACAAAATAAGGAGTGAGAAATCCATAAATATTATTACAGAAATGGATTCCTCCCCAAAATTAGGTCGGGTCACCCACTGACCCCACCCTTGAATTCCAAGTCCTTACATTTTTAAAATAATTAAAAAGAAAAGTACTAAAAATTATGACACCATTATGGCACTTTTTGGCCATTGCAATATCTCACACGTGTTGTCACGTATAGGGTTTACACCTAAAATTCACTCAGAATTGAGGTGTTGTGTATATTTTAGGAGTTACACGCGGAAATGTGTTATGTCACAATTCCCGTGCGCAGCCCTGCATCATTACATATCCCTACGTACTTGTAGTAACAGATTCCCACGTACTAGAGACCCGCGCGCAGCTGATTCTTCCACACACGCAGCGGATATCACCCTGCGCACATCTGTACTAACTGATCCCCGCGTCTGGATCCATCATGATTAATCTGACAACCAGGTACCGCTCAAACAAGCTACAACCTAGTTAGAGTTGCCTAGTATATGTAACAAACTGACATATGCATTACTAATGATCTAAGAAATTCAAAAATTTCATAAAATTAATGAAAATTAAGTTTAAAACATTTTTTTAATAATAAATCAAAGATCAAGGATTACCACGTAAATCACTGACCCTGATGTTTGAAGACCACAAAACACCACAAGGAGTGTTCATAAAAATTATTTAAAACTATCTACATGATTGGAAGATAATAGAAAATCAGTAAACATCCACATCTTCTTGCTTTGAAGCAATATAAATAGTAAAAAAGCAGGATAAGTAAAGAATGATCAAATTTACGCCATAACAGATTAACAGATCCTATGGCTAAAATAGTACAGAAATCCAGCGGATCTAAGGACAGCTGATTAACAGCACCAAGTGGACGTGCCAATTTTGCCCTGAATGGCTTGCCAGCCTCATCCCACAAGAAGAACCCTCTCGACATGCCCTGAGAAGATCAAAATCACCCCAAAAAGGTATTTATCCAGACCTCTTTGGATCCAATCAATCAATCATTTTACCAGGAATTATTTATTATCAATCAGACAACGTGTCATTATTGATCAAGTGCTTATATGAAGATAAGCAAGTGATTTATGAATTAGTCTGTAGTAGTATTATATACCTTTATTAACCAATCAACCATTGAAGTTTAGTCAAGGAATCTACCCCATCTGCTCTGAAACCCTTCCAATTATTCCAGGATTTTCGTGGTAAAGTGCTCAGAGTGAGTGTTACCATTCCTGTCTTGGATATTTGAGCTGTTAAGCCCGGCAATTAGTGGAATAAGTCCTTTCTAAGGCACCCATCTTTAGTCCAAGGTTCTTAAACTGCCTAAGGAGGCCCCTTGAAAATAGGTTGCTAGTCTGTAAAGATCCCCAGTAGTATAATACTGTGGCCCTTCTTTTATATTATATTGAAAACCATTTACTACTAAACCAATCAAACCTTGCAACTGCTCTTATTGAATCATTTATTTGAGCTCCTAAGTGTTTATTATTGGAATAATAATTATTATTATCATTCCAGCATTTTTAACACTCTCTGTAGCTAAAGGACTGCAAGGTTCCTGGTATCAGAGAGCTGACAACTGGGGGTCTGGCCGGGAAATATCCTTAAATAATTAGTTCTTAATTATTTATTCCTTGGACCAGTCTATTTATTTTTAAAACAAAATAAGTTAACATACTTATAAAATTTTTTTTTTTGATCATTTGTTTCTCTAGTGGATCTTAAGACCAACGGAGAATTGATCAATTATTATTTGAACCTTCTCAAAAAGGAAAAAAGAAGAAAAACTCCGTAACTTTGTCCCTGTTATTATAAATCCTGAGCAACAACAGGAGAAATTGCTTTATTATAAACAGCATGTTATAAAGGACAAAGAATTTGAGCTTGAAAGAATTATCAATTTCAATTCTTTATTAAGGCAACATAAGGAGTGGAAGATTTAGGAATATTTTTATTTATAAACCAAATAACCTTGAAGATAAAGAAAAATCCAAAAATAATAAAAGGCATTATTTTTTCTTAAAATATCGTTTTAAAACTTAAAAATACAAAAAAATATTAAAATTATATTTTTTGTTTTATCCATCTCAGTGGATTTTCTTTTTGGTGATCTCATTGACCAGGACCTCCTAGAGGACATCCCAGACAGTTTACCATTTGACTTACCCTTGGATTTATCCCAGGAGCTGATTGGAACTCACTCAGACCCCGTTGGAATACCCTCCAATGATAGTTGTGATCCCAACCAAGTGTTTGTACCCTTGAATTTAACTTCAAGTAAGTCAAAATATATATAAAAAATTATTAAAAATATAAAACACACAAAAAAATATCATTTTTATATTTTCAAAGTCTTTTTTCAAAAGTTTTGACAAAAGATTACTCATTTGTTTTTGGTGCTATGTACCAAAAGAGGCGCAACACCCTTGAAAAAGGGAGAGCCCAGTCATATGGATCTCTTCCCGGAGGAACCCATGTGCGCAAGGACTCCAGTCACAAGCGCAATGAGGGGACTCAAACCTGTGACCAAAGCTTCACGCGGGACAACAATGACAAAAACCCCGGCCACCAACTTGACCAACAAACCATTGGAGAATCATCCGTCGCCCACCATCCTATCCCAGGAGGTTACGGGTCCTCATAGGCCACCCCAGCTGGACCAACAAAGGAGGAAAGAGTCAAAGTGTTAATGAAAGAGCATGTGAGCTATTAGGAACAATTCAGGTTGGATCAGACCCAGAAGGATCAACCAGGTATGAGAAAAGCCATTTCTCAGTCAAAAAAATCTCAGATTTTTCTGCAAAGGTTTATCCCAAAGAAAGAAGTAGAAGGCTACGTGCAGAACTGGAATCCTTGGGATCAGTTATCTTCCTCAAAGGGAAAGGATTGCCAAAAAGAAGAGGTCCTCAGCCCATCAGAAGTTAAGGAAAACAAAGGATTGGGACAGCATAATATCCCTAGCCCAAAAGTGGAAAAAGGTGTACCACAATTAGATGTAGAAGCTCTTAATAGCTTTTCTGTAAATGTGTCTCACAATTTTAGTATTATTAGCCAATGCTTTGACAAAGTTTATCAACAATTGGAAAAATTGAGTTCAATTATTTCCAGAGTGATTGACACTCAGTCTCAGATAATGAGAATTGATGAGTTGGAAATACAACAAATTAAGGATAGTATAAAAGCTAGTGAGTTGGACCTGATGAAACATATTGATGATAACCAATCAATTCTTCAGGAAGATATTTTTGCAACAATAGACCAGCTTAAGGAAGAATTTAAGAAAACTAGTCCTACTCCTTCAGCTCATCTGATTAACAAAATTGACTTATTAAGCAATAAACTTGATTTGGAGTTAGGTATGATTAAGAATTATTTCTGAGATCTTAAGATCAATTTTCCTAACTCTCCGGTCATTGACCTAGAAGAATCTAGGCCTGCCAGGTTCACCAGTACTCCTAGTGTTCCTCCCAGATCCAGGATAACTAGGAATGAGTCTTTCAGACCCAGTCCTACTCCTGAAATGGAGCATACTTTGAAGCTACTTCCTTCAATCACTGAATGGCCTAAATTCTCTGGAGAAGGAGAATACAACCATGTCAGTTTCATTAAATTGATTGACTATACTCTTTCTTCTTATGAGCTCCCTGATGCAATAGCTGTGGTAAGTGTCAGCTCTCTGATACCAGGAACCTTGCAGTCCTTTAGCTACAGAGAGTGATAAAAGAACTTGGAGCAATAATATTCCAAAAAATAAACACTTTAAAGCTCCAATAATGGTACGGTATGAGCAAGTGCAAGGTTTATTTGGTTTGGTTATAAATATTTTAAATATAAAATATAAAGAGGGGCCACAGTATTATACTACTGGGGGTCTTTACAGACTAGCAACCTCTCTTCAAGGGGCCTCCTTAGGCAGTTTAAGAACCTTGGAATTAATATGGGTGCCTTAGAAAGGACTTATTCCACTAATGGCCGGGCTTAACAGCACACGTGGCCTAGACAGGAAGGGAAACACTCACTCTGAGTACTTGACCACGAAAATCCTGGAGTAATTGGAAGGGTTTCAGAGCAGATGGGGTTGATTGCCTGACTAAACTTCAATGGTTGATTGGTTAATAAAGGTAAATAATACTACTACAGACTAAGTCATAAATCACTTGCTTATCTTCATATAAGCACTTGATTAACAATGACACCGTGTCTGATTGATAATAAATAATTCCTGATAACTGATTAACTGATTGGAAACAAGAGGGCAAAAGAGCCTGTTTAAATATTCCTTTTTGGGTGCTTGAGGACCTCTAGAAGGGGTACTAGCCATGGGCTGAGGCTAGGGGGGCAATCAGGGCAAGATTGGCACGTCCTCAAGGTGCTGTCAGCCTGCTGGCCTTAGATCTGTCAAGGAACAGCTCCTTTTTAGCTGCAGGATCTGTTAATCAATAGATTAGTCATTTTGCTGATCCTGCACTGATCCTTAATTTGTACAGTAAGTACTGGTCCAAAGTGAGCAGACGTAGATTTTTATTGATTCTCCATCCTCTGCTGATCCTGTATGTAATTTTTAATAATTTTTACGACCACTCCTTATGTAGTTTCGTGGTCTTTGAAGGTTCTGATCAACTTACTTCGTGGTGAGTCTGGATCTTTATTTAATTAATTAAAAATTAGTTATTAACTAATTTCAATTGATTTTTAAGGTTTTTGAACCTTAATCTGTGCTCGTGTGTTGGCTTTACATATGTAGTGTATATCCTACTATGTTGTAGCTTCTCTGAGCGGTACCTGATTGTCATAGGAGGCGCGGGGATCAGTCCATTCAAATGCGCGCGGGGACTGATCCGCTGCTCAGATGCGCGCGGGAGTTCAGCGCTGTAGGGACGCGGGGCTGCGTGCGGGAGTTGGCGTACGCGGGAGTCCAATGCTGTAGGGACGCGGAGCTGCGTGCGGGAATTCAGCGTACGCGGGAGACTGGAGCTAGGGACGCGGGGCTGCGTGCGGGAATTGTGACAAAACACAATTTCCCGTGTAACTCCTAAACTACACACAACACCTGAATTTTGACTGAAATTTAGGTGTGAAACCTATACATGACATATCATGTGAAATATTAAAATGGCTAAAAAGTGCCATACTGGTGCCGTGGTCATTTACCATTCTGTATAAAATTAATTAAAAAATATAAGGAGTACGAATTCAAGGGTGGGGTCAGTGAGTGACCCTACCTTATTTTGGGTGGGAAATCCATTTCTGCAATAATATTTATGGATTTCCTACTCCTTCATTTTATAATGATTTTATTTATTCATTTATCTTTATTTTGTTAATATTATTATTGTTGCTGCTTTGTCAGGTTGCTCTGTGCTAAGTAGCAGGCTGACAGTAAGATTGCCCAGAGTATTTGAAGCAGTAGCTCTTGATTGGTTTATCAATAAAAGAGAAGAAGTTGGATCTTTATTGTGGAATTCTTGGAAAGAATTGATCAAAGTACAATTTGGTACCAGGATTTGAAAAATAAAGATGATGAAAACTTTTTAAACTTCCCAGTTTGATCCATCCAAGGAAAAACCTCATAAGTGGTGCTTAGACCAGAAAAAGAGGTTAGAATGTTTTTACCCTGATGCTGATAAAGAAGAATTCAATGAAAGACTCCTCAACTTATGTCCCGTACAAATCAAACACAGTGTAAGGTGCCGGATGCCTATGGATTCAGATCTTTCCACCTTAATAGGTGTATTGGAAGAGACTATTGATATGATGGTCTTGATAAAAGGGTCAATAAACTCCCCAGGGAAAAAAATACTAGGAACAGGGAAGAATATACTGCCAAAACCAAAGAATCCCCTGCTACTAATCCATCTACCTTGGAATTCAAGAACACTCTGGAATCAAAGGAAAAAGTATGTTGGAACTGTAACCAAACAGGACATGTAAAACCTGATTGTCCTCTACCTAGGAAAAGGATTAATCTTATTGAAGGAGAAGAGTATGACAATCCTGACCCTCACCTTGAAGATACTGATGGATCACTCTCTGATTGTGATCTAATAATTATCACTTACCCCATCAATGTTATTGAAGGTAGTATTGAGTCTTCTCTGGACATAAATTTTGTCAATGACAATTCCAACTTACCTCAAAAATGGAATCCCAACATGAAGATTCACCACATATCTGAGGCTAAGACCTTGACCCTAAAACCTTCTGCCAGTAAAACTTCAACTTCAGGCAAAACATGCTATGCTACTGGTTAAATCCAAGGTTCTTCTGTTAAGTTACTTCTAGAAAGTGGAGCCTTTTGCTCTTGTGTTGGTTCAACTTATCTGGAGAAACAAGACCCAAAATGGAAATTGAACTTACTACCAGTACCTCAGGGTAAGTTCAGCAGTCGTAATTCTGCTCTCAATGCTGTGGGAGTATGGTCTTCTGATATCATACTACCTCACTCTAAAGGATCAATCAAACTGAACATTGAATTTTCAGTGCTCCAAAACGGAGTATGTGATTATTTTATCCTTGGAAATGATTCTCTTTGCTCATATGGTATAGATGTATTCCAAAGTAAGGGTAGATAATTCACTATAGGTGGAGACTGGAATAAGAAGTTCCGAATATGCCATGTCAATGCTCAAACTTCTGATTCAACTTATGAAAAGCACTTAGGGAGTTTCAATCAGGAATGCTTCTCTCAGGTTGCTTTGAATTCCCTTCTCAATGAAGAACAGAAACAGGATATCCTACAAGTATGTTTTGAAAATCAGAATGCTTTCTGCACCAAGGATCACCCCATTGGTAACATCAAAGCACATGATATGATCCTAACTCTAATTATTAAACCTCCTTAACCACCCAACCTCAGGCAACCTTCTTACCCTTCTAGTCCAAAATCTAGAGTTGCTCTGGAAACTCATATTCAAGAGTTGGTTGATTTACAAGTCTTAAGGAAAGTAGGACACAATGAACAAGTGAATATCACCACCCCCATAATTATAGCTTTGCATAATGATAGGTCATGAATGGTTGGAGATTTCAGAATGCTGAAAAACTACACCCAAGCTGATTATCACCCAATTCCAAGAATTGACCATGCTCCGCATAACCTGTCCAAAGCCAAATATATCACTACCATGGACATGCTGAAAGGTTTTCACCAAATTCCTCTGAGCCCTCATAGCCAGAAATTCATGAGGATTATCTGTAGATTGGGAATTTATGAGTATCTTAGGATGCCGTTTGTTATAAAAAATCCTCCTTCTCATTTTCAAAGGATGATGGATATTTTCTTACGATTATTCATTAGACAGGGATGGATGATGGTATACATTGATGATTTTATCATATACTCTGATCATTGGGATACTCACATGGAGAAATTAAGGCTAGTTCTCAAAACAATCTCTGCCGTGGGATTGAAAGTATCAATGAAACAGTGTAACTTTGGCTACGGGGAACTCAAAGCCTTCGGACACATTGTCTCCAGACTAACCTGAGCTGCTGACCAAAACAAGATAGCAGCAGTAATGATTAGGCCTATGCCTCAGAATAAAAATGAACTACTATCCTTTATCAGCTTCTGCAGCTACTATAGGAAGTATTTACCAAAGTTTTCCTTTCTAACCGAATGTCTGTATGAGATCTGCAAGAACACCACCGTGTTTGAAATTACTCATGACAGAGTCAAGAAATATGAGGAACTCAAACTGCCAATGACTTCAGCTCCATTACTGATTCAGCCAGATTATTCTAAACCTTCCAAACTCTACATAGATGCCAGCATGGAAGGGCTAGGAGCTTCTTTACACCAGGAAGTCATAGAGGATGAAAAACCAGTGGAAAAACCTATAATCTTCATATCCAGACAAATTAAAGACACTGAGAAAAGGTACAGTGCAAGCCAAAAGGAATGTCTTGCCTTAGTATGGGCTGTAGAGAAACTCCATTATTACTTAGAAGGCACCAATTTCACTGTGATTACTGACTTCAATGCTTTCATGAAATTGATGAACATGAAGACCCCTAGTAGGCAAATGTTAAGATGGCAGATAGCTATACAACAGTAGAGAGGTCTGATGACAAAAGTTCATGAAGCTGGGAATAAACACCAGAATGCTGATAGTTTAAGCAGGAATGCTTTACCAAATGACCCAAGTAACCCTGCTTATGATCCAGAGGATAATGATATCTTCCCTATCCTTACCATTAACAGTTTAAAAAGTGAAGCTCCTATAATGGGAATCCACATTTGTGAATTGAATGAATCATTGTTCAACTCAATTGAAGAATCTTACAGTTCTGGCATCAAGACCCTGATCACTATTATGGAAAGTACTTCTCCACCTTCTCAATTGATCAATAGCCTACCTGAACCTCTTTTAAAAATATACAAAGCTGGAAGGTTCACCATATGGGATGGTCTGGTATACTATAGGCATCAACATTCAAGTGTTATAGTCTTAACTAAGGATGACCATATCAAACATGTTCAGGCTGAGTGCCATGATAACTGCTCATCTGTGCTGATAGAACCTTAGATAAGGTTAAAAAAACTGCTGGGTGATTTAATTGGAGAGACTTCACTATACAGTATTTTACCAGTTGTGAAACTTGTCAGAAGTCCAGATGGATCACTGGGAAACAGTTTGGTCTATTGCAAAAGATTTCTGAACCCAAGAAAAGATGGGAGATCATCAACATGGACTTTGTAACTGGACTACCACCAGGAGGAGCCTATTCCTACAACTCAGTCTTAGTCATAGTGGATAGTTTCTCCAAGAAAGCAAAGTTTCTACCTAATCACAAGGAAGAAACTTCTATCAAAGTTGACCTGTTATTTTGGAACAGACTCATTGCTGATGTTGGAGTTCCCAAGATTATTATCAGTTACAGAGATCCTAAATTCAATTCTGAGGTCTGGAGAAATGTTCTTGATATGCTTGGAACCACCTTAGGTTTCTCTACAGCTTTTCACCCTGAGACGGATGGCTTAGCTGAAAGTGTTGATTTCAGAATTTGATTTCTTGGGACTAAAAACCAGCGGGCTGAAGACATGAATTTTAGAGGAGATTAGACCAACTGATTCAAATGAGAACATAGACAACAAGAAAGATGAAAAGAATACCAAAGGCTAGAACTATGATCAGAAACAGGACAGCATGAGTGGCAGAAGAGAGGATGAGGCTAGAGGAGATGAGTAGATAGCTGAAATGGACAGAAGTCAGAGTTGAGAGTTGTTAGTCGTGATAAATCATACGGATAGGTCTCTTAGCAGACAAGAGCACATGAACCATAATTGGGTAGCTGTTGATTTCAGAATTTGATTTCTTGGGACTAAAAACCAGCGGGCTGAAGACATGAATTTTAGAGGAGATTAGACCAACTGATTCAAATGAGAACATAGAAGACAAGAAAGATGAAAAGAATACCAACGGCTAGAACTATGATCAGGAACAGGAAAGTGTGAGTGGCAGAAGAGAGGATGAGGCTAGAGGAGATGAGTAGATAGCTGAAATTGACAGAAGTCAGAGTTGAGAGTTGTTAGTCGTGATAAATCATACGGATAGGTCTCTTACCAGACAAGAGCATATGAACCATAATCAGGTAGCTGAGATGGTGGATCAAGAATTGAAGCAAGATTTGGTTTTTATAGTAAAAAGAACATAAAAAGTAGAGAAGAAAGATAGAATAAAGAAAGAGAAGAAAGAGAAGATGAGAAGAATAAAGAAGTCAATTCAAGTAGTTTTCGTGAGAGGTTATTCAGGGAGAAGAGAGTTTTTGTCAAAAAGGAGGACAAGTGGACTGGACGCCGGAAGGATCTGGAGCTGAGACTTGAGGTTTGGAGAGGACAATCCTCAGAATAGAGTGTTCACACTCATCTTCAGGTTGCGCAGCAGTCAGAGAGAAGAGACCCTGAGGAGTGATTTCTCAACACTCCCCGGGGCTGGTAAGTGGATTATCCGTGAAGTTATTTGTCTCAGGTAGTGAATATTCTTTTTCGTAGCAACTGAAGAGAACTGATCAAGGATGCCTTTGAGAGTGAATCAGCGACCATGGATTGACTAGGGATGAGGTCCAGTTTGAATTCTTGATTTGTGAAATCTTCACGGAGACCTTTTGTTTTTATATCTATATGTTGTGACTTAGAGTGAGAGCAAAATTTTTTTATCTTGTTGTCCAAGCCCTTTTTGTCTATATAAAACATGGGTTTGAACTCAAAGTTGTGATAAATCTCATTGATGAGATGTCTGATCCATTTCATCTCAAGATAACAATCTAGAAGCGCATTCAGTTTGGATTCAGTGGAGGAATAAGTGATGTTCTGTTGCCTAGCTGAGTTCCAGATAACCAGGCTCCCATAGTGAAAGATGACATATCTGGTTTGAGATTTTCAAAAAACTGGATCGTCTCCCCAGGTGGCATCAGTGAAGCTGGAGAGGACTTCCTGCTTAGGATCATATTTGATGGTAAGTTTGAGATTTTTGGTTGTCTTGAGGTATTTCCATACTTTCCAAACCTCCCCCCAGTGACTCATACCTGGCTTGGGGTTGAACCTAGCCAGACTGGATACAGAGAAAGAAATGTCTGGGCAAGTGTATTGTGATAGGTGATTGAGAAGCCCAATTGCAGATCTGTAATTGATGTTTAACTTGGAAAATTCTGCATGATAGTTGTTGCAGGAAGGTTCAAGATGGAAGTTCTGTGTTAGCGGAGATAAAGTCTCTTTGCAAGATAACAGGCCAAGCTCTTCCAGTACCCAATCAATATGATTAGGTTGGCTCAGGAGAATTCAATTGTCTTCAATCTCCATGAGCATTCCGAGTATTGTATTGGGTGGATGAGAGGATGAGTTCTGGAATTGCCTAAGGAAGCTTGATTCAAAGAAATCAGAGTTGCCTACGTGGATTAAGTTGTCCTTGTGGAAGTATAGAATTTCCTTTTTTTTAGTATTAAGATAAAGACAAGGATTCCTGGTCAACTCTTCATACCCTTGAGACTTGATCCATAGCGTGAGGATTTCATACCAATTCTTGGGAGACTTTTTCAGACCAAAAAGGGATTTTTTTAATTTTAGATAGGGAGATATTCTACTTGATCCTTATGGCATTCTTATAATGACGGTCTCCTCCAGAGGAGTGTGAAGAAATGCCCCCTTGACGTTGAATTTGGTGAGTTTCATTTTTTCTTTCAAGGCGTGTACCAAGGCCAGTCGTAGAGATGTGATGTTTCCAGTTGGCGCCCAAGTTTCATTGTAATCCACGCCCAATACTTGATCAAAACCTTGGACACATAACCGGGCCTTGTATTTGAAAGGTTCGCCATGACAATCTTCCTTCACTTTGAAGACCCAGGTCGTATTTAGGATGTTGTCCGGATTTCCATAATATTCTTCCCAAACATCTTGCAGTTCTATGCCTTCTAGTTTGGTTTCTGTATCTTTCTTCCATTTGGGCCACTCGGGACACTTGCGCGCTGCTTTATAGGAAGGAGGTTTGTAATGATGGTGGAAGCCATATTGTTGGGGTTTTTTGATTTCGCGTATAGGTCTTTTATATGCGGATATTTCAGGAGGTTCTGCTGGAGTAGGATGACAAGGTGGATTCGGAAGAGATGAATCTGAGGAGTCCACGCCTTCATTCTCATCACGATCTGATTCTGATTTGGAAGCATCTTCAGGCGAATTGTGAATGGTATATTGTTTTTGAGAAGAACAGAATTTGGAGTTGTCAGATTCCGGGCTAGCTTGAGAAAAAAGATGGAGTCCGGGAGACTTGAGAAGTGGAAATTGAGAGACCGTATTCTTGAGGAACTGGAAATGTTTGGTTTCAACAACAGCACCGGATAAGCTTAATAGGAGATAAGAATGAAAGACTGGATTAAACCCAACTAAAATTCCTTCTAATCCTTTTTCTTTGAATTTCCTTCCTCTCTGCAGATGATTTCCCAAATAGATTACCGGTGATCCTATGGATTTCAAGTAGTTAGTAGGAAGACTCTTATTGAACATGAGTTCCCAGGGGGATCAATCATTACCTTCCCTTGGGATTTGATTCAACATGAAGCAGCAGCTTTGGATCATTATGTGCCAATAGTTCTTTGGCAGCCTGGAAGAGGAGAAGGTTGCTCGCGCGGATTCAAAAATATTTCAATTGGCTTTTTCTGACCAACCATTGTGTTGAGAATGGTAAGGTTCCGACGTGAGTAGTTTGATATGTTTGGATTTGGTGAAGTCCTTCAAGGTTTTATTGGTGAATTGTGGGCCTTTATCCAAGAAGATTTCCATTGGGTAGTAGTTAAGCCGTTGATATTCTGTTTCCAGGATATTGATTATGACGTCTGTGTTTTCATCTTTAGACAGGAGGGGTAATGCTGGAAGATAGCAAGAGAAGTTATCCACAAGGGTTAAAATGTAGCAATGGCCCGCCTTAGATTGAGGGGTAATTTCTCCGATTAGATTGAGGTGTATCCTTTTGAGCGGTTTCAACGACAGGGTTGAAGTTTCTGAGAAGGGAGATTTAGTGATTTTGCTTTTGAAGAAACTATCACACTGGAAGCTATTCAATTCTTCCTTAGAGAAGCAACCCTTGAGAATCGGCTTGAGGGTGGAAATTGCAGCGTGACCATACATTTTGTGGAAGTCGGATAGTGATTGAGACTCAACAGTACTTGAGCTGGTGGATTGATTTGTGAGGTTAACTGAAAGATTTTTGCCCGCAAATCAAGGTTTCTCAATTACAAAGAGATTGTTGCAAATCAATCCTTTTAGAACCACCTTGTTTCCCCGAGAGACCGTAAATCAATCTTTTTCTTGAAAATGATTGCATCCTTTCTTCGCTAGAAGACCAGGGCTAATTAAGTTAACCACTATTTCCGGAACATACATGCACTCGTCCAAAGTAACAACTGAATCATTCCATTCCAGTCGGGCCGTACCAATGCCCCAAATTTTAAGGTTAGCTTCTAGCTTTCCAGTCTTGATTTCCTCTGGGTTTTCCTGGAGATTGATAGATGTAAAGAATTTGAGATACTTGAAGATATGAATATTGGCGCCGGAGTCCAATAAAAGATTTGGGGTATTATTGGAGTTGATCAAGAGGGTGATTAATGAATGATAGTTGATGGTTGGGTTTTTTTTTGGTTCTGTTTTTCCATTTGTTCTGCTGTTTGACCCACCATCCAGGTGCAATTTGAGGATGGAGATGGAAGCAGGACGTCTCTGGATGTGGAGCATTTGGGTTGTGGTAGCCTTCTCTGCATTGGAGTCTAACCTTTTTATTGTCTCTCTCCCTTCTGCTTTTGGTGTTAACTAGGGTAACATCCGGATCTGATTTGCCTATCTTCAATTGGGACTTTTGCTCATTATTATATTGAGTAAGGTGGTTAAAGACCACTTCTACCGTTATCAGTTTCTCTACATGCATAATTTGTTGCTTGAGGTTTTCCAGAAGTGGGGGGAATTTGAAGAGTATGAGGTAAGCAAGTATATCTTTGGGAAATTCTATACCCACATCCACCATCCGCATAAGTGCCTTTCTGATATCGGTGATGAAGCTTTCTATTGCGTGTTTGTTGAAGGGAGCATGTAGAAATTGATTGAAGACTTGGGCTCTGTTCGCAGTTTTGGATGAAGCAAATTGGCGAGTAATCTTGGCCCAGAGCAGCTTAGACAATGAGATGTTTGCTGAATTGACCACGTTGGCATGAGTGACTCTGTCTAGTTTAGAAAGGATAATTGCTTGGATTTCTCAATCTTGTTTTATCTTTAGTTGGCCAGAGTTCCTAGTGGTGACATCCTTAATTTCCTTGAGATAGAAGAGCATCAACATCTTGTCTTGCCAGATGGAATAATTGTCTTCATTGAGAGGAGGAATGGCATCAACCAAGGCCTTGAGTGCAACTTGGTGAAAATAGTTGTTGGCCCCAACTGGTTTGTTCATTTTTGATTAGCTTGAGTCGTTTGGCTTTTAACCGTATTGATTTCAGAATTTAATTTCTTGGGACTAAAAACCAGCGGGCTGAAGACATGAATTTTATAGGAGATTAGACCAACTGATTCAAATGAGAACATAGACGACAAGAAAGATGAAAAGAATACCAACGGCTTGAACTATGATCAGGAACAGGACAGCGTGAGTGGCAGAAGAGAGGATGAGGCTCGAGGAGATGAGTAGATAGCTGAAATGGAAAGAAGTCAGAGTTGAGAGTTGTTAGTTGTGATCAATCATACGGATAGGTCTCTTACCAGACAAGTGCACATGAACCATAATCAGGTAGCTGAGATGGTGGATCAAGAATTGAAGCAAGATTTGGTTTTTATAGGAAAAATAACAGAAAACGTAGAAAATAAAGATAGAAAGGAGAAAGAGAAGAAAGAGAAGATGAGAAGAATAAAGAATTCAATTCAAGTAGTTGTTGTTAGAGGTTATTCAGGGAGAAGAGAGTTTTTGTCAAAAAGGAGGACAAGTGGACTGGACGCTGGAAGGATCTGGAGCTGAGACTTGAGGTTCGGAGAGGACAATCCTCAGAACAGAGTGTTCACACTGATCTTCAGGGCGCTCAGCAGTCAGAGAGAAGAGACCGTGAGGAGTGATTTCTCAACAGAAAGAATGATTCAGACCCTGGAAGACATTCTCAGGAGATTCTGTGAATTTGGACTAGAATACAAGAGTTCTGACGGTTCTTGCCATGATTTTGTTAGCCTTTTACCTGCACTGGAGATGGCCTACAAAAGTAGCAAGCACTCTACTACTAAGGAAGAACCCTACATACTGGAAAGAGGATGGATCCCTGGATTACCCAAGGATAAAATTAACCACCAGCTAACAAATATTCACCCTACATCACTTTATTTCAAAAACATGATAGATGTAGCTGAAAAACATGCTCCCAAGTGTGTCCAGGATCCAGAGGAGTATAACCACTTGATGGTAAAATTCTGTGGAAGTAATCCTTAGTGATGAAATTTCTAGAAAAGATCCAGTCTTCCCAGTAAGTTTTATCAAACACTACCACCCAAGGAATGGAGAAAATACTCCGTCACTTGAAATACCAGTTACAGGAGAGCCTGAAAAGGAAAAAGGAAAAATTAGCAAGATCCTTAAAGATGATAAAGATAGGATCATTGGAAAAGATTTCAGACTCTACCTAGTTCTATACAAGGGAGAATCAGCTGATAAAGATCAATGGTTTCCTGAACATAATATCCCTGACAGACCCATAAACCTAAGGAACTACAGAGCTAGCAGAAGGCATCAACCCAAACATTTTTTTCAGATATAGACATATCTTGGAATGGGAGAATGTCAGCTTGCTACTAAATACAGAGCAACCTGTCAATACCAACACAAAACTATGAAAAAATAAGAGTATTTCCATTAAAAAAATAAGGAGTGAGAAATCCAGAAATATTATTAAAGAAATGGATTTCTCCCCAAAATTAGGTAGGGTCACTCACTGACCCCACCCTTGAATTCCAAGTCCTTACATTTTTAAAATAATTAAAAAGAATAGTACTGAAAATTATGACACCATTATGGCACTTTTTGGCCATTCCGAAATTTCACACGTGTTGTCATGTATAGGGTTTACACCTAAAATTCACTCAGAATTGAGGTGTTGTGTATATTTTAGGAGTTACACGCGGAAATGTGTTTTGTCAAAATTCCCGTGCACAGCCCCACATCATTACATATCCCTACATACTTGTAGTAACAGATTCCCGCATACTAGAGACCCGCGCACAGCTGATTCTGCCACGCACGCAGAAGATCCTACCCCGCACACATCTGTACTAACTGATCCCTGCGTCTGGATCCGTTGTGATTAATCTGACAACCAGGTACCGCTAAAATGAGCTACAACCTAGTTAGAGTTGCCTAGTATATGTAACAAACTGACATACGCATTACTAATGATCTAAAAAGTTCAAAAATTAAATAAAGTTAATGAAAATTAAATTTAAAACATTTTTTTAATAATAAATCAAAGATCAAGGATTACCACATAAATCACTGACCCTGATGTTTGAAGACCACAAAACACTACATGGAGTGTTCATAAAAATTGATAAAAATTATCTGCATGATCAAAAGATGATGGAAAATCAGGCAACATCCACATCTGCCCGCTTTGAAGCAATATCAATAGTACAAATGAAGGATAATTACAGAATGATCAAATTTACGCCATAACAGATCAACAGATCCTGTGGCTAAAATAATACAGAAATCAAGCAGTGTCAGACTGCTACTTAGCACAGAGCAACCTGACAAAGTAACAACAATAATAATACTAACAAAATTAAAAGGAACAAAGATAAATGTATAAATAAAATTATTATAAAATAAAGGAGTAGGAATTCCATAAATATTATTGCAGAAATGGATTCCCCCACCCAAAATAAGGTAGGGTCACTCACTGACCCCACCCTTGAATTCTTACTCCTTATATTTTTTAATTAATTCAATAGAAAATGGTAAATGACCACGGCACCAGTATGGCACCTTTTTAGTCATTTTAATATTTCACATGATATGTCATGTATAGGTTTCACACCTAAATTTCAGTCAAAATCCAGGTGTTGTGTGTAGTTTAGGAGTTACACGGGAAATTGTGTTTTGTCACAATTCCCGCACAGAGCCCCGCGTCCCTACAGCGCTGGTCTCCCACGTACGCAAACTCCCGCACGCAGCCCCGCGCTGGTCTCCCGCGTACGCAAACTCCCGCACGCAGCCCCGCGTCCCTACAGCGCTGGTCTCCCGCGTACGCAAACTCCCGCACGCAGCCCCGCGTCCCTACAGCATTGGACTCCTGCGTACGCAAACTCCCGCACGCAGCCCCGCGTCCCTACAGCGTTGGACTCCCGCGTAAGCCAACTCCCGCACGCAGCCCCGCGTCCCTACAGCGCTGGTCTCCCGCGTACGCAAACTCCCGCACGCAGCCCCACGTCCCTACAGCGTTGGATTCCCGCGTACGCAAACTCCCGCATGCAGCCCGCGTCCCTACAGCGTTGGAATCCCGCGTACGCCAACTCCCGCACGCAGCCCCGCGTCCCTACAGCGCTGGACTCCCGCGCAACTGAATTCCCGCGCAGGTAATCCCGTGACCTAGTCACGCGCGCAGCGGTACAGTCCCCCGCGCGCATCTGAGCAGCGGATCAGTCCCCGCGCGCATTTGAATGGACTGATCCCCGCGCCTCCTGCCATGATCAGTTTGACATCCAGGTACCGCTCAGAGGAGCTACAATATAGTAGGATCTACACTACATATGTAAAGCTACCACAAAAGCATAGATTATAGTTCAAAAACCTTAAAAATCAATTAAAATTAGTTATTAACTTATTTTTAGTATTTTTTTTTATTAATTAAATAAAGATCCAGACTCACCCCGACATGAGTTGATCAGAACCTTCAAAGACCACAAAACTACATAAGGAGTGGTCGTAAAAATTATTAAAAATTACATACAGGATCAGCAGAGGATGGAGAATCAAAAAACATCCACGTCTGCTCACTTTGGACCAGTACTTACTGTACAAATTGAGGATCAGTGCAGGATCAGCAAAATGACTAATCTATTGGTTAACAGATCCTGCAGCTAAAAAGGAGCTGTTCCTTGACAGATCTAAGGCCAGCAGGCTAACAGCACCTTGAGGACGTGCCAATCCTGCCCTGATTGCCCCCCTAGCCTCAGCCCATGGCTAGTACCCCTTCTAGAGGCCCTCAAGCACCCAAAAAAGAATATTTAAACAGGCTCTTTTTGCCCTTCTGTTTCCAAGAAGTTAATCAGTTATCAGGAATTATTTATTATCAATCAGACACGGTGTCATTGTTAATCAAGTGCTTATATGAAGATAAGCAAGTGATTTATGACTTAGTCTGTAGTAGTATTATTTACCTTTATTAACCAATCAACCATTGAAGTTTAGTCAAGCAATCAACTCCATCTGCTCTGAAACCCTTCCAATTATTCCAGGATTTTCGTGGTCAAGTGCTCAGAGTGAGTGTTTTCCCTTCCTGTCTAGGCCACTTGTGCTGTTAAGCCCGGCCATTTGTGGAATAAGTCCTTTCTAAGGCACCCATATTTATTCCAAGGTTCTTAAACTGCCTAAGGAGGCCCCTTGAAGAGAGGTTGCTAGTCTGTAAAGATCCCCAGTAGTATAATACTGTGGCCCCTCTTTTTATATTATATTTAAAATATTTATAACCAAACCAAATAAACCTTGCACTTGCTCTTACCATACCATTATTGGAGCTTTAAAGTGTTTATTCTTTGGAATATTATTGCTCCAAGTTCTTTTATCACTCTCTGTAGCTAAAGGACTGCAAGGTTCCTGTTATCAGAGAGCTGACAAGCAGATCTTAGGACAGCTGATTGACAGCACCAAGTGGACGTGCGAATTCCGCCCTGACTGGCTTGCCAGCCTCAGCCCACAAGGAGAACCCTCTCTACATGCCCTGAGAAGATCAAAATCACCCCAAAAAGGTATTTATACAGACCTCTTTGGATCCAATTAATCAATGAGTTTACCAGGAATTATTTATTATCAATCAGAAACCGTGTCATTATTGATCAAGTGCTTATATGAAGATAAGAAAGTGATTTATGAATTTTTCTGTAGTAGTATTATTTACCTTTATTAACCAATGAACCATTGAAGTTTAGTCAAGCAATCTACCCCATCTGCTCTGAAACCCTTCCAATTATTCCAGGATTTTTGTGGTAAAGTGCTCAGAGTGAGTTTTACCCTTCCTGTCTTGGCCATTTGAGCTGTTAAGCCCATCCATTAGTGGAATAAGTCCTTAACAAGGCACCCATCTTTATTCCAAGGTTCTTAAACTGCCTAAGGAGGCCTCTCCAAGAGAGGTTGCTAGTATGTAAAGGTCCCCAGTTGTATAATACTGTGGCACATCTTTTATCTTATATTGAAAACCATTTACTACCAAACAAATTAAAACTTGCAACTGCTCTCATTAAATAATTTATTTGAGCTTCTAAAGGTTTATTATTGGAATAATAATTATTATTATGATTCCAGAATTTTTATCACTCTCTGTAGCTAAAGGACTGCAAGGTTCCTGGTATCAGAGAGCTGACATTACATGGTTCAAAAGAGTCTCTTGAAGAGAAATTGTTTCAATAAATATACCCTGTTTGTATAAAAAGTGGCCCCTTCTGAAAAAAAATATTCACACCATTTTAACCAAACCAAATACTCCAAAATTTGCACTAGCTTTTAACAAATAATTTTAAGAATTTTACATATTTTCTTGGAATAGTCATTTTTCCAACACCAATATCACTTGCTGTAGACAAAGGACTGAAAGTTTCCTAGTATGAGTAAGCTGAAAACTGGGGGTCTGTCTGAAAAATACGCTTGAATAATTAATGATTAATCAATTAATTTATTTGGAACAGATAATCTACTCAAAAATAAGTACAAATAGTTATTATCATCCTTTTTTTGTCCAGTGGATCTTGAGACAAATGGAGAATGAATTGATTATTTCTTGAATCTTTCTAAACAAAAAAAAGATACCAATACATGTGTACTTGCACCTAATTATTGGAATTCCTTAACTCCTGATAAAAAAAATACCTCTAGACCCTGAACAGGAAGAAATCAAAGAAAAAAAACTTGAACTTGAAAAAATTATTAATCTCAACTCTTTACTCAGGAAACACAAGGCATGGAATAAGTATCAAAGACAACTTCATTTACTTAAAAGAAATAGAAGAAGTAAGTTTAATATTTTTATTATTATTTTTTTTTCAAAAAAAAATTGAAATAAAAATCAAAAACTAATTAAAATTTGTAAAAATTACAATAAAAGCAAAACTTATTAATTTAAATTTTTATATCTTATCACAGTGGACATAACCTTCTCCCTTGTTGATTCTTTTGAGCAAGACCTTTTGGAAAGTCACTATGACAAAAGATATCTATGAATTAATCCAAGATCTCAGTGGTACCCACCAAGATCACCCTGGATTACCTACCAAGGACTCTTTTAACCCTAAACAACCTTTTTACCATTTAATTCAAGTTTAAGTGAGCTTAACATAATTTGATAATATAACAAAATATCTTCTTTTAATTTTTTATTCTTTTAACCAATTTTTTGACAAAACCTTACACCTATTTTTGCACTATGTTGCAAAACAGGCCCAAAACCTGCAAATGGGTGGAGCCCCATCCTATGGAATTTTTCCTGGGGGAATGCATGTCTGCAAGAGTTCCCGTAGAAAGCACATTGATGGGATTCAAACCCGCAACACTAGCACCTAAAGAATCTCCAGCCCCCATGCCTTCCAGCTTGAACAACAAATGTCAGCCTCCTGGATGCCAAGACCCTTGCTATTCTTTAGCTACCAGAGGTGATAGAGTAAATAATAAATATATTATTTAATAAATGCAGCAAAAATCTGTAGAATACTTGGATTAAGCTTATTTCAAGGTTAAATGGTTTGGTTATTGTTTATTGTTTCAAATCAAGATTGATTATTAAATATTTATAGAGGGGCCAAAATTATATTGGGGATCTTTAACACCTCTCTTCAGGGATTTCAGTATGAAAACATGTAGTCCTGGTTACTTTGGGTTCTTTAGTTTAAAGATTATTATACCCAAAGATAATATGTATATAAAATACACAATGGAGTGGTAGGGCCTTGTAGCCAAGCTACCACGACAGAGAAAGGATAATAAGACTCACTGGTATATTATCAGAACCTTTGGGTATCTGTTTGGGACGTGTAATGATGGGTTAAACCTGTATACTGGGGTTATAAGGTTGTTCAGCAGTTTTATTTGATAAAAAGAGGTTTGAAGACAGATATTACTGATCATAAATTGCCATAAATCACTTACTTATCTCTTATAAGTATTTGATTACCTTGGCACGGCGTCTGGACATGAATATTACTGGGTCTCTGCCCATCAACATCCCCAAAAGAGCTCTGTACTTATAGCTTTTGGAGTCCCAATATGATCCTTCTGAGGGTTGTAAGTGCTCAAAGGGACGGACACTAAGGCTAGAAGTGTAACGGTCTTTGGTGCTATAGCCCGGGTAGCATCTAATTCCTTACGGTATGGGAATTATTCTACCTTATAATGGACATTAGGACGTGTGAATAAACTTAATCTGTCCTATTTATGTATTATTTAATTAATTATCCTTAGTATATGTTCCCAGTAATCTAATAATTATATTATTAGACATCTCTACGAACATTTTGATGTCAGTTAAGTTCTCATTATGTATTATATAACTGGAGTAAAAGTCATAATATTAATTTTACTCTTTATTTTCGAGTTCCAGTTGATTTTTTAAGATAATTACTTCAAAATATAAGTCATGAGAATTCATGTAATATTATTAAATCATTATTTTTCTTAGTATGTCACGAAGATATCGATGTATAGAAATTCTCATAAAAGTATATTAAAGTATTTTAATATATTTTTTGAAGTTGTCATTGTCTTATTTTCGACATTCTTGGTACTTTGCATTATATTAAATAAAAAATACTTGTAAGAATTATTTATGTATTTTTATATAATACTATGTATTTTTAGACAGTCTACTATCCACGATCACCTTTATTACATATGTAGAAAGTTCCCGTGTATTTTGTAGCCTGTTTACGCGGTACCTGAGCCGCCTGTCACTCTGTCAGCCCGTAGTCCCGCAGCTGCGTACTTGTCAGAGGCCCGGGTCTGCGTACACAACCTCAACAGGTTAACACGGCTATATCTCAGCTGCGCGCGGGGCTTTGGCTGCCGCGGCTGCGGGGGGGAATTGTGAAAAAACACCTTTCCGCCCGTAACTCCTAAAATATACACAACACCTCAATTCTGACTGAATTTTAGGTGTGAAACCTATACGTGACAATGTGTGTGAAATATTTAATTGGCCAAAAATCTCAATACTGGAGCTGTAGTATTTTGGTTCTTTTTTCTTTAATTATTTAAAAAAATTTGGAGTTGGATTACAAGGGTGGGGTCAGTGAGTGACCCTACCTAATTTTGGGTGGAGAATTTATTTCTTTAATAATATTTATGGTTTTCCTACTACTTCTTAGGTTAGTTATTTTATTATTATTTTTATTTCCTTTTTGTTATTTTTGCAGCTTGCTCTGCAATAGTAGCAAGCTGACAACAAATTTTTGGAGATGGCTCCCTCCCCCAGAGAGTTATCCCCTTTGATCACACCTCCACACACACCACCTTGGTTTGACCCAGAAAAACTGTCCAAAATAAAGGAATTAGTAAAGAGCCATTTGAGTAATTGGGAAGCTTACCAAGTGGCCCAAGCTCAAGAGGAAATGGTGTCCATGAGAAAGTCCATATCACAGGCAAATTCCTCTCATATACCCTTCAGAAATTAATTCCCAGGAAGGAAGTAAAGAAATACATCAAAAATTAAAACCCTTGGGATCAATTAGCCAAATTAAAGGGAAAAGAACCCAAAAAATTGAGGTGTTCAAATCACCAAAAGATGAGGATTACCAAAGATTGGGACAATATAATATCTCTAGCTCAGAAGTGGAAGAAAATGTATCACAACTACATGCAGATATTAATCCAATCTTTAATAAATTTTATGATAATGTTTTTGAGCAGAAATTTAGATACTATTCATAAGGAATTGGATAAGATAATTGAGAACCAAGCTGCCCATCTAAAACTAGTGAGTTTGAAAATAAGCCATTGAGAGATGTCATCAACCAGGATTAGGTATCTATGATCAGACATGTAAACAACACTTATTCTTCCAGAAAAGAAGAGATTCTCCTCTCCATTGAAAAACTGAAAGGAGAAATAAGGAACAAAGCTGACACCCCTTCTGCTCACTTTATCAGTAAAATAGAATTATTCAGTAGTGAGATTGATCTAGAACATGGTATGATTAAGAAAAATCCAAGAGATCTTAAGATAAAATCAACTATTGCTCCCCTGTTCAACTTAGAGGAAAGAAAGCCCACCCGTTTACCTCCTGGATTCCAAGAACCTTTCTGTGCTTTAGCTACCAGAGGTTAAAGAATAAATAATAAGTATATTATTGAATAAATGAAGAAAAAATCCATAAAATAATTGGATAAAGCTATTGCAAGGTTGATTGGTTTGGTTATGGTTTAATATTATAAATCAATATTAATAAATTGATTATTTAATAAATTAATAGAGGGGCCACAATAATATTGGCGGTCTTTAACACCTCTCTTCAGGGAATTCACTTTGAAAACAAGTATACCTTTTTACTTTGGAACCTTTAATTGATATTCTTAAAGGATATATTGCCCAAAGATAATATATACATATATATATATATATATAATATGGTGGTGTGACAGGGCCTTGTAGCCAAGCTGCCACGACAGAAAAAGGATAATAAAACTCACTGGTATATTTTAAAATCCTTTGGGGACCTGTTTGGGAGGTGTACTGATGGGTTAAACCTATTACTGGGGTAAAAAAGGTTGTTCAGAAGTTTGAGTTGATAAAAAGGGTTGGGGATGGATAAAATTAATCAGAATAAATCCATAAATCACTTAATTATCTCTTATAAGTATTTGATTACCTTTTCAAGGTGTCTGGATATAAATATAACTGTGTCTTTGGGTATCAATATCCTCAAACAAGCTCCTTATTTATAGTTTCTTGGGTCCCAATATTTTCCTTCTGAGGGATCCAGGGGCTCAAAGGGACGGATAATAAGTCTAGCAGGGTAACCAGTGGTAGCCTGTCACGTGTTCCTGTTGCTGTAGCATGGGTAGTGTTTAATTCCACAGGGTATGGGAATTTTTCTACCAGTTTAATTGATATTTGGACGTGTGAATAAGACTAGTTTATCCATATTATCTTCTATTTACATAATTATTTTTATTAAATACTTGCAGGATTTTAATAATTCTCTTTATAGACATTTCTACGGGGAATCTGATGTCAAGTGTGTTCTCATTATTTATTAACTGATTGGAGTGAAATCATGGTATTTACTTTACTCCTTATTTCAAAATCCAGTTGATTTACTTGGAATAATTAATTAAAAACACAATTTATAGAAATTTTTGTAATATTTTTACATCATCAGTTCCCTTAGTATTTCACAAAAGATACTGATGTCTTTAAGTTCTCACAATTGTATATAAAAGTATTTTAATATATTTTTACAAATAGTAGTTATCTTATTTTCATAATTTTTGGTATTTTTAATTATATTTTATAAAAAAATACATATGAAGGTTATTTAACTATTATATATTCTTTCATGTATTTTGAGACTATCTACCATCCACAGGGACATTCATTAAATATGTGGAATTTCCCCATCTAGGTTTTAGCATATTTACATGGTAACTGAGCTTCTCAGGCCATCTGTCACTCTTTCAGCATGTAGTCCCGCAGCTGCGTATTTGTCAGATTCCCGGGGATGCGTACACAGCTTGTCAGGGTACGCTGACTGGGTGGCATTGCTGCTGCTCAGCCGCGTGGGGGTGAATTGGTTTCCGCAGCTGCATGCAGGAATTGTGACACAAAACATTTCCGTGTGTAACTCCTAAAATATACACAACACCTCAATTCTGACTGAATTTTAGGTGTGAAACATATATGTGAAAATATGTGTGAAACATTTAATTGTCCAAAAATTCCCACAGTGGTCCACCTTGGTATTTTGTTCATTTTTATTTTTAATTATTAAAAATATAAGCAGTTGGATTTCAAAGGTGGAGTCAGTGAGTGACCCTACCTAATTTTGGGTTTAAATTTCATTTCTGCAATAATATTTATGGATTTCCTACTCCTTCTTGAGTTAAATGTAATATTTTTTATTTTATGTTGTTTTTTTTACTTATGCAGCTTGCTCTGCAATAGTAGCAAGCTGACATTCCCCCACTCCAAGATATGGGCATATCTGAAAAAAATATCCAGAGGGTGTTTGGAAAAAAAATTCTATATGTGTTTCAGTTCCTTCTACTGGTGCTTTAATTTCTAAGATGTATTGGTCCGTCAGGTATATTACTCTCTTGTAACCATTCATCTTTGTCTACAGATTCTCCTTTGTATCTCACTAAGTATAGTCTAAAATCTTTTCCTTTTACTCTTTCTTTCTTGTCTCTCAATATCCTGCTGACTTTCCCTTTTCCTTTCATGTGGTCAGTTTTGATTGGGATCATTACTGGAGGGAGGTTGCTACCTTCTCTTTGTTGAAAGTGTTTTACTAGGCTAACAGGGAATACTGGTTGGTTTCTTGATAATTCTTCACTCAAGACTACTTCTACAGAATTTTTGCGCTGCATTCTCTTGATAAAAAATGGCCCTAAAAAGGCTGGTTTCAGCTTTCTGTTCACTGCTAAATTGTTGAATTTGACAGTAGATATCAAGATCTGATCTTCTATCTTAAATTCAGTTTCTCTGTGTGATTTTTACCACCTTTGTTTTTTGTATTCCACTGCTTCTTATACAAATTTTTGAGCATTATTATTTGCCAGGTCTATCATTTTCTTGAAGTCAAGAGATTTGGGGTGTATGGGGGCTAAGTTATAGTTCAAGGTATTCCTAGGAATTTTTGGAATCTATCCTCTCTCTAGTATGTAAGGTGCTTCCTTGGTAGTGGAATGTTTCCTGCTATTATAAGCCATCTCCAGGAATGGGAGTAGGCTTACCCAATCATGGCAATATCCATCTTATTTTTTTTATTCTAGGCCAAAGCTACAAAACCTTCTTAACATATCTTACAAGGTTTGTACCATTCTTTCAGCTAATCCATCAGTCTACAGATGGTATGCTGTAGAAAAAGCTAAAGTAGTACCTAGTATATCATGTAGATTCCTCCAGAATTCAGAAGTAAATTTGGGGTCTCTGTCACTGATTATAATTTTATGTATACCGAGATCAGCTGTAATCCTATTCCAAAATAGCAAAGCCACATCCATAGCATTTTCTTCTTTGTGGTTAGGTAAGAATTTTGCTTTCTTAGAGTATCTGTCTACTACAACCAGGACAGAGTTATATGAGTGTGTATCTCCAGGGGGGGACTGTGAAAAAATCCATATTAATTATTTCCCAGCTAGTTTTGGGTTCAGAGATCTTTTGTTGGAGTCCAAACCTTTTGCCAGTAGTTTTATTAGATTTTTGGCAAGTATCACAACTAGAAACATACTTAATGGTAAATTCTTTCCAGTCTATCCACCAATCAGTCTGGTTTACTTCATCAAAGGTCCTTTCAATATATAGATGCCCCATTGAACAGTTGTAATGGCACTCTTGAAGTATATGTTGTATATCCTTGTTGTTGCTCAGTACCAAAACACTGGAATGTTTTTGTCTGTAATAAAGGATTCAATCACAGAAAGTAAACCTTCCTGCTTCATAGTGTTTGAGTAATGAGGCAGGTCAACTATTTATCTGGGCTGCTTCTGGGGTTTCACATTCCATAATAGTAATCAGCAGCTTGATGTCAGAGGAATGGTTCTCTCTTACTAGATTAAAGAAACAATATCTAATTCACATAAGTGGATCCCCATAATTGGATCATCTAATGCAAAGAGATTGATGTTTTAGATAGGAAACATATACTGATCCTCAGGGTCATATGCTGGATTTCTTGGGTCATTAGGCAAAGCATTCCTACTTAGACTATCAGTATTCTGGTTTTTGGCTCCAGCTTTATGCACTATAGTCATCTGGCCTCTATACTGTTTCATAGAAATTTGCCACCTGAGCATATTTCTACTGGGAGTCTTCATGTTCATGAGAGTTCTTACAGCATTAAAGTCCATGATTACTTGGAAATTGGTACCTTCTGAGTAATAGTTTAACTTTTCTAGAGACCATACCAGAGCCAACCATTGCATTTGACTGGCTCCATATCTTTTCTCAGTGTATTTGATCTGTCTGTATATGAAAAGTGCTTGTTTCTCCACTGGTTTGTCTTCTTCTATTCTTTCTTGGTGTAAGGAAGCTCCTAAAACTTCCATAAAAGTGTCCATGTACAGCTTGTAGGGTTTTGGGTAGTCTGGATTAATGAGTAGAGGAGTAGAGCTCATATCTATTTTCAATTCTTCATAGTTTTTCCACCTCTCAGGTGTCATTTCAAAGAGAGTTCAATTGTTGCATATTTCATACAGAGTTTTAGTTAACATAGCAAAATTTGGGATTTATTGTCTGTAGTAACTGTAAAAACTTATAAATGATAGCAAATATTCTTTATTCTGAGGAATGGGTCTGTTCATTACAGCTGCTATATTATTCTTTTCTGCAGGTAGAGTTAGACCAGAGACTATATGTCCTAGAGCTTTTAGTTCTCAATATCCAAAGTTACATTTCTTCATGGAGAATTTCAATCCTTCTTTGGAGATATTTTGGAGAACTAATCTTATTTGATTTATATGAGATTCCCAATCATCTTAATATATGATAAAATGATCTATATAAACCATCATCCCTCCTAGTCTGATGTAAGTACCTAGAACTGTATCCATTATTCTCTGGAAGTGTGATGGAGCATTCTTCATACCAAAGGGCATCCTAACGTATTCAAATATTACTCAGTGGAAGATTATTCTCATAAAATTCCTACTATCAGGGCTTATAGGTATCTGGTGGAACCCTTTAAGCATATCCATAGTAATGATGTATTTAGATTTAGAAGAGCATGATCAATCTGGGCTATAGGATAATAGTCTGCTGGAGTATAATTATTCAGCATTCTGAACTCTCCTACAATTCTTGGCTTATCATTATGCCAAGCTATTATTACAGGTGTGGTCACATATACTTGTTCCTTTTGCCCTAATTTCCTCAATACTTGTAGGTTTACAAGTTCTTGGATGTGTTCCTCAAGAGCTATTCTAGATTTGGGACTAGAGAGATAAGCTGGTCTTCTTAGGTTAGGAGGGTAAGCAGGCTTAATATTCTATTTTAATACCATTTCATCTCCTTTGATGTCACCAACGGGGTGATCTCTAGTGCAGAACGCATTTTGATTCTCAAAGCAGAGTGTCAATATATCCTTGTTGTGTTCTTCAGAAAGTTTCTCATTTAGAGTAGCATGATTGGATAGTACATATCTTGAAATTCTTGTCCCAGTTACCACCTAAAGTGAAACACATTCCTTTACTTTGGAACACATCTATGCCATATAGACATAAAGCATCATTTCCTATTATCAGGTAGTCACATGATCCGTTGAGAAATACTACAAATTGCACTTTGATCCTCAAAGACCTTTTGGTATGGGGCAGTATCATAGGAGCAGTCCATACTCCAATAGCATTCATATTAAAGTTGCAAGAACTGAATTTGGCTTTTGGGATGGGAAAAAGGTGGTTTTTCCAGTTGGGATGCCCTTTGTTCAAGAATTCAGTGAAAAAAGATGAAAAGAAACCACCACTGTCAAGTAATAACCTTATAGGTCCTTCATTATACAATCCAGTTGCATAACAAGTTTGGAGTAGTATACCTGTTACCACTCATAGGCTTGACTGTTAATGGTTTAACATCACTAACATGTCTAGGAGTTATGGTGGGGTCCCTTTTTTGGGGAAAACTAGAGTCACCATGGATGTTATTGATTTCTATAGAAGTTCCTATATCTCCTTCTATTAAATTGACAGGTTTTGTCAGGATCAATTCACATTCAGACAGAGATCCTTCAATATCAGCTGTGTCTTCATAGTTGTGATTCCCTTCAATATCATGTTCTCCTCCCACTACTGCAATCTTTCTTTTTGGCAATGGGCAGTCTTGTCTCATATTCCCTGTCTTGTTAAAGTTCCAAAACGTCCCAGGAATTTCCTCTTTATCCCTGTTTGCATTAGGTTTCTAATTGTCAGGGATATTTATCAGAGGAGGTTGTTCTCTGTTTTTGTTAGTATTGAAGTTATCTTTGGGTCCAGAAGGAGCCTTCTTTTCTAACCCATTCATTTCTATCACTTCTAATAAGATTGAGGTGTGATTTATTTTAACTGAAAACCAGAAGACTACGGAAAATTGTTAGAGAGTTGAGAAACCATCAATAAAATGAGTAAAAAGAAGAAGATTGAAGAAACAAACAGCTTAGACTTTATAGTATTGAGAGAAGAAGGATATGGCAACAAAAGGTGGATTGAGGCAAGGAGATGCAGAGAAATGACTGCAAGTAAAACAACTAGATGGTAAGAGGTGTCTAGACCAAACATTCTTGAGGACCAGGTTCTTACCAGACAAGGACTTGCAGGCGATGACGCTTGATTAGATGAGGCTTGTTGGAGAAGCTGAACTGGCTTTAGTAGAAGGTCAAATTGAGAAAGCTGCTGAGTTTGATGAGGAAGATCAAGGGATTTCTAGAGACGAGTGGAGTGGAGAAGTTGAAGAAGATAAGAAAAGAAGAAGACTTTAAAAGAACAAGGATTTAAAAGAAAGGAAAGACAATGAGGAAAGAGAACAAGGAAGGAAAAGGAACACCCCAGAAAGGAAAATCAGAAAGTAGAAGCAAGAATATTCCTCCTCATTGACCCAGGAGACTCAGAGCGCGGGCATAGTGAGCCCAGGCAGGGGGCAAGGCTCTCCAGGTGATTGGTGACATTTCACTTCATTCTTAACACCCCATGTGACTGGTAAGAAGATAGTCTGAAATATTATTTTTCCCACAAGACAAAGACCTTTTCCTGATGAAGTTTTAAGGATCTTAAAAACAAGGCCTTTGTTAGAGAATCTGCAATCATAGAGTCGCTTCAAATTGGAATAAGAATAAATTCATGATTTCAAAGGTTTTTGCGTAGTCCCTTTGTTTTGATGTCTATATGTCTGGACTTTGAGTGCAATCCAAACTTCTTTATCTTGTCATCAAGAACCTTCTTTTCTATTTACAAGCTGGGATTAGGCTTGGGAATTTGATATATTTCATTAATTAGATGCTTGATCCATTTGAGTTTGAGGTAACAATCAAGAAGTTTGTTCAATTTGGTTTTTGTGGAAGAGTAGGTTATATTTTTTTTCCTAGTGGAGTTCCAAATGACTGGACTTCTGTAGTGAAAAAAATTTTACCCATTTTGGGACTCATGGAAAGTAGGATTGTCTCCCCACGTGGCATCAATGAAGCTTGAGAGAATGTCTTGTTCACGGTGTGGGACTCCAAACGGTGCTAAGCCGTGGCAGTTCTGTGGGGGGGAAAGGTGCTGTTTAGGCTGCCCTCCTAGGAGTTACAATAATATTTAAATTTAACCGGAATCAAGGTCCAGAACCTTATGGATGAGAAATCAAAGTAAGGGAAGAGGATAAGAGTTGTCGGTAGCAATGGAAACAACACTATCTGAGGCAGGATGGTGCAGGTAAAGACTTGAACAAATAAGTCAAGGTTTGTTCAGAGTTCAATAGAACAAGGCAGTTGTAAGTAACAACACCCACAAGCTAATAACTCTGGTTGTCAGCAGCTGATTAGGAAAGATCAACTCAATCCCAACCAACCTCCAGGTTTTCAATGAACCTGCCCAACTCTCCGCAATCAAGCGCTTGAAGGGGACCAGATAACTGTGGGAGGCTGAACAAAACAAAAGCAATTTGTTTATGAAGCTCTAGAAGCAAATCAATAACAAATTTGAGCAAGAATATCCCAACACTTCTCAAGGAACTCAAGAATAGCGTGGCGAAATTCAACCTCAAAGAAGAAGGGAGGTATAACACTCCAGGGTTTAAGCTTAATGAAACCTCTTCAATCAAACGTGATTGGCTCCAGAAAGATGATCAAGGAGAGATCAAGACCAGTATGGTCAGAAAAAGGGATCAGAGTGGTATAACACACTCAAGAATTCAGGCAGACAGGTATTCTTCTTCAACCAGCAAGGCTATTGGTTGGTGATAAGGATCAAGGTCACAAAGGACAGAGTTTGAGTATGGAGGCTCAAAGGATCAAGGGGCAATCATAGATATACCCGGATAATTTGCTCAGAAAAGTGGGGAAGGATGCCCACGGATAAATTGCTTATGATGATGGTCTCATTGGATGGATTGGATTCTCCTGATGCTGGGCCAAAAGGCAGGGGAGAGCCCCTCCTTTTATAGACATGAGGGCCTGTATACTATGTACAAGAGAGATTTACAAATAGGTGCGGGAAAAATGAAAACATAAAAAATAAAAAAAAATAAAAAAAAAATTACATGAGAGGAAAAAAAGAAATGTCGCCCGCGTCAAGAATGACCGCGGGCAACCAGATGGACACCCGCAACAGCGGTTGCGGGTGTTGATAACGGTTGTCGTTGCCTGATCGGCGGCAACAACGGGGTGAAAGTTCCGATGGCCGCAAGCGGTCGCTCGCGGTCGTCGGTTGGATTGGGTGATGGGCAAGGAGGGCGTGTGATTGATTTGGATCACCGGCCTTGGGATCATGACTTGGTCGGTATGTTGATCAAAAGCGTGTTAGAGTGCTGATGACGGAACGGCGGAAGGAATGGGAGATCTGAAGTGGTTGAGGGATATGAAGTTTGAGGGGATGATGATTGGATCAAAGTGGATCTTGAGAAGGGGGCTCAATGGGGGAGGTTGAATGGATGGCTTGATTGGAGGATAGGGTGCGTTGGAGTTGATGAGGATGATTGATCGTGGAGGATGTTGAGAGGGAACGCGGGTCCAATGGATGACAAGCGTCGAGCTGGTTGGGATCATGACGAGTCGAGGATGGTAAAGTTGGATCGGACAAGGGTGATGATGATGAAGAGAAGGAGGAGAAGGGATTGTCAAAAGTGGTTTGACGATCGCTCGCGTTGCCAAAAGTCAGAGCCGCGAGCGCGACAAGTGGGAGTTGAACATAGGAAGAGAGGGTCAAAGCGGAGAGACAGGCAAGAGGCCTGTCCTAGACCGCTAGGACAGGGAGAAGTTGAGTGATGGGGGGAAATAAAGGTACCCATAGGGGTACAACCAAAAAATATATATATATATATTTTTTTTTTTTTTGATTTCCGTGGTGTCCCAGATTGGTCACCACATCTCTCCCCAACATACAGACTGTCCCTAGTCTGCATCTAAAATTTGAAGGGATCAAAAAAAGCAGGGAACAAAGAAATTGAAGCAAAGACTGGCCATTTCTTGATCTTGAGAGCAATTGAAGAGTTGAGGAAAATATCTTGATTGTTCCAAATGAGCCCTAGAAGCGGCAGGAATAGAACAAGGAGGGCGTTCCAGGTGCTCACATATGTGGCATACAGTAGAGTTTTACAACAAAAACGCAGCAAATGACCCTGGTGGTGCACAATTGGGAGGACTTACTTCTGAGATAAGTTGCCCCCACGACAATGAAACTTCTTGACTTGATCAGCAGAGAACCTTCTGGCCAACCGAGTACCATCCAGCTCCTCCAAAACATAAGATCCACCTCTAACTTGAGGAACCACTTGATAAGGGCCATTCCAACAATTAGAGAAAAGCTTGCCCCACTGGGTCTCCAAAGATTGATTATAAGCTAAAACTAGGTCACCAGGGTTTAAGGGCTCCCTGATTTGATTAGAGTGCTTGTCCTCCCAATACTGGACGGATTTTGCTCTGGACTCCATCATCTTTTGATAAGCTTCATCACGATTGTCTTAACTTCGCTCAAGTTGCTTGGATCTAGCAACTAACAGATCAGTAGTTGAGGACACCTCTTCCCAAGAGACACCCAAGAAAGATTCCATTTCCAGATCCAAAGGAAGGACTGCTCTTTGACCAAAGATGATTTCATAAGGTGAGTAGCCAGTAGTCCTTTTGGTTGAGATTCGATCAGAGAAGAGGACAAGAGGAAGGAATTTGCAACAATTCTTGCCACTTTCACCATCCAGTTTAACAAGTGCAGCCTTCAAAGGGGCATGGCCTCGTTCCACCATGCCTTGGCCTTCAGGATAATAAGGAGTAGTAACTCTATGTTGTCAAGGAAGGGATTGGATCATTTCAGCAAGCTTTCCCCCAAATTCAGAGCCACCATCAGTAGATTAAGATCAAGCCAGGCCATAACGCATTGTCCAGGTCTTGTAGAGGAAAGCTGCCACTGATTCAGAGCTAAGGTTCTTAAGAAATTTTGCTTCAACCCATCCGGAAAAATCATCTCTAGCCACAATGAGGTACTTAGCACCACCTGCCTTAATATGAACCACATCCATAGCAATCCTTCCAAAGACAGTGGACTCCCCAGTAGGATAACAAATTTCGGCTGGGCGCCTAAGATCACGTTTTTGACAAACTTCACAACTCTTGCACCATTGAAAGACCGATTTCTTCAAAGATGGCCACCAGAATCGTTCGGATAATTGTTGATAAGTTTTGGTTTCCCCACAATGACCAAGTCCTTCATGGAGATTTCAAGGATAGAATACTGTTTAGAGGGAATAGTAACAACAATAAGAGCACAAGGATTGCCCCTCTTCATAAGTCTAGAGCCTTGAACAAAAAAATTAGAAGACTTTCGTTTAAGAGATTGAAATTCCTTAGCAGAGAGATCAGGAGGTTTTTGAAGAGTTGAAAGGTACTGCTCTAATTTAAACCAGAAGCCTTGTTGAAAGCCAGAATAATTTTGAGAAGAAAAAGAGAAAATAGGTTGAATTAAAGGTTCCTCTTCATTGAAATCGGTTCCAACATCAGATTTGTTGTCCCCAAGAGGTTGTCGAGATAAACCGTCAGGCATGGTGAAAGATTTTCCCGGCCTGTGAACAATATCAAAATAGAAAAGCTGCATAAAGGCCACCCAACAAGTCATAGGAGCATTGGGAAGACTGGGAGCGTTGATCATTTCAATGATGGATTGAGCATCAACTTGCAATTCGAAATGTTGGCCCCAGAGAACGGTTTGAAGTTTCTTCATCATTCAAGCCACACCGCAGAGTTCCAGTTTGGGCTGGGAGTATCTAGATTCTACATCTGAAAACAACAAAGATTCATAAAGAGCAGGACGGTCCCAACCATTTTCATCTTCCTGAGTAAGGACGGCCCCAAAAGATTGATAACTAGAATCGACAGCCAGCTTGACCTTGCCAGCTCCAGGTCCATAAGAGATCTTTTTCAAAACTATGTCTTTACCAACTATCCTTTTGAGTAGCTGGAAAGCACATTCACAATCTCGGGTCCAAATCCATTCAGCATCTTTTCTGGTTAGACGACGCAAGGGTGCACAGATTTTGGATAAAGATGGGATAAAGATTCTAACATAAGTGACAACACCTAGAAAGCCCCTAACTTCAGTTGGATTGATTGGGGTAGGCCAAGAGATGATCTTGTTGGCTTTGGCTGGTGCCATCCTTCTTCCTTCCTTGCAGACCACATGACCAACAATTTCCAGAGCAGGGACACAAGCCGCCAGTTTGGATCCAGAGACAGTAAGGCCAGATTCCTCAATTTGAAACAGAATCCTCTCCAAGGTAGTAGCATATTCCCAGATAAAGCGACAAATTCCTGAATGCCAAGGTAAGAGCTCATTATCATAGTCAGATACTGGACCTTTAATTCCGCCATCGTCAATAAAGATACCAGCATGATCAGGGATTTCATCCTGGAGGATCCACATCATCTGAGCCTGATAGACTGCAACCAAGTTGGTGGCTCCTTGAGGCAATCGAGTAAGTTGAAATCGACCAAGAGGAGTATCAAAAGTAGTGAGAGGACGAGAAATAGGATGTAAGGATCGTTTGTCATAGCCACCCATGATATCCCCTAGACCATAGAAAGCTCTTCCCGCAAAGGATTCAACAAATTCTTCAGTAGCAGGAGGGATACCAGAGTCTTTAATAGTAACTTTATTAAGAGGTTGAAGATCATGAACTATTCTAAGTTTACCATTACTCTTGAGGACACAGAAGACGGGGCTGGAGTAGCTAGAAGTTGACTGTTCATACAGGCCAGTTCAAACTCGTTCCCGGACCAACTTGATGAATTCTTCAACTTTAGAAGCAGGGATAGGGATCTTTTTCTTTTGCCAAGGATCATGTTCAACTACAGGGATGATATAAGGGAGGCCATAGGATTCCCGCAAGAGACCTCTCTCTTCTTCACAGAAAGCAATAGATTTTTGCCTTAGAGATAAGACATTTTTGATTAAATTTAACTCATCAGGAAGAAGCCATCCATCTGGACCAAAGTTGACCACCTTCAGACGTTCTTCAGTTACCCGTCCATTAGGCACAAAGGGACCAGTAAGAGATTGAGGAAGAACACAGTAAGGATCGCGAGATAGAGGAGGACGCATAAGGGGAGGATTGAGGTTGAGAGGCATAGGCTGGTTGACTGGTTGGATCTTCTTAGCAACTGGTTTATACTTAGTGGCAAAAGAGAGAAGTTCTTGTTTCCTCCAAGAGTTGACCAGTGAGACTTGATTACAAAAGCTGAGTCCAAGTTCCAACATCTTCCAAGTCCGATGTTCTGCAATATCCTTGAAGGGTGCCTTTTCCATAAAAGGAGAACCAGGAGATAATACGTTGATCACATGTGTGGCACAAGGTAGGGTTTTGAAAATGACGGTAAAAGATTGCCCTGGCAGTGCAAAATTGGGAGGACTTACTTGTACCCCAAATTGCCTCCACTGAAGCCCATATTCCTTCATACCAAAATCACCAAAAACGGAATTGCAGTTAGGATCTAGTTTAGACTCATTGCGGAGATTCAAACCGGAACTGAGAGAAGATTGATCAGACTAAAAAGTAGAAGGAAACAAAGACACAACAGATCCAGAGAGAGAAGGAGATGGAGAAGAAATATTTTTGGATTTTTCTATTTTGATATGTTTTTGTTTTTTAATATTCTTGAGCTCAGAAGAGAATGATGAAAGGAATGAAAAATAAGCCTGAGGGATGGGAGTTGACCCTTGAGTTGCAGTCTGAGGCTGAAAAGAACTACAACCATTAGTAGGATCAACTATTCCCCTAAAAAATGAAAGGAACTAGAGTTATCCTTCTGCTTCCCCTTAAAAGATGATTTGGGAGAATGACCAGGAAAATCTCTTTCCCAACGACCAGAATCCAAAGAGCAAAGAGGAACTTCAATTTTCCTGCCATCAGCATCAGGGAGAAGAATTCTCTCCCCAACTTGATCAGAAAACATCAGGGTTGCACCAAAGTCCATTAAGAAGGGTCGTCCCAAGATCATAGGACTGTCCAAACGAGTAATCCAAAAGTGGCAGGTTCCAACAATATTTTGAAAAATCCTGACCGGTACATCTTCAGCAATACCAACCAGTTCACAAGCTTGATTTCCTATCCCATACACTGCAGAGTTGAAGCTGACCCTAGGACTAAGTTTGAGCTTGCAGGCCATAGCATCCAAGATTAAGTTAAGCTGAGATCCAGAATCCACAAGAGGAGAAACAGTTTTAGCTGAGTCACCAAGATAACAAGGAAGAAAGCCAAGGGGACAGGAATAAAGGTTGGATTCTATAGAAGGACTGGTTCCACCAGAGTCCTCCATTAAAGTGCCAGAGGAGACTTTGAGTTCTTCAGGGCCAATTTCCACACGTTGACAAGAGACCCATTTCTTCATTCCTTCAGCAACAGATGGAGAGATCGATAGGAGTTCAGCCACAGATAGATCAGGAATTTTGAGATCAGAAATTTTCTTTAATACTCCCTCCACAGCATTGGGGTGATCCTTGGAGATGCCCCTTTCAAATTGAACTTTGGGCTGGGTGGGGGGAGGAAGTTCAGGTGACGCAGAATCTAAGATAGGATTAGAAGGTTGAGGTGGAGGAGAAGGATCAGGGTTATCTGGGAACCTTTCCATGAGTGGTTCCTTTTCCACCTCCATGTCTTCTACATCAGAGGAAGGAGGCTCAAGTGATGATTGACGTTTAACGGGTTTTCGAAGGATTGAAGTAGGCAAGGAAGGAGCCTTATGAGGTTTAGGTTCCTCGTGTTGTTTCCTGGCTGGATCAGATTGATAAGTAGTCCCAGCAAGACTAGAGGAAGAAATGGCTGGAGGATACCAAGGTTGGAGGGTACCACAGGATGATTGAAATTCAAAGGAAGCAAGAGATGCTTTCACAGGAGGTGATGGCTGGTAAGAGGCTACCACATGTCGGATAGGACGGGAAGAGTCAAAAAGGATTAGGGCACCATTAGGGAGGAAGTAATTGTTTCCCCTCTGCTCTACCAATTTTTCCTTTAGGTCCTTCTGAAGTTCCTGGAATTTTCCGGTTCCATGGCCTTCCCTATGACAGTAGTAAGAGACCAGAGTTGATTTGGGGACATAAGAAGGAGTTTTGGGAGTAGCTAGCGAAGAAATCTTTTGATCTATTTTGTTCTCAAAGGCTCTAAGTAACTTGGTGATTTCATCTATAGTAGTAGGTTCTTGATTGGAATTAGGATCTGCTTTAGGCCTACAATCTGCCTCCATTTTAATCATAATATTGTTTGACTCTTTAAAAGAAGGAGCATGGACCAGTTCAGTAGTTCTGGGCTTTTCAAAGGTAAGAGCAGTTTGACCTTTCATGACTTTATCCACAGTACTCCTAAGGGTAAGAAAAACAGGGAGCTTGAATCGATTATCCCTGGTGGTAATCATGGATCCAGATTTGACCAGTTCTTCTTTAATCCTTTCCTGCACAGCCGACAAAAAAGATTGGAAGAACTTTGCTTGAATTTTGTCCACTGTGTCAATGTGATCGTTTTGGATAAGATAGTTTTGAATGGGATCCCAAGGCTTCCTAAAAATCTGATAGTCAGAGGCTGAAGAAATACCACCATTGGAGATCCACTGAGAAACCAGAGCATCCAAATCCTGCAGAGTAAACCTAGCCACATCTATTTTACCCCAGTATGCCAACATAGCCTCCCTGAGAACCGTCCAGTTATGGGATTCAAATCCCTTGAAAGACTCAATTACCTCCATAACTTCATCAGAGGAGATAAAGAATCGCAACTGATAAGCCATATCAAATTCACTAGCTCCAGCCACTTCAGCAGCCATTTCGTAGGAGTCCAAGAATTGCTCGACATTTGTACCGTTGAAGCCTAAGTTCTTTTTCTGAGGTTTGATCTTGACCATCTTAGGTCGGACAGGGGTGGTTGGAGTAGCGGAAGATGCCATATCAAATAACAGAGTTCCTAGGGGATCCAAAGAGCAGATTTCCAAAGTGGCTCACGAGTGTGGCAAGAGTAGGGTTTTGCCAAAAACAACAAGTATCTTGCCCAAGCAGTGCACAAATTGGGAGGACTTACTTCTAGGATAAGTTGCCTCCACAGATCAGATTTGAGAAGAGAAAAAAAAATAAAAGAAAAATCGGATTTCGAGGTTGATTTTAAATGTCTTGGGACTGTAAATCCAAAGGTTTCTGGTTCAATCCCGGCCCGGGGGACCAAATGTAAGACTCCAAACGGTTCTAAGCCGTGGAAGTTCTGTGGAGGGGAAAGGTGCTGTTTAGCTGCCCTCCTAGGAGTTACAATAATATTTAAATGTAACCAGAATCAAGGTCCAGAACCTTATGGATGAGAAATCAAAGTAAGGGGAGAGGATAAGAGTTGTCGGTAGCAATGGAAACAACACTATCTGAGGCAGGATGGTGCAGGTAAAGACTTGAACAAATAAGTCAAGGTTTGTTCAGAGTTCAATAGAACAAGGCAGTTGTAAGTAACAACGCCCGCAAGCTAATAACTCTGGTCGTCAGCAGCTGATTAGGAAAGATCAACTCAATCCCAACCAACCTCCAGGTTCTCAATGAACCTGCCCAAATCTCCGCAATCAAGCGCTTGAAGGGTACCAGATAACTGTGGGAGGCTGAACAAAACAAAAGCAATTTGTTTATGAAGCTCTAGAAGCAAATCAATAACAAATTTGAGCAAGAATATCCCAACACTTCTCAAGGAACTCAAGAATAGCGTGGCGAAATTCAACCTCAAAGAAGAAGGGAGGTATAACACTCCAGGTTTTAAGCTTAATAAAACCTCTTCAATCAAACGTGATTGGCTCCAGAAAGATGATCAAGGAGAGATCAAGACCAGTATGGTCGGAAAAAGGGATCAGAGTGGTATAACACACTCAAGAATTCAGGCAGACAGGAATTCTTCTTCAATCAGCAAGGCTATTGGTTGGTGATAAGGATCAAGGTCACAAAGGACAGAGTTTGAGTATGGAGGCTCAAAGGATCAAGGGGCAATCATAGATATACCCGGATAATTTGCTCAGAAAAGTGGGGAAGGATGCCCACGGATAAATTGCTTATGATGATGGTCTCATTGGATGGATTTGATTCTCCTGATGCTGGGCCAAAAGGCAGGGGAGAGCCCCTCCTTTTATAGACATGAGGCCCTGTATACTATGTACAAGAGAGATTTACAAATAGGTGCGGGAAAAATGAAAACATAAAAAATAAAAAAAAAAAAATAAAAAAAAAATTACATGAGAGGAAAAAAACAAATGTTGCCCGCGTCAAGAATGACCGCGGGCAACCAGATGGACACCCGCAACAGCGGTCGCGGGTGTTGACAACAGTTGTCGTCGCCTGATCGGCGGCGACAACGGGGTGAAAGTTCCGACGGCCGCAAGGGGTCGCTCGCGGTCGTCGGTCGGATTGGATGATGGGCAAGGAGGGCGTGTGATTGATTTGGATCACCGGCCTTGGGATCATGACTTGGTTGGTATGTTGATCAAAAGCGTGTTAGAGTGCTGATGACGGAACGGCGGAAGGAATGGGAGATCTGAAGTGGTTGAGGGATATGAAGTTTGAGGGGATGATGATTGGATCAAAGTGGATCTTGAGAAGGGGGCTTGATGGGGGAGGTTGAATGGATGGCTTGATTGGAGGATAGGGTGTGTTGGAGTTGATGAGGATGATTGATCGTGGAGGATGTTGAGAGGGAACGCGGGTCCGATGGATGACGAGCGTCGAGCTGGTTGGGATCATGACGAGTCGAGGATGGTAAAGTTGGATCGGACAAGGGTGATGATGATGAAGAGAAGGAGGAGAAGGGATCGTCAAAAGTGGTTTGACGATCGCTCGCGTTGCCAAAAGTCAGAGCCGCGAGCGCAACAAGTGGGAGTTGAACATAGGAAGAGAGGGTCAAAGCGGAGAGACAGGCAAGAGGCCTGTCCTAGACCGCTAGGACAGGGAGAAGTTGAGTGATGGGGGGAAATAAAGGTACCCATAGGGGTACAACCGAAAAATATATATATATATTTTTTTTTTTTTTTGATTTCCGTGGTGTCCCGGATTGGTCACCACAACGGTTGCAGAGGATAACTAGCTTAAAGTCCTTGTTTGTTTTAAGGTATTTCCACACCTTTCAAACTTCTCTCCAGTGATTCATGCCCAGTTTGGTATTGAACCTAGCCAGGCTAGACATGGAGATAGAGATATCTGGTTGATTTTATTGAGCTAGGTGATTGACAAGTCCAATAGCAGGCCTGTTGTTGATGCTCAGTTTGCAAAATTCAGCATGGTTGGCATTGGAGGCTGGTTCAAGGTTGAAGTTTTAGGTCAGTTGAGTATAGGTGTCCTTGCACAATGATAGTCCAAGCTCTTACAGACCCCAAGAAATATGATTTGGATGACTCAAGAGAATCTTATCTTCCTGGATTTCCATGAGCATCCCAAGAATGGTATTGGGAGAGTGACATGACAAGTTCTTGAAGCGTTTGAGGAAATTAGATTCAAAGACGTTAGAATTTCCCACATGGATTAAATCATCTATGTGGAAGTAGAAAATTTATTGGGTTTTAGAGTTAAGATAAAGACAGGGTTTGTTGGTCAACTCTTGATATACTTGAGACTTGATCCATGAGCTTAAATTTTCATACCAGTTCTTGGGAGGTTGTTTTAGACCATAAAGAGACTACTTTAAATTTTAAATATGGAGAAATCCTGTCTGAGCCTTCTGGAGTTCTTATGATAACGGTTTTGTTGATAGGAGCGTGTAGGAAAGCACCTTTTGCATCAAATTGAGTTATTTTCATTTTTTTCTTCAGACCGTATACAAGGGCTATTCAATGTGACCCCAGTTTTCAAGTTGGTGCCCAGGTTTTGTTGTAGTTGACTCCTAAGACTTGATTAAATCCTTGAAAAAAGAGTCAAGCTTTGTATTTGATGGCATGGCCGTGAAAGTTCTCCTTTATTTTGAAGACCCATGTTTTATTTAAAATTTTGTCAGGGATTCCATAGTATTCTTCCCAAAAATATTGAAGTTGCATAGAGTTTAGTTTGTTGTCAGCGGCATTTTTCCACTTGGGCCACTCAGGACATTTACATGCGGCTTTGTTGGATGGTGGTTTGTAGTAGTGGTGAAAGCTTTATTGTTGAGGCTTCCTAGTCTTTCATCTCGGTCTTTGAGAAATGGATTGGACAGGAGGTTCTGGGAATGAAGAGAGTGATGGAAGAGGGTTCGGGTCTGGAGCTGAGGAGGCTACAGATTCTGAGTTTTCCCAGTCCAAGTCCAATTCAGAGAGGTTGTCCTGGGATTTTTGAATAGTGTATTGCTTTTCTAACAAAGAGAAATTGGAATTGTTTGACTTGGAGTTTTTTTGACTTAAGAGATCAATCCTGGGTGACTCAAGAAGAGGAAAATTTTGGAGAAGATTCTTGAGAAAACAAACGTGTTTGGTTTCAATAAAGGCTCCAGATGAGTTAAGGAGGAGATAGGAATGAAAAATGTGATTGAACCCAACTAGGACTCCTTCCAACCTCTTCTCATCAAAATTTCTCCATTTTTTTATAAAATTTGCAAGAAAGATGACAGGGGATCCTATGGGTTTCAAATTATTGGTAGGGAGTTTTTTGTTGAACATCAGGTCCCAAGCGGATTGGTCATTACCTTCCCTAGTAACCTGATTAAGCAAAAAGCAACACCTTCTTACCACAATGTGCCAGTGAATCTTTTTCAATATGGAGGAGGAGAACTTTGCACGTGCTGACTCTATTATGGTTTGATTAGACCAATCAGCTTGACCGTTATGTCAAGAATGGTAGGGTTTGGAGGCTAGAAGAGTGATATTTTTGGACTTGCAAAGTCCCTCAAGGTCATGTTTGTGAACTCCGTTCATTTATCAAAGAATATTTATTTTGGATAGTAGTTCAGCTTTTTTTATTCCTTCTCTAGGATGCTGATGATAACATCAGGAGTTTCATCTTTTGATAGTAGAGGGAAAGCCACAAGATAGCCTGTGAAATTGTTGAAAAGAGTCAAAATATAGCAATGACCAGCCTTTGATTGGGGAGTGATCTGTCCTATCAAGTCAAGGTGGATCCTTTCAAGATTTTGAGATGAGGGTGTCAATGTTACTGAGAAGGGAACTCTTGTGATTTTACTCTTTACACAGCCATTGCATTGGAAGTTGTTTAATTCATCCTTGGAGAATTTTTCCTTCAGAATTGTTTTAAGAGTAGAAATTGAGGCATGTACATACATCTTATGGAGATCCAATATAGATTGAGTTTCATTCATTGTTGTGGTTGGAGATTGATTAGAGAGATTGATGGCAAGACTGTTTCCAGAAGTTCAAGGCTTCTCTATCACAAATAGATTGTATTGGATTTAGCCCTTCAGAACCATTTCACCACCTCTGGTGATAGAAAATCAATCTTGTTCTTGTGAGGGGTTGAATCCCTTCTTTTCCAGAAGACCAGGGCTGATCAGGTTGACTACAATGTTGGGAACGTACATGCATTCCTCAAGAGTTATGATGTATTCTTTCCATTTGAGTTGAACAGTACCTGTTCCCAGTATCTTAAGATTGACTTTGATCTTGCCTGTTTTGATTTCTTCCAGATTGTCTTGTAGATCAATTGAAGTTAAGTATTTTAAATTTTTGAATATATGAATTTTAGTGCCGGAGTCCAAAAGGAGATTGGGATTGATTTCCGCATTAATCCAAAGAGTGAGAAGAGCATGATAGTTGATAGTAGGTGTCTTCTTGGTTCTGTTTTTCCATTCATTCTGTTGTTCTATCCAACATCCTGGAGCGACTTGAGGGTGTAGGTGAAAGCAGGAAGATGCAGGATGCGGCGCATTTGGGTTGTGGAATCCCTCCCTACATTTAATCCGGATATTTTTTTCATATTTGTCTGTCTTGCTCTTATTAGTCACTAGTGAGACATCAGAAGTGGTTTTGCCTGTTTTGAGTTGTGCCTGGCGCTCATTATTGTATTGGTTTAAGTGATTAAATACTACCTCTACTTTTATTGACTTTTCTACATGCATGATTTGTTGTTTCATGTTCTCTAAGATGGGAGGAAACTTGAAAAGTACTAGATAAACCAATCTTTCCTTTTGTAATTCTATTCCAACATCTTCCATGCAAGTGAGAGCCTTTCAAGTATCCATTATGAATCCTTCAATAGCATGTTCATTGAAAGGGGCCTGAATAAATTGATTAAAGACACAAACTCTATCAGTGGCTTCTGATGAGGCAAATCCGCAAGTGATCTCTGCCAGGATAATTTTTGATGATGTTATGTTTGAGCTGTTGCCACATTGGCATGTGTTAAGACTCGCCTCACAAATATCACACTCCCTATGCCTGCGCTCTCTTATCATCCGCGCGCCGCCTTCATTATCCCGGGTACCCCCGGACTCATTCTTGGAGACTCTTCTCTATCCTGGTTTCTTCCTCTCCGATCTGCTCTTTCTACCTCCTTTTTTGATTCTTCTTTTCTTTCTCCTTTTCCGTCTTGTGTCTCTATCTTCTTTTTCTCCCTTCTCTCTTCCTGTCTTTTCTCAATACTCAACCAACCAACTACCAACTCCTCAATCAACTCCGGCGCGACCACCAATCCACTCTCTCTCCAGCTATTGCCCTGGCGCCGAGTCTCTGACTGGTAAGACTCAGATTTCTCAAGTTCTCAATAGTATTGTCTCTGATCTGATTGCCTCATCCACTCAGTCCTCTACTCTCAAGATCATCGCTTGTTTTCTCTTCATCCTACCTCTGCTGCCTGTTCTCTTTTTCATTCTGTTGACTCCACCTCTCTCAACACTCACAAGGCTCAGACTGTAGGACCTCTTTCCATTTTACTTCCTTTCTCCTATTGTCCTTCCTATCTCTGTTTATGTGTTTCTCATACTCTTCTATTTCTTCCATAGCCTATGCTGGTTTTGAATCATACAGAAATTTAGGATTCTCTTATCAGCATGCTTTGTGCTATTGATTTTAGATAAGATGATTGATTAGATTTCTTGTTCCTGCTTTATGGGTAGTTGACCTGCATTTCTGGTTATGACATCTTTGATGTCTTTCAGGTCAAATAAAATCATCATCTTATCTTGCCAGATGGAATGGTTGTCCTTGTTTAGAGGGGGAAGAGCATCAACAGACGCCTTGAGGGCAACCTGGTGGAAGTAGTCATTTTCTCCGGCTCATTTGTTCCTTTTTGATTGTGTAGAGTTGTCCTTTGGCTTTGAACCATAAAAACATTGAGATTTTGAACTGAAAACCAGAAAAATTCAGAAAAGCGCTAGAGAGTTGAGAAAAAATCAATAGAATGAATAAAAAGAAGAAGAGTGAAGAAACAAAAAGCTTATACTTTATATGATCAAGAGAAGAAGGATATGGAAATGCAAGGTGTATTGAGGCAAGGAGATGCAGACAAATGAATGCAAGTAAAACAACTAGATGGTCAGAGGTGTCTAGACCAGACAATCTTGAGGACCAGGTTCTTACCAGGCAAAAAACTTTAGGCGGTGAAGCTTGATTAGATCAGGAATGTCGGAGATGCTGAACTGGCTTGAGTAGAAGGTCAAATCAAGAAATTTGATGAGTTGGATGAAGAAGATCAAGGTATTTATAGTGACAAGTAGAGTGGAGAAGTTTGAGAAGATAAGAAAAGAAAAAGACTTTAAAAGAAGAAGGTTTTCAAAGAAAGGAAAGAAGAAAAGGAAAGAGAACAAGGAAGGAAATGGAAAACCTCAGAAAGAACAATCAGAGAGTAGAAGCAATAAGATTCCTCCTCCTTGACCCAGGAGACTCAGAGCGCAGTTTTAGTGAGACTGGGCAGGGAGCAAGGCTCTCGGGGTAATAGGTGACATGTCACTTAATTTTTTCTAAAACATTGATTAGAGTTGGTATCTCAGCATCCATACTTGTTCTGCGTCTCAAACTATGGTTTATATTTCCAGTGCACAAGTTGAGAATTCTTTCATTAACTTCCTCTTTATTAGCATCTGGATAGAACCAGTCTAGTCTTCTTTTCTGTTCTAAGCACCATTTGTGAGTTTTATATTTTGAGGGGTCAAATGAGGAATTTTTGAAATTTTTGATCATTTTTCTTTTCCACATTCTAGAACCAAATTCTTCTTTAATTAATATTTTTCAAGAATTCCATGGTAATAATCCTAATTCTTATCTTTTACTAATTAACCGCCATTAAGAGATTGGGGGTAAAAATTTTAGGGCTTGTTCCATTTCACGAGTAGGACAAGGCCTGAAAGTGTCACTCCTATGAATTCCTAATAAGGGTGGTGCATAAGGAGTAGTTTTTTGTCTTGGAGATTTTGGTTCATTTGTGGTACTCACCAAGGGGTTTGTCAGACAAACCTTTAAGTCTCCAAGATCATTCTTGATCTTATTGAGTTGCAGGTTCACTTTATTATTAACAAGATCTAATTTATCACTAAGGGGAAAAATGGATTTGTTAGTAGTATTCATTAATTCTTCTTTAATAGGCTGAAGGTAAATAATAAAATCTTCTTTGATACATGATAAGATATTCTCAATGGTTTGACTCTGATTAGTTTGCCTTGGTTTATTGTCTCCAATAACTGTTCTTTATGTTCCTTAAAATCTTCTATCCCTAAAGATTTTGATTGGTTACTAATTAATTTGGCTACTACTGAGTTCAACATATCCAATTGGGTGTAAACACCATCTAAATATCCACAAACAATTTTGAAATGATGAGGAATATCATTGGAAAAAGAAGTAATTACATCAGAGGTTGGTTTAGACAAGACACTGGGTACAGAATTAGAAGCTAATTTTGGTCCACCTTTTTCCACTTTTGAGCTAAGGATATTATCTGATTCAAATCCTTCTTCCCCTTTGGCTTTGTATGGGAAGAAGATATCTTCTTTCCTGATCCTCTGCCTTTCAGTTGGGCTAATTGATCCCACGGATTGCACTTTTCTACATAGGATTATGCCTCTTTCCTTGGAATCATTTTCTGAATAGCTATCTGGGTAGCCTTTGCCTAGGATATCATCTTTTTTTATAGATACTATATCTTCCTTGCCTTGGGCTTCTTTGAATTCTTCCCAATAATTCACATGCTCTTGGACAAAGTCTTTCATCCTGGCTTCCTTGGCCAGATTCTGCTGGGGGACTGCAGGGAACCATCTTGTGATGGAGGGGGGCTTGATTCTACTACCTTCTCTGGCTCTAGGTTGGGGGAGGGAAACAGCACTTGGGTCTGTTCCTTGTTCACAAAAGTTTTATTCATGGGTTCCAGCCCCTCATGGTTGTCATTATTGGTTGCCTCGTGGTTACTAGAGGCTCCTTCCAAAGATTTATAGGAGGGAACTCTCCCTGAGGCCCTTTTGTTGGGTCTATTCATGTTGAATAAAATATTTATAAGCATTTTTCCTAAAGAAAAATCCTTGTTAATAATTTTATTAAAACTTACTTTAGTTGATGTTCAAAGGTACTCAGACTTTATTGGGATTAAATTTGTCTTTCACAGTTAATCCTACAGGGTCTTAGTGTGTTCCAATGAGGTCTTCTCCAGTTCAATCAATATTATCAGGTCGTCCAGGAATATCTGGGACTTCTTGATCAAATATATCAACTTCAGTGGCAGTGGTGTCTTGAATAGGAGGATTCACTGATGGTATGAGAAAGCTATTTTATTGGTTAATGAAATATATTGATATTATTTTAATTATGTGATAAAGTTTTTTCTTACTTTTGTATTTTAAAGATTAATTTAATGATTAAGTTTTTGCTTACTTTTGTATTTTAAAAATGAATTTATACAGTATTTTTCCCAAGCTTTATGTTTCCTCCATAGGGCTTGAAAGTTGATACGCCTCTCATGATCTTCTTGTTCAAGGAGTTTATCTAATTGTTTAGGGGAAGAATTTTAGAATTATGGACAGCAATTAGCTTAGGCAAATGAGCAGTATTTAAAGAAAAAGAAATGCTGGACACTGGGTGTCAATATTTTCTAATGGGGCTCTCACAATGGGGAAATATCTTGGATGAATTTGATTGGAATGATGAATGAATTGATGGAAAACAGCAGGGAGAAGAGCTCCTTAAGTACAAAAGATTGGCCTCTTGTGAGCCCATGATAAAACAAGCCAAAAGGCAAATTTTCCGCCTCAAAATAGCTCTACAGGCTCTACTGGCCTTGTTACTTGGTTTGGACTACATCAGCCCACAAGGCATCAGTCCCTGTACCCTTACAACCAGCCTATTCCGGTTATTTCTGGTGTTTCCAAGTCAATGGGGCTGAACCAGCCCCTTAAATGTTCAATACCCTTGGCTGGTTGTCCATTACAACCAGCCATGATGACCTCATTGCCTTGTTTACGGGCTGGTTGCCTCATGCAGCCAGCCCCTGGCCCCTCAAATGGGCCAGGTGGGACCCAGGGCACACCTGGGTCCGGTCTCAGACTCACATGGGGGGGGGTGTGACCAGTGGAAATGCTGTTCCCCCCCCCTCTTTCTCTCAAATCCCTGGTGGGGGCGGTCAAATCCCCTCATCAGGGGCCCTGGGGGTCAATACCCCCAGGGCGTTGTCAAGTAAATTGGCCTGGGAGGTGATCAGGTCCCCCCAGGCCCATTGCTCCTCCCCCTTGGTAACGGGGGGGGGGGGCAGAGCGCCCCTGTCCTGCTTGGTCACCTCAACCAATCAATGGTGGGGGGGTGATGAATTCCCCCCCACCTGCCGGTCACTACCCTTGCAGCCGGCGCCGCCACCTCCTTGGGCAAGGGGGTGGTCAGGTCCCCCCTGCCCTGACCGACCGCACTGTAGCGGTCAGTCGCTGGGTGGTTCAACCCAGCCAGCTCGCCCCCATCCCCCTTGCAACGGCAAGCGAGGGGAGGGGGAGCAAGCTGGGGCCACGAGCCCCAGCTCCGTGGCGCTGGTTGCCTAGCGCTACCAGCCGGGCCCACGCTGTAGAGACTCCTGTGGGATTATATAAATCAAAGTAGCAAATAGCTTTCTGGAAGTCCTTGAAGGGGAATTTAGTATTACTTCTACTCCTTTAGAGTATTAGTAAATACTAAGAGTGGTTTTGAATTTCCTGCCCTTCTAGTACTATAGTAAGTCCGCACAATAATTTATTTAAATTAATGGCTGGTTTCTTTGAGACTTAAAATAGGTCTCAGATCAGACCTAGATTAGTTATTGATTGATATTGGTAGGGTTTGTTGAAGAATGGACCAGATGTATTGAACTATTGGTTATTTATTGATCAGATATATTTGATCTTGACCAATATCCCAATATTAAAGGGTTCAAGGGTTTATCAAAGGGATGGTTCAGGAGAGGACCCAAGGATGGTTTTACCCACAGGGGGCTGGGTAGAGGAAAAGGTTGGTGGTTGCTTTTTGTTGTGCTCTCTTTCTTTGTAAGGGTTATTTATTAATTGAAGGGTGGTTCTTCTTTAATTTTGGTGCTGAATATTTAGGTTGCAGAAGAACCCTTATTCCAGCACCTTTTGGGTGTTCAATTGGCTAAAGATGGGTAATAACTTGGTTTCTGATTTCTTGTTTCCTTTATAACTGGTTCACTGATACTATTTATCTGGGTAGGTACCACAGATGGGTACTGATGTGTGAGCTGGGGTGGGATGTGCCAGATGGCATGAGGAGGTATATGGATACAACTTGGATAGGGCAGAGAGGCCCTCCTTAAATAGAAAATCTGGTCCTCAGGGGATTCTCAGGGCTGCCCCTGAGGGTGCCCTGGGGCTTCCCCTGTTACATTGGGATACAGGTACATGAGACATTTTAGCTGGTTGGAAAAAGACATTGCATGAAACTGAGGGAATTATGCTGGTTGGACAAAAGACACTGCATGAAACTGAGGCAATTCTGCTGGTTGGACAAGGCTTTTACAGGTGTTTCCTGCATGCACAGCCCTGCATAAACTGCTTTGAAGTGCAGATACAATATATTCCTGTGCAGTACTGGTGGTTTGTTTGGTGTTACTTGCTTCTACCTTCATGTATTTCTTGTGCATTACTGGTGGTCTTGTTTGTTGCTGCATGGTCTTGGCTGCCTGCATATATTGCTGGGTAGCCCTGTGGTACTTGTACTGGTGGTTTGTTTAGTATCACATGCTTCTGACTACATAAATTTCTGTGAGGTGCTGAGGGTTGTTGGTACTGGTAGTTTATTTGGTATCACATGCTTATGACTGCATAAATTGCTCTGTGGTGCTGAGGGTTGTTGGTACTGGTACTTTGTTTGTATCACATGCTACTGGCTGCATAAATTGCTGTGTGGTGCTGAGGGTTGTTGGTACTGGTACTTTTTTTGTATCACATGCTACTGGCTGCATAAATTGCTGTGTGGTGCTGGGGTTGTTTTGTACTGCATGGTTCTGGAAGTTTGTTTGTTATCACTTCCTCCTGCATATATTTCTCCTGTATACTTTTGCACAGCCTTCTGTATGTATGCTTGCTTATTTGTTTGGTCCTGGTTGAGACTGGTTTCACTTTCTCCTGCCTTTACTGTTCCTGTATGCTTCTGCACAGCTTTGTGTATGTATATTTGCTTGTTTGGTTGGTTCTGGACTGGTTGCACTGCCTCCTGGATCTGTATACTGTATTCTGGATGAGGTGACTGGATCTGGCATGCTGCACTGCCTCCTGTGTCTGTATGCTGTATTCTGGATGGGGTGACTGGATCTGGCATGCTGGATGAGGTGACTGGATCTGGCATGCTGCACTACCTCCTGTGTCTGTATGCTGTATTCTGAGTGAGGTGAAAGGGTTGGTGTATGGTTCTGGTGTTGAGGGTAAACTGTTACTGGTATGTAATTGAGGGTTTGAAAGGTATGTCTTTATGCCTTCCACAGAGCTGTGACACCTGGTAGGGTATGAGTTTGCCACAGTTGAAGGGTTCTTGGGCTGTATCTTCTAATCCATGAGAGATAGAGGGGTACTTTGGCTGAGTGACTATAGGTTATTTGTGATGTAGAATCCATTTCTGAGGTTACTTTGAGGGTTTGAGCTGTTGTTACACTATAAAAGTGAGTCTGATGGCTATAGGACAGGTTTGGACTACCACAACACGGCATCCCTTGGCCGCGCGACACCCCCGCGTGGGCCGTACCAAGAAACACAGGCGGCCTCAAACGGGCCACGACAGGGGCGGCGGCCCCAATGGGCCGCCCCAAGCCCAAATTGTGAGAATTACATACTTTGGCGGGCCAGACCGTCTGGCCAAGTATGTCCATAATAAAGCTTGGGCCCTTTTATGCCCAAATAAGCCCATCTGGCTTGGGTGGCCCATCCACCCTGGCAGGCCCTCACGGGCCTGTGTCCCAAAAGACCATAAAAACGTGTTTTGGCGCCCAAATGCCCAAAACCAATAACACCCACATAGGCTCACGTGGCCTACGTGATGTCCAATGGGCCGTGGAGGCCCATTTTTGCATCCAATTTGGATTACACACTCCTATGCACATTACCTGAGTGCATCCGCATTTTAACACACACCCTTAATCCAAAAGGGATGCCACACGCATACTAGACATAAAACCTTCATGTTTGTTCCTATCTAAAGACTTAGTTAAGATATCCACAATCATTGCCCCAGTAGGCATGTACTGTAACACTATCTCTTTGCAGTTAACTGCATCCCGTATATAGTTATAATGAAGATCAATATGTTTTGTTCTAGAATGGAACACTTGATTTTCTGCCAATGCAATGGCACTCTGGTTATCAGAATACAAAAATGCAAACCCTTGTGGTTTATTGGTATCCTCTAAGACCTTTCTCAACCATTTTGCTTCCTGTGAAGCTGACAAGTACGCTCTGTACTCTGCTTCTGTTGACAAAAGACTTATTGCTGACACCTTTTTAGACATCCAAGACACTAGATTCTTTCCTAAGAAGAATAAAAAACCACTTGTTGATTCCCTAGTGTTACCATCTGCCCAACTTGCATCAGAATAACCAACTAAGTAAAAGTTTGATGAATTTTAAAACTGCAGTCCCAGACTGCTTGTTCCTTTAAGATACCTCATAACTCTCTTAAACGCTGACCAATGCCTCATGCATGGTTTCTCTAAGTGTTGTGACAAAATCCCAATTGCATAAGTAATATGAGGCCTTGTACACTGCCCCAAATAATTCAAAGATTTAATAGCTGATCTATAATCATTCCCGGATTGAACAAACTCTAGATGCTCTTCATCTGTAGACTTTTCTAACCAAATGTTAGACTAAATTGGAGTACCAAACTCCTATGCATCTTCTAAGCCATACTGCTTAAGTAGAGCTGACACATAATGGTTCTGATCCATAATGATCCCATTCTTGCTCTTACTAAATTTCATTCCCAGCACCTGCTGTGCCAGACCAAGATCTTTTATCTTGAACTCCTTTTTGAGTGTCTCCATGACTCTCTCCTTACCATTCCCAATAATGATAATTTCATCAACCCATACAAACAAAATTGCATCATTTCTCACAAAGAGACAAGGTTCAGTCAAACTTTTTTTGAAACCAATCTCTATCAGTTTCATGCTCCTAGTATTGTACCATGACCTATCTGCTTGCTTCAATCCATACAGGGATCTACACAGCTTGAGGACATACTCCCCTTTATCTGCTGAGAGGAAACTTCTCACACAGATTTTCTTCATAGTTTCTGGCTTGGTATTGACCATCAATTTCTTGAAACCATCAGGAATTGACATTTAAACAGTCTCTTCCTCTCCAAGTTTTGCATTCAAGTATGCAGTCACAAAATCAGCCTTTCTGATTTCTTCACCCAACTCCACTGCCAAAGCAATGATGTACCTGAAGGTGGACAGCCTTCCAGTTGGCAAGAAAGTCTCCTGGTAATCAATACCCTCTCTCTGTTTGAAGCCCTGTGCAATCCATCTAGCCTTGAACCTCTTCAAAACTCCATTAATATCTAACTTCTTTGTTAACACTAATCTAGACCCAACAATGGTCTTTCCTTTTGGAACTGAATCCCACTTAACCACTTCAAACACACTATTATTCTCTAGAGAATCAAATTCCTCAAAAATAGCTGTCTTACATTTGGCTCTCTCATCACAATTCATAGCTTGGCCAAAGCTATTTGGGTTAACTCTATTACCCATTTCTGAACTCAAATGTAGAATCTCATTAAGCATACACTGTTCCTGAAGTGTATCTTCCTCATATTCCGCAGAAGCATAATGGGACTTCCATTCCCCATACCTATCAACAGGAATTCTCATCCTACCACTCCTTCTAGCTGGAGGTGGAGGCTCATCAGGTTCTGATTCCACAGACTCCCCTGAAGTGGGTACTGAACCCTCCTGTGGCACGTCTGCCACCTCAATATCATCACTAATGATATTCTCTCCAGCCTCTTCTGGGGAAATAGGCTCCAATGCTATTTCCTGCTGTGATTCCTGAACAGCACTAGGTTCACCCCTTTTGATTGGAAAGGTACTTTCTTCAAATTTTACATCCCTACTACGGATAACCTTTCTTGTCCCTGGACAATAAATCCTGTATGACTTCCTTATTAAGTCATAGCCCACAAGTGCCCCTGTTCTCGCTCTAGGATCTAAATTTCCAACCATCTCATTATGGTGGACACTATAATACAAGAAGCAACCAATTGTTCTTAGGTGTGATGTTTTGGATTACAACTTCCAAAACTGATAATGAGGACACTTCCCATTAACACTTACAATATTGTGCAACAGACACACTGTGCAAACCAACTCAGCCCATGAAAACTTTGGTAGACCATATTGAGCAATAATAGTTCTGAATTTGTCCAATAAAGCCCTATTCATCCTCTAAACTGTTCCATTGTTTTGTGGAGTACTAGAAGTAGTAACTATATGAGTGATACCCAAATCATTCAATAGTTTCTCAAAATCTTTACTCAAAAACTCACCCCCTCCATCAGTAATAACCCTCTTGATCTCCCTTATCAAACAATTCTGTTTCCAGACTTTGAAGATTACTGAAAACTCCTCGGTGGTTTGATCCTTTGATCTTATTGGTTTTACCCAAACAAAATTAGTTGCTGTATCAACCAAATTGATGAAGTATCTTGCCCGTCCAAGAGACACTGGTGAAAATGGCCCTGTCAAATCAATGGAAATTCCTCTCTGGGAACTTCTGTGTGGTCTCTACTCTTTGAGAACACATTCCTGGTCTTGGCCCCTAAGGTACAACTCTCACAGTTGCTGTCCTTTACCTTATGGCCACTTCTATTGTGAGCAACAGTGCTCAGAGCTGAAATCTTGAACAAGTCAGCACAGAGCAACTTATTCCAAACTTGTCCACTCAGGATAGTTCTCCCATTCAAATCAATAACAAACTTATCTTCTTTAAGATAACAAATCTGGAAACCCTTTTTCCAGAGCACTCCAAGAGACACAAGTTTATAAGGCAAATCTGGTACATAGAACACTTTCTCAAAAATTATTTTGAAACCCATGTTATTTGCAAGAATAACTTTTCCAATCCCTTTAATCTGGATTTTTCTTCCTTTTTGGCCAGTATTTACAACACCATCAAAATCTCTAAGATTTGAAAACAAATTTGGCTCAAAAAAATGTGGTCTGTACAACCAGAATCAATCAAAACAAGAACATCCTTCTTCAACAATCCTCCTCTAAGGAATGAAGAATTATCAGCCACTGATAAGTTCTCATTTTCAAGTTTAAGATTACACACTTCATAATCAATCAAGTTCATCTCTTGATCCTCTTTGATTTTAGCCTTCTTGTTGGGGACTTGTTCCACAACAGCTTGTTCCATTGAAACATCCACTGCCACCATAGCAACATTTTCCATGATAAGGTTGACCTCTTTGTCTTCCTTTTCACTTTCCTTGGATTTCTTCCTCTTCTTGGCCTCCTTGCAATCCTTTGCATAGTGCCCCTTCTTCTGAAAATTATAACACAAGACCTTTGATAAATCCTTTTTGGCCTTTGCCTTCTTCCCAGATTTTCCTGTCTTGCCCACCAGAGCAGTTCCTGTGATCTCCTTCATCTTGAATTGAAGATCATCCTTTTCAATATTTCTAAGCACATCCTCTTCTCCTGGAAGGGGATCCAACTGAGATATGATCCTGACCAAGGACTCATATTCTTTTGGCAGCTTTTGAAGAATTAAGAGTGACAAACACTCAGGATCCATGTTCAGCCCAGATGAATTGAACTCAGCAATACTAGATCTAGCTTTCCCCATAAATTGTTTACAGTTGCCAAATTTCAACTTAAACAATCTATTGAAAGCAATACCCTTTTGATTAACAGAGTCACCAGCATACTTTGACTTGAGCATTTTCCATAAAACACTCCCCTTGCTCTTCTGTTCCTCCAACAGAGTATCAGCGACCCATGTTACATGATGCTCATCCAAGTGTCTAAGAATAAGATGATAGGCCTTCTTCTCCACCTCTGAACTGATAAAAGTATCATCTCCTTTCATAATATCCCCACAACAGATGTTATCCAACTCACTGTCCATAAGGACAGCCCAAGAATTATAGTTCTGACTATTCAAAACTATCTTGGTGGAGCTGGACTCTGGGATATTAGAAATCTTCTAGGAAAACTTGAGGTCCTTGAGGTTGTCCAAAGTAAGGTATAAGGGTCTATCTTGCTTGGAAATAATGATGATGATGGTACTGATAATGTGTTGAAATTATGGCCAGCAATCAGCTTAGGCAAATGAGCAGTATTTAAAGCAAAAGAAATGCTGGACACTGGGTGTCAATATTGTCTAATGGGGCTCTCACAATGGGGCAATATCTTGGATGAATTTGATTGGAATGATGAATGAATGGATGCAAAACAGCAGGGATAAGAGCTCCTTAAGTACAAAAGATTGGCCTCTTGTGAGCCCATGATACAAAAAGCCAAAAGGCAAATTTTCCGCCCCAAAATAGCTCTACAGGCTCTACTGGCCTTGTTACTTGGTTTGGACTACATCAGCCCACATGGCATCAGTCCCTGTACCCTTACAACCAGACTATTCTGTTTATTTCTTGTGTTTCCACCTCAATGGGGCTGAACCAGCCCCTTAACTGTTCAATACCCTTAGCTGGTTGTCCGTTACAACCAGCCATGGTGACCTCATTGCCTTGTTTATGGGCTGGTTGCCTCATGCAGCCAGCCCCTGGCCCCTCAAATGGGCCAGGTGGGACCCAGGGCACACCTGGGTCCGGTCTCAGACTCACATGGGGGGGGTGTGACCAGCGCAAATGCTGTCCCCCCCCTCTTTCTCTCAAATCCCTGGTGGGGGTGGTCAAATCCCCTCACCAGGGGCCCTGGGGGTCGATACCCCCAGGGTTTTGTCAAGTAAATTTGCCTGGGAGGTGATCAGGTCCCCCCAGGCCCATTGCTCCTCCCCCTTGGTAAAGGGGGGGGGAGAGCGCCCCTTTCCTGCTTGGTTGCCTCAACCAATCAATGGTGGGGGGGTGATGAATTCCCTCCCACCTGCCGGTCGCTACCCTTGCGGCTGGCGCCGCCACCTCCTTGGGCAAGGGGGTGGTCAGGTCCCCCCTGCCCTGACCAACCGCACTGTAGCGGTTGGTTGCTGGCTGTTTCAACCCAGCCAGCTCGCCCCCATCCCCCTTGCGACGGCAAGGGAGCTGGGGCCGGGAGCCCCGGCTCCATGGCTCTGGTTGCCTAGCACTACCAGCCGGGCCCAGGCGGCATCCCACCTCCCAGGATCCCTCGGCCGCGCGACAGCCCCACGTGGGCCGTTGGTCCCTGCATGGGCTGTCAACTTGCTACTATATACAGAGCAAAACTGTCAAATAGTAACACAAAATATGAAAAATAAGAATACCTCAATTAACAAAGTAAGGAGTGAAAAATCCATAAAAACTATTACAGGAATGAATTCCTCACCCAAATTTAGGTTGGGTCACTCACTGACACCACCCTTGAATTCCAAGTCCTTATATTTTTAAAATAATTAAAAGGAAAAGTACTAAAAATTGTAACACCTGTATGGCACTTTTTGGCCATTCTAACATTTCACACATATTGTCACGTATAGGGTTTACACCTAAAATTCACTCAGAATTGAGGTGTTGTGTATATTTTAGGAGTTACACACGGAAATGTGTTATGTCACAATTCCCGCGCGCAGCCCCGCTTCATTACATAACCCTACATACTAGCAGCAGCAAAATTCCGCGTACTAGAGACCCGCGCGCAGCTGATTGTGCCACGCACACCGCGGATCCTGCCCCGCGTGCATCTGTACTACTGATCCCCGCGCCTGGATCAGTCGTGACTAATCTGACAACCAGGTACCGCTCAGAAGAGCTACAACTTAGTTAGGGTTGCCTAGTATATGTACCAAACAGACATATGCATTACTAATGATCTAAAAAGATCAAAACTTAAATAAAATCAATGAAAATTAAGTTTTAAACATTTTTTAATAATAAATCAAAGATCAAGGACTACCACATAAACCACGGATCTTGATTTTTGAAGACCACAAAACACTACAAGAAGTGTTCATAAAAATTATTAAAAATTATGTAAATGATCAGCAGATGATGAAAAAATCAGTAAACATCCACATCTGCACGCTTTAAAGAAATATCAATAGTAAAAATGAAGGATGAGTACATAATGATCAAATTTATGCCTTAACAGATTAACAGATCCTGCGGTGTAAGAATCCAAACGGTGTTAAGCCGTGGCAGTTCTGTGGAGGGGAAAGGTGCTGTTTAGGCTGCCCTCCTAGGAGTTAATATGATATTTAAATTTAACCGGAATCAAGGTCCAGAACCTTGTGGATGAGAAATTAAGTAAGGGAAGAGGATAAGAGTTGTCGGTAGCGATGGAAACAACACTATCTGAGGCAAGATGGTGCAGGTAAAGACTTGAACAAATAAGTCAAGGTTTTTTCAGAGTTCAATAGAACAAGGCAGTTGTAAGTAACAACGCCCACAAGCTAATAACTCTGTTCGTCAGCAGCTGATTAGGAAAGATCAACTCAATCCCAACCAACCTCCAGGTTCTCAATGAACCTGCCCAACTCTCTGCAATCAAGCGCTTGAAGGGTACCAGATAACTGTGGGAGGCTGAACAAAAACAAAAGCAATTTGTTTATGAAGCTCTAGAAGCAAATTAATAATGAATTCAAGCAAGAATATCCCAACACTTCTCAAGGGGCTCAAGAATAGCGTGGCGAAATTCAACCTTAAAGAAGAAGGGAGGTATAACACTCCAGGTTTTAAGCTTAATAAAACCTCTTCAATCAAACGTGATTGGCTCCAGAAAGATGATCAAGGAGAGATCAAGACCAGTATGGTCGGAAAAAGGGATCAGAGTGGTATAACACACCCAAGAATTCAGACAGACAGGAATTCTTCTTCAACCAGCAAGGCTATTGGTTGGTGATAAGGATCAAGGTCACAAGGGACAGAGTTTGAGTACGGAGGCTCAAAGGATCAAGGGGCAATCATGGATATACCCGGATAAGTTGCTCAGATAAGTGGGGAAGGATGCCCACGGATAAGTTGATTTCTGATGATGGGGGAAACAGATGAGATGAGATGATGATGGTCTCCTCTGATGCTGGGCCAAAAGGCAGGGGAGAGCCCCTCCTTTTATAGACATGAGGCCCTGTATACTATGTACAAGAGATACTGCAAATAGGTGCGGGAAAATGAAAACATAAAAAAAAAAAAAAAAAAAATGACATGAGAGGAAAGAAAAAAAAAGAAATGTTGCCCGCATCAAGAATGACCGCGGGCAACCAGATGGACACCCGCGACAGCGGTCGCAGGTGTTGACAACGGCTGTCGTTGCCCGATTGGCGGCGACAGCGGGGTGAAGGTTCTGACGGCCACAAGCGGTCGCTCGCGGTCGTTGGTCGGATCAGATGATGGGCGAGATGGACAGTTGGGTTTTGATCAAGGAAGCAAGGGTGATGATGAGAGTAACAAGGGTGATCAGTCTGAGATGCATGATGTAAGATTGATGGGGATGGCAAGTCAGGTTGCCGTGGTCTTGTGGATTGAGAGCGGATGGGTGGGTAGTAATTGAAACAAACGATGAGAGTGTAGGGGGGCAGCAGGCAGGAGAGCAATATGAGCAAAGCAATTGAGTGATTGATTTATAATGAGAACAATAGTGTTCTGGTCTACTTGGAGATCCACTTCCTCGGGAATCAAGAAGGGTTGAGTCAAAAGTGAAAGATTGGACTGATGAGGCAAATGATCGAAAGAGAGAACCTATGGATGGACCGCGAGGAGATCTCAAAGGAACAAAGCCATAGTTTTTAATAAGCTTGGGCCTGGATGGTGGAGAGGGAGACTGCTTAAGAAGATGAACGCGGATACGAGTAAACTAGGTACTGTATATAAATGACAAGGAAGAACAAGCTTTGAGAGGCACAAGGAATAAGGGACAAGACAGGAGGAGATGAGAATGAAAAGATGGTTTGAGGATGAGAGTATTGGGAAGGATCAAAGGGATCGTCAAAGGTGGTTCGACAATTACTCGCATCACCAAAAGTCAGGGCCGCAAGCGCGACAAGTAGGAGTTGAACATAGGAGGGGGGGAATGAAGCGGAGAGACAGGCAAGAGGCCTGTCCTAGACCACTAGGACAGGGAGAAGTTGAGAGATGGGGGGAAATGAAGGTACCCATAGGGGTACAACCAAAAAAAAATATAATTTTTTTTTTTGGTGGTCTCCCGGATTGGTCACCACATCTCTCCCCAACTTACAGACTGTCCCTAGTCTGCATCTAAAATTTGAAGGGATAAAAAAAAAAAAAAAAGCAGGGAACAAAGAAATTGAAGCAAAGATTGGCCATTTCTTGATCTTGAGAGCAATTGAAGAGTTTAGGAAAATATCTTGATTCTTCCAAATGAGCCCTAGAAGCAGCAGGAATAGAACAAGGAGGGCGTCCCAGGTGCTCACATATGTGGCATACAGTAGAGTTTTACAACAAAAACGCAGCAAATGACCCTGGTGGTGCACAATTGGGAGGACTTACTTGTACCCCAAATTGCCTCCACTGAAGCCCATATTCCTTCATAACAAAATCACCAAAAACAGAATTGCAATTAGGATCTAGTTTAGACTCATTGCGGAGATTTGAACCGGAAATGAGAGAAGATTGATCAGACTCAAAAGTAGAAGGAAAAGAAGACACAACAGATCCAGAGGGAGAAGGAGATGGAGAAGAAATATTTTTGGATTTTTCTATTTTGATATGTTTTTGTTTTTTGATATTCTTGAGCTCAGAAGAGAATGATGAAAGGAATGAAAAATAAGCCTGAGGGATGGGAGTTGACCCTTGAGTTGCAGTCTGAGGCTGAAAAGAACTACAACTATTAGTAGGATCAACTATTCCCCTAAAAAATGAGAGGAACTAGAGTTATCCTTCTGCTTCCCCTTAAAAGATGATTTGGGAGAATGACCAGGAAAATCTCTTTCCCAACAACCAGAATCCAAAGAGCAAAGAGGAACTTCAATTTTCCTGCCATCAGCATCAGGGAGAAGAATTCTCTCCCCAACTTGATCAGAAAACATCAGGGTTGCACCAAAGTCCATTAAGAAGGGTTGTCCCAAGATCATAGGACTGTCCAAACGAGTGATTCAAAAGTGGCAGGTTCCAACAATATTTTGACCAATCCTGACCGGTACATCTTCAGCAATACCAACCAGTTCACAAGCTTGATTTCCTATCCCATACACTGCAGAGTTGAAGCTGACCCTAGGACTAAGTTTGAGCTTGCGGGCCATAGCATCCGAGATTAAGTTAAGCTGAGATCCAGAATCCACAAGAGGAGAAACAGTTTTAGCTGAGTCACCAAGATAACAAGGAAGGAAGCCAAGGGGACAGGAATAAAGGTTGGATTCTAAAGAAGGACTGGTTCCACCAGAGTCCTCCATTAAAGTGCCAGAGGATACTTTGAGTTCTTCAGGGCAAATTTCCACACGTCGACGAGAGACCCATTTCTTCATTCCTTCAGCAACAGATGGAGAGATTGATAGGAGTTCAGCCACAGATAGATCAGGAATTTTGAGATCAGAAATTTTCTTTAATACTCCCTCCACAGCATTGGGGTGATCCTTGGAGATGCCCCTTTCAAATCAAACTTTGGGCTGGGTGGAGGGAGGAAGTTCAGGTGACGCAGAATCTAAGATAGGATTAGAAGGTTGAGGTGAGGGAGAAGGATCAGGGTGATCTGGGAACCTTTCCATGAGTGGTTCCTTTTCCACCTCCATGTCTTCTACATCAGAGGAAGGAGGCTTAAGTGATGATTGATGTTTAACGGGTTTTTGAAGGATTGAAGTTGGCAAGGAAGGAGCCTTATGAGGTTTAGGTTCCTCATGTCGTTTCCTGGCTGGATCAGATTGATAAGTAGTCCCAGCAAGACTAGAGGAAGAAATAGCTGGAGGATACCAAGGTTGGAGGGTACCACAGGATGATCGAAATTCACAGGAAGCAAGAGATGCTTTCACAGGAGGTGATGGCTGGTTAGAGGCCACCACATGTCGGACAGGACAAGACGAGTCAAAAGGGATTAGAGCACCATTAGGGAGGAAGTAATTGTTCCCCCTCTGCTCTACCAACTTTTCCTTTAGGTCCTTCTGAAGTTCTTGGCATCTTCAAGTTCCATGGCCTTCCCTATGACAGTAGTAACAGACCAGAGTTGATTTGGGGACAGAAGAAGGAGTTTTAGGAGTAGCTAGCGAAGAAATCTTTTGATCTATTTTGTTCTCAAAGGCTCTAAGTAACTTGGTGATTTCATCTATTGTAGTAGGTTCTTGATTGGAATTAGGATCTGCTTTAGGCCTACGATCTGCCTCCGTTTTAATCATAATATCGTTTGACTCTTTAAAAGAAGTAGCATGGACCGGTTCAGTAGTTCTAGGCTTTTCAAAGGTAAGAGCAGTTTGACCTTTCATGACTTTATCCACAGTACTCCTAAGGGTAAGAAAAACAGGGAGCTTGAATCGGTTATCCCTGGTGGTAATCATGGATCCAGATTTGACCAGTTCTTCTTTAATCCTTTCCTGCACAGCCAACGAAAAAGATTGGAAGAACTTTGCTTGAATTTTGTCCACTGTGTCAATGTGATTGTTTCGGATAAGATAGTTTTGAATGGGATCCCAAGACTTCCTAAAAATCTGATAGTCAGAGGCTGAAGAAATACCACCATTGGAGATCCACTGAGAAACCAGAGCATCCAAATCCTGCAGAGTAAACCTAGCCACATCTATTTTACCCCAGTATGCCAACATAGCCTTCCTGAGAAGCGTCCAGTTATGGGATTCAAATCCCTTGAAAGACTTGATTACCTCCATAACTTCATCAGAGGAGATAAAGAATTGCAACTGATAAGCCATATCAAATTCACTAGCTCCATCCACTTCAGCAGCCATTTTGCAGGAGTCCAAGAATTGCTCAACATTTGTACCGTTGAAGCCTAAGTTCTTGTTCTGAGGTTTGATCTTTACCATCTTAGGTCAGACAGAGGTGGTTGGAGTAGCGGAAGATGCCATATTGAATAACAGAGTTCTGAGGGGATCCAAAGAGCAGATTTCCAAAGTGGCTCACAAGTGTGGCAAGAGTAGGGTTTTGCCAAAAAACAACAAGTATCTTGCCCAAGCGGTGCACAAATTGGGAGGACTTACTTCTAGGATAAGTTGCCTCCACGGATCAGATTTGAGAAGAGAAAAAAATAGGAAAAAAAAAATCGGATTTCAAGGTTGATTTTAAATTTCTTGGGACTTTAAATCCCAAGGTTGCTGGTTTAATCCCGGCCCGGGGGACCAAATGTAAGACTCCAAACGGTGCTAAGCCATTGCAGTTCTGTGGAGGGGAAAGGTGCTGTTTAGGCTGCCCTCCTAGGAGTTACAATAATATTTAAATGTAACCGGAATCAAGGTCCAGAACCTTATGGATGAGAAATTAAGTAAGGGAAGAGGATAAGAGTTGTTGGTAGCAATGGAAACAACACTATCTGAGGAAAGATGGTGCAGGTAAAGACTTGAACAAATAAGTCAAGGTTTGTTCAGAGTTCAATAGAACAAGGCAGTTGTAAGTAACAACGCCCACAAGCTAATAACTCTGGTCGTCAGCAGCTGATTAGGAAAGATCAACTCAATCCCAACCAACCCCCAGGTTCTCAATGAACCTGCCCAACTCTCCGCAATCAAGCGCTTGAAGGGTACCAGATAACTGTGGGAGGCTGAAAAAAAACAAAAGCAATTTGTTTATGAAGCTCTAGAAGCAAATCAATAACAAATTCAAGCAAGAATATCCCAACACTTCTCAAGGGGCTCAAGAATAGCGTGGCAAAATTCAACCTTAAAGAAGAAGGGAGGTATAACACTCCAGGTTTTAAGCTTAATAAAACCTCTTCAATCAAACGTGATTGGCTCCAGAAAGATGATCAAGGAGAGATCAAGACCAGTATGGTCGGAAAAAGGGATCAGAGTGGTATAACACACCCAAGAATTCAGACAGACAGGAATTCTTCTTCAACCAGCAAGGCTATTGGTTGGTGATAAGGATCAAGGTCACAAGGGACAGAGTTTGAGTACGGAGGCTCAAAGGATCAAGGGGCAATCATGGATATACCCGGATAAGTTGCTCAGATAAGTGGGGAAGGATGCCCACGGATAAGTTGATTTCTGATGATGGGGGAAACAGATGAGATGAGATGATGATGGTCTCCTCTGATGCTGGGCCAAAAGGCAGGGGAGAGCCCCTCCTTTTATAGACATGAGGCCCTGTATACTATGTACAAGAGATACTACAAATAGGTGCGGGAAAATGAAAACATAAAAAAAAAAAAAAAAAATGACATGAGAGGAAAGAAAAAAAAAGAAATGTTGCCCGCATCAAGAATGACCGTGTGCAACCAGATGGACACCCGCAACAGCGGTCGCAGGTGTTGACAACGGCTGTCGTTGCCCGATCGGCGGCAACAGCGGGGTGAAGGTTCCGACGGCCGCGAGCGGTTGCTTGCGGTTGTCGGTCAGAGCAGATGATGGGCAAGATGGACCATCGGGTTTTGATCGAGGAAGCAAGGGTGATGATGAGAGTAACAAGGGTGATCAGTCTGAGATGCATGATGTAAGATTGATGGGGATGGCAAGTCAGGTTGCCGTGGTCTTGTGGATTGAGAGCGGATGGGTGGGTAGTAATCAAAACAAACAATGAGAGTGTAGGCCGGCAGCAGGCAGGAGAGCAATACAAGCAAAGCAATCGAGTGATTGATTTTTAATGAGAACAATAGTGTTCTGGTCTACTTGGAGATCCACTTCCTCGGGAATCAAGAAGGGTTGAGTCGAAAGTGAAAGATTGGACTGATGAGGCAAATGATCGGAAGAGAGAACCTATGGACGGACCGCGAGGAGATCTCAAAGGAACAAAGCCAGGGTTTTTAATAAGCTCGGGCCTGGATGGTGGAGAGGGAGACTGCTTAAGAAGATGAACGCGGATACGAGTAAACTAGGTACTGTATATAAATGACAAGGAAGAACAAGCTTTGAGAGGCACAAGGAATAAGGGACAAGACAGGAGGAGATGAGAATGAAAAGATGGTTCAAGGATGAGAGTATTGGGAAGGATTGAAGGGATTGTCAAAGGTGGTTTGAAGATTTCTCGCGTCGCCAAAAGTCAGGGCCGCGAGCGCGACAAGTAGGAGTTGAACATAGGAGGGGGGGATTGAAGCGGAGAGACAGGCAAGATGCCTGTCCTAGACCGCTAGGACAGGGAGAAGTTGAGAGATGGGGGGAAATGAAGGTACCCATAGGGGTACAACCTAAAAAAAAATATATTTTTTTTTTGTTGTGTCCCGGATTGGTCACCACAGCGGCTAAAATAGTACAGAAATCCAGCAGATCTAAGGAAAGCTGATGGACAGCACCAAGTAGACGTGCTAATCTTGCCCTGACTGGCTTGCCAGCCTCAGCCCACAAGCAGAAACCTCCCAACGTGCCCTGAGAAGACCAAAATCACTCCAAAAAGGTATATTCAGACCTCTTTGGATCTATTATTCAAGCATAGTTACCATGAATTATTTATTATCAATCAGACACCGTGTCATTGTTGATCAAGTGCTTATATGAAGATAAGCAAGTGATTTATGACTTAGTCTGTAATAGTATTATTTATCCTTATTAACCAATCAACCATTGAAGTTTATTCAAGCAATCTACTCCATCTGCTCTGAAACCCTTCCAATTATTCCAGGATTCTTGGGGTAAAGTGCTCAGAGTGAGTTTTATCCTTCCTGTCATGGCCATTTGTGCTGTTATGCCCGGCCATTAGTCAAAAAAGTCCTTTCTAAGGCACCCATCTTTATTCCAAGCTTCTTAAACTGCTTAAGGAGGCCCCTTGAAGATAGGTTGCTAGTCTGTAAAGATCCCCAGTAGTATAATACTCTGGCCCCTCTTTTATATTATATTGAAAACCATTTACTACCAAACCAATTAAACCTTCAACTGCTCTTATTAAATCATTCATTTGAGCTTCTTAGCGTTTCTTATTGGAATAATAATTATTATTACCATTCCAGCATTTTTATCACTCTCTGTAGCTAAAGGACTGCAAGGTTACTGGTATCAGAGAGCAGACAACTGGGGTTCTGGCCGGGAAATATCCTTAAATAATTAATTCTTAATTATTTATTCCGTGGACCAGTCTATTTATTTTTTAAAATAAAATAAGTTAACATACTTATAACATATATTTTTGATCATTTGTTTTTCTAGTGGATCTTAAGACCAACGGAGAATTGATCAATTATTATTTGAACCTTCTTAAAAAGAAAAAAGAAGAAAGAATCAGTAACTTTGTTCCTGTTATTATACCTCCTGAACAACAACAGGAGAAATTGCTTTATTATAAGCAGCAGGTTATAAAAGACAAAGAACTCAAGCTTGAAAGAATCATCAATTTCAATTCTTTATCAAGGCAACATAAGGAGTGGAAAATTTATCAAAGGAAGCTGTATATATATAAACTGAATAACCCTGAAGATAAAGAAAAGTTAAAAAATAATAAAAGTGATTAATTTTTTCTAAAAATCACCTTATCACGTAAAAATACAAAAAAAAATATTAAACTTATATTTTTTTATCCATCTCAGTGGATTTTTTTTTGGTGATCTCATTGACCAGGAACTCCTAGAGGAAGTCCCAGACAGTGTACCATTTGATTTACCCTTGGATTTATCCCAGGATCTGATTGGAACTCACTCAGACCCCATTGTAATACCCTCCAGGGATATTTGTGATCCAAACCAAGTGTTGGTACCGTTGAATTTAACTCTAAGTAAGATCAAATATTAATAAAAAAATCATTAAAAATATAAAAAACATAAAAAATATTATTTTAATATATTCAAAGTCTTTTTTCAAAGTTTCAACAAAAGACTTACACATTTTTTTGGTACTATTTATCAAAATAGGCGCAACACACGTGCAACTGGTAGAGCCCCGTCATATTGATCTCTGACTGGAGGAACCCACATGCGCAAGGACTCCAGTGGTGGGCACAATGAGGGGACTCAAACCCATGACCATAGCGTCACATGGGACAACAACGGCAACAACCACGGCCGCCAATTAGATCAACAGACCATTGGAGAGCCATCCGTTGCCCACCAAGTTATCCCAGGAGGGTACAGGTCCTCCTACGCCACCCCAGCTGGACTCAACCAAGGAGGAAAGGGTCAAAGTGTTAGTGAAAGAGCAGGTGAGCTATTTGGAACAATTCGCGTTTGCTCAGACCCAGGAGGATTAACCAGGTATGAGAAAAGCCATTTCTCAGGCAAAGAAATCTCAGATTTCTCTGCAAAGGTTGATCCCAAAGAAAGGAGTAGAAGGCTACGTGCAGAACTGGAATCCTTGGGATAAGTTAGATTCCTTAAAGGAAAGGACCCCAAAAAGAAGAGTTCCTCAGCCCATCAGAAGTTAAGGAACCCAAAGGATTGGGACAACATAATACCCTTAGCCCAGAAGTGGAAAAAGGTGTACCACAATTAGATGTAGAAGCTCTTAATAGATTTTCTGTAAATGTGTCTCACAATTTTACCATTATTAGCCAATGCTTTGACAAATTTTATCACCAATTGGACAAATTAAGTTCAAGTATTTTTAGAGTGATTGACACTCAGTCTCAGATTATGAGAATTGATGAGTTGGAAATACAACAAATCAAGGATAGTATAAGGGCTAGTAAGTTTGACCTGATGAAACATATTGATGACAACCAATCAATTCTTCAGGAAGATATTCTTGCAACCATAGACCAGCTTAAGGAAGAAGTTAAGAAAACTAGTTGTACTCCTTGAGCTCATCTGACTAACAAAATTGACTTATTAAGCAACAAACTTGATTTAGAGTTAGGTATGATTAAGAATGATCTCAGAGATCTTAAGATCAACTCTACTAACTCTCCAGTCATTGACCTAGAAGAAACAAGACCTGCCAGGTTCACCAGTACTCCTAGTGTTCCTCCCAGAACCAGGATAACTAGGAATGAGTCTTTCAGACCCAGTCCTACTCCAGAAATGGAGCAGGCTTTAAAGCTACTTCCTCCCATCACTGAATGGCCTAAATTCTCCGGAGAAGGAGAATAAAACCATGTCAGTTTCATTAATTTTATTGATTATACTCTTTCTTCCTACAAGCTTCCTGATGCAATAGCTGTGGTAAGATTGCCCAGATTATTTGAAGGAGTAGCTCTCGATTGGTTTATCAATAAAAGAGAAGAAGTTGGATCTTTATCCTGGAATTCTTCAAAAGCATTGATCAAAGTGCAGTTTGGTACCAGGATTTGGCAAAGAATGATGATGAAAGCTTTTGAAACTTCCCACTTTGATCCGTCCAAGGACAAATTTCATAAGTGGTGCTTAGACCAGAAAAAGAGGTTGGACTTTTTTCATCCTGATGCTGATAAAGAAGAAGTCAATGAAAGACTCCTCAACTTATTTCCCAGACAAATCAATCACAGTGTAAGGTGTAGAATGCTTATGGATTCAGATCTTTCTACCTTAATAGGTGTATTGGAAGAGACTATTGATATGAATGGTCTTGATAAAAGGGTCAATAGACCTCCAAGGGAACAAAATAATAGGAACAGGGAGAAATATACTGCCAAAACTAAGGAATCCCCTGCTACTAATCCATCTACTTTGGAAGTCAAGAAGAATCCAGAATCAAAAGAGAAAGTATGTTGGAACTGTAACCAAACAGGACACGTAAAACCTGATTTTCCTCTACCTAGGAAAAGGATGAATCTTATTGAAGGAGAAGAGTATGACAATCCTGACCCTCACCTTGATGATACTGATGGATCACTCTCTGATTGTGATCTAATAATCACTAACCCTATCAATTTTATTGAAGGTAGTATTGAGTCTTCTCTGGACATAAATTCCATCAATGAGGATTCTAACTTACCTCAAAAATGGAATCCCAACATGAAGATTCACCACATCTCTGAGGCGAAGGCTTTGACCCTAAAACATTCTGCCGGTAAAAGTTAAACTTCAGGAAAAACATTCTATGCTACTGGTTTAATCCAAGGTTCCCCTGTTAAGTTACTTCTAGAAAGTGGAGCCTTTTGCTCGTGTGTTGGTTCAACTTATCTGGAGAAACAAGACCCAAACTGGAAACTGAACTTACTACCAGAACCTCAGTCTAATTTCAGCAGTTGTAATTCTGCTCTCAATGCTGTTGGAGTATGGTCTTCTGATATCATACTCCCTCACTCTAAAGGATCACTCAAACTGAACATTGAATTTGTAGTGCTCCAAAACAGAGTATGTGATTATTTTATCCTTTGGAATGATTCTCTTTGCCTTTACGGTATAGATGTATTCCAAAGCAAAGGTAGATAATTCACTGTAAGAGGAGACTGGAATAAGGAGTTCCAAATATGTCATGTCAATTCTCAAGCTTCTGATTCAACTTATGAACAACACTTAGAGAAGTTGAATCAGGAATACTTCTCTCAAGCTTCTTTTAATTCCCTTCTCAATGAAGAACAGAAACGGGATGTCCTACAAGTATGCTTTGAAAATCAGAATGCTTTCTGTACCAAGGATCACCCCATTGGTAACATCAAAGGACATGATATGATCCTAACTGTAACTATTAAGCCTCCTTACCCACCTAATCTCAGGAGACCTGCTTACCCTTCTAGTCCAAAATCTAGAGCTGCTCTGGAGACCCATATTCAAGAGTTGGTTGACTTACAAGTCTTAAGGAAAGTAGGCCAGAATGAACAAGTGGATATTACTACCCCCGTAATTATAGCCTGGCACAATGACAAGTCAAGAATGGTTGGAGATTTCAGAATGCTTAAAAACTACACCCAAGCTGATTATTATCCAATTCCAAGAATTGAGCATGCTCTACATAACCTGTCCAAGGCTAAGTACATAACCACCATTGATATGCTGAAAGGTTTTCACCAAATACCTATCGGCCCTGATAGCCAGAAATTCATGAGAATTATCTATCATTTGGGAATTTATGAGTATCTTAGGATGCCTTTTGGTATTAAAAATGCTCCTTCTCATTTTCAAAGGATGATGGACACATTCCTAGGATTATTCATCAGACAGGGATGGATGATGGTATACAATGATGATGTTATCATTTACTCTGATCATTGGGATACTCACATGGAAAAATTGAGGCTAGTCCTCAAAACCATCTCTGCCGTAGGATTGAAAGTATCAATGAAAAAGTGTAACTTTTGCTACTGGGAACTCAAAGCCTTAGGACACATTGTCTCTGGACTAACCTTAGCTGCTGACCAATACAAGATAGCAGCAGTGATGAATAGGCCTATGCCGCAGAATAAAACTGAACACCTATCCTTCATCAGCTTCTGCAGCTACTATGGGAAGTATTTACCAAAGTTTGCTCTTCTAACCAAATGTTTGTATGAGATCTGCAACAACACCACCGTGTTTGAAATGACTCATGATAGAGTCAAAAATTATGAGGAACTCAAAATGGCAATGACTTCAGCTCCAGTACTGATCCAGCCAGATTACTCTAAACCTTTCAAGCTCTACATAGAGGCCAGCATGGAAGGGCTAGGAGCTGCTTTACACCAGGAAGTCATAGAAGATGATAAACCCGTGGAAAAACCTATACTCTTCATATCTAGACAAATCAAAGATACTTAGAAAAGGTACAGTGCGAGCCAAATGGAATGCCTGGCCTTAGTATGGGCCCTAGAGAAACTCCATTATTACTTAAAAGGCACCAACTTCACTTTTATTACTGACTGCAACACTGTCAGAACCTTGATGAACATGAAGACCCCTAGCAGGCATATGTTGAGATGGCAGATAGCTATACAACAGTACAGAGGACAGATGACCATAGTTCATCAAGCTGGGACTAAACATCAGAATGCTGATAGTTTAAGCAGGAATGCGTTACCCAATGACCCAAGTAACCCTGCCTATGATCCCGAGGATAATGACATCTTCCCTATCCTTAATATTAACAGGTTAAACATCAACGCTCCTATAATGGGCATCCATGTTTGTGAACTAAATGAATCATTGTTCAACTCTTTCAAAGAAGCTTACAGTTCTGAAATAAAGACCCTGATCACTACTATGGAAAGTACCTCTCCACCTCCTGAATTGATAAATAGCCTACCTGAACCTCTTTTGAAACCATACAAATATGGAAGGTTCACCATATGGGATGGTCTGGTATACTATAGGCATCAACATTCAAGTGTCATAGTCTTAACTAAGGATGACCATATCAAACATGTTCTGGCTGAGTGGCATGATGACTGCTCATCTGGTCATTTGTCTGCTGATAGAACCTTGGATAAGGTAAAACAAACTGCTTGGTGGGTTAATTGGAGAGACTCCACTATACAGTACGTTACCAGTTGTGAAACTTGTCAGAAGTATAACAGGACTACTGGGAAACTGTTTGGACTACTGCAAAAGATTTCTGAACCCAAGAAAAGATGGGAGATCATCAATATGGACTTTGTGACTGGACTACCACCAGGAGGAGCCTATTCCTGCAACTCAGTCTTAGTCATTGTGGATAGGTTCTCCCAGAAAGCAAAGTTCCTACCTAATCACAAGGAAGACACTGCTATGGAAGTTGCCCTATTATTTTGGAACAGACTCATTGCTGATGTTGGAGGTCCCAAGATTATTATAAGTGACAGAGATCCTGAATTCACCTCTGACTTCTGGAGGAATCTACACGATATTCTTTGAACCACCTTAGATTTCTCTACCGCTTATCACCCTCAGACGGATGGATTAGCTGAGAGGATGATTCAGACCCTGGAAGACATGCTCAGGAGATTCTGTGGCTTTGGACTAGAGTACAAGAATTCTGACAGTTATTTCCACGATTGGGTTAGCCTTTTACCTGCACTGGAGATGGCCTACAACATTAGAAAGCACTCTACCACTAAGGAAGAACCTTACATACTGGAAAGAGGATGGATTCCTAGATTACCCAAGGATAACCTTAACCACCAACTAACCAATATTCACCCTACATCACTTGATTTCAAAAACATGATAGATGGCGCTGTAGAGACTCCTGTGGGATTTTGTAAATAAAAGTAGCAAATAGCTTGCTGGCAGTCCTTGAAGGGGAATTTAGTATTACTTCTACTCCTTTGGAGTATTAGTATATACTAAGAGTGGTTTTGAATTGCCTGCCCTTCTAGTAATATAGTAATTCTGCACAATAATTTATTAAAATTAATGGCTGGTTTCTTTGAGACTTAATATAGATCTCAGATCAGACCTAGATTAATTATTCACTGTGATATTGGTAGGATTTGTGGAAGAATAGACCAGATGTATTGGACTATTGGTTAATTTATTGATCAGATATGTCTGATCTTAACCAATACCCCAATATTAAAGGGTTCAAGGGTTTATCAAAGGGCTGGTTCAGGAGAGGACCCAAGGATGGGTTTACCCACAGGGGGCTGGGCAGAGGGAAGGTTGGTAGTTTCTTTTTTTTTCTCTCTTTCTTTTTAAGGGTTATTTATTGACTAATGGGTGGGGTTTCTTTCATATGGTCCTGAATATTTAGGTCACAGAAGAACCCTTATTCAAGCACCTGGTGGGTGGTTTAATTGGTTAAAGATGGGTAATAACTTGGTTTCTGATTTCTTGTTTTCCTTTTATAACTGATTCACTACTAATATTTTATCTGGGTAGGTACCACAGATAGATGGGTTGATGGGGTGAGTAGGGATGGGTGATAACTAGGCCAGATGGCATGAGATGGGATGTGCCAGATGGCATGATGATACAACTTGGATAGGGCAGAGAGACCCTCCTTAAATAGACAAATCCTGCCCCCAGGGGTGCTCAAGGCTTCCCCTGAGGGTTCTCCCTGTTCTGGTAAGGAACAGTGAGATACATTTACATGAGGCATTTCTTCAGGTTGGAAAAATCTTTTACAGTTACATGAGGCATTTCTGCTGGTTGGGAAAAGCTTATACAGGGGTTTCATGCATGCAAAGCCTTGCATAGATTGCTGTGTAGTTCAGATAAGATATTTTGATGTGCTGTACTGGTAGTTTATTCAGTGCTACCTGATTCTACCTACATGTATTGCTGTGCAATACTGTTGGTTTGTTTGGTTCTGGTTAAGGCTGGTTCCACTTCCTCCTACATATATTGCTCCTGTATACTTCTGCACAGCCTCTTGAATGTGTATTTGCTGCATGTTTGTTTGGTTCTTGCTTGAGACTGGTTTGAATTCCTCCTTCCTATATTGCTCCTGTATACTTCTGCACAGCCTCTTGTATGTGTATTTGCTGCATGTTTGTTTGGTTCTTGCTTGGGACTGGTTTGACTTCCTCCTGTCTATATTGCTCCTGTATACTTCTGCACAGCCTCTTGAATATGTATTTGCTGCATCTTTGTTTGGTTCTTGATTGAGACTGGTTTGACTTCCTCCTGCCTATATTGCTCCTGTATACTTCTGCACAGCCTCTTGAATGTGTATTTGCTGCATGTTTGTTTGGTTCTTGCTTGAGACTGGTTTGACTTCCTCCTGCCTATATTGCTCCTGTATACTTCTGCACAGCCCCTTGTATGTGTATTTGCTGCATGTTTGGTTCAGGTGACCAGATCTGACATGCTGCACTGCCTCCTGTATCTGTCTGGCTGAGGTGGCTGGATCTGGACTGGTTGCACTGCCTCCTGGATCTGTATACTGTATTCTGGATGAGGTGACTGGATCTGGAATGCTGGATGAGGTGACTGGATCTGGCATGCTGCACTACCTCCTGTGTCTGTATGCTGTATTCTGAGTGGGGTGACTGGATCTGGCATGCTGCACTGCCTCCTGTGTCTTTATGCTGTATTCTGAGTGAGGTGACAGGGTTGGTGTATCGTTCTGGTGTTGATGGTAAACTGTTCCTGGTATGTACTTGAGGGTTTGAAAGGTATGTCTTTATGCCTTCCACAGAGCTGTGACACCTGGTTGGTTATGAGTTTGCCATAGATGAAGGGTTCTTGGACTGTATCTTCTAATCCATGAGGGTTAGAGGGGTACTTTGGCTGAGTGACTATAGGTTATTTGTGATGTAGAATCCATTTCTGAGGCTAATTTGAGGTTTTTAGCTGTTGTTACACTACAAAAGTGATTCTGATGGCTATAGGACAGGTTTGGTCTACCACATCCCCCCCAGACTTAATGCTGTCCACAGCATTCCTTTCCATAGAGGTCAGACTCCACATCCTATCTTCCTTCTTTTTATCCTTCTTCTTCTTCTTGTTGGAGATCTGAGAGACATAAATAATAAAAAACTAATAATTGCAGAAGCATACAACCAAGGTCCATAGAATCCTAGTGATCCAGTTGGTCTGTTGAAATCTTGATTGTTTTTCCCTAGATCTTCTCTTCTTAAATATTTCTTGATTGTGCCCATGTAGCAAGTAAAAGTATAATTAAATCCCTTCCATTCTTCTTGGTTTGTTCCAATATAATAGGGTTCTTCTGGATAAAGACAGGTTTTGGCATTTTCCTCTGTTTTTCTGATTCCTTGGATTTAACTGATTTCTTGAATTTAAATCTTCTTTTCCCTTCTCCATATACTGTGGTACTTCATGGACAAAGACAGATTATTTTCCTCTAAATCTTTCCTATCTTCCTCTAAATCATTTCTTGAATTTTTTGAGCCTTGACACCCTGTTTGCATCTATTCAAAACTGATAGATAACTTTTTCCTTTGAAACCTACTATAATGTCTTCATTCAGATAGTTCTAGCTGAAGATTAATTGCTTCATTTTACTGGATACCTTGACTCATCTTGAAATATTTAATTGTGTCCAATTTTGAGTTAAGCCAATCTTGATGTCTTCAGTTCCTTCCTTCTTCCCAGTGTTCCATGTTCTCTTGGGTTGAATTCTTTTTACATTAATAATCTTCTTGATGAAAGTATATTTATATTTGTGTATTTCTTTTAGATTATTTCTTCTCTTTTCTTTACTTCTCTTGTTTATTTATTTTATTATTATTTTTATTTTTTATTATTTTTTATTATTTTTTATTATTTTTTATTATTTTTTATTATTTTTTATTTTTACTTATATATATTTTTTAATTTTTTTTTAATTTTTTTTAATTTTTTTTTAATTTTTTTTAATTTTTTTAATTTTTTTTTTTTTGAAGGACTTAGCAGTTTAGGCTCTTGCTTAGGAGCTTTTCTTTTATTTTATACACCCTCCTCTTTTTTTATTTTATTTTTATTTACTCCTGTTGGTCAATTTTTAATTTTAATTTTTTTTTATCAGTAGTTTAAACTCTTGCTTAGGAGTCCTGTTTGTCTGATTGATCTTTTTAATGATAGATTTAGCAGTTTAGGCACTTGCTTAGGAGCCTTTTTTTTCTTTTTTTTATCATTTTTATTATTAATTTTCATTTTCATTTCATTTTATTTTTATTTTTCTTTTATTTTTATATATATATTTTTTTTTGATGTATACCCCCTTTTTAGATCCAGTCTCAATGGCGGGCTGTTGTTTTCTTTGCGGGTGTGCGCAGGCTTCGGTCGCGGGGTGATCGGGTGGAGTGCTTTCGACAAGCGGAGGGGGTGCGCAAGGTGCGCGCAAGATTTGCGAACGAGGGCGAGGGGGCGGATGCCTTCGACGAGCGGAAGGGCGCGCGAGTTGCGCGGCAGTTTGTGTCCAAAGGCGGGGCATCGCGCGGTGTGGTCGCTCTGGAGTCTGCCATGATCTTCGATCCGCGCGGCTCCAAATCAATATCGATCTTTGCAGCGGTCCTTTGCAAGTATGATTTATGTATTGGATCACAATGGGATACCGATTGAGGCGTTCAGATGGTATGTCAATTTTTATTTCTTCTATTTTCTTCTTGACTCCTTCCCTTTCGCTCCTATTTTCATCTTGTACACCCATCCAAGTCGCGTGCTAATGTTGATTGCAGTTTATCTTGTAGCTTGGTCCAACTTTCTCTGATAATTCTTATTCCATCATTCCGCGCTCCAACCCAAACATGTCAATCTCAAATTCGCGGCGGTCATTTGATGTTCGCTTGCAATTGATCCAGCAACAAGGCGTCAAATTCTTTGGTAAGCCACCAATCTTTTATTCCTGTTCTGTGTTCTTATCTCCCGCCAATCTCCCCGCTGGTGCCTAATTTGCGGTTTTTATAAAATCTGATGTTGATCTCTTCCCCTTGCAGATCTCGATCCTGGTAACGTTGGGGGTTGGAACAAAGGCGGCGATTGATTGTGAGATTCGATTGGATCCATTTTTTTTTATTTCTCCCTCCTTTTTAATTTATCTACTCTTATTCCTTGTTTATTTTCTTCTTCCTTCCAAATGACGCTGGACGGGTAGCAATAAGGTTGCGTGAGGTAGTTTTGTTTGCGATTGGAGCGGCAAGAGGAGTCAGTGGCACCGGAGGTGGTCGTAGAAGATGGAGCACGCGGTGGTTGTTGAGTGCCAGGTTTGATAACCAATTGCCGCGGCTCCACTCAATGTCAATCTTCTTCGCAATCACCTGATGTTGGATCGTGATAGAAACAGCGACGAGGCATCTGATTATCTGGTAAGCCACCACTTGATTGTCCCGTTTCTGTATTTTTTTTTGCTACGTTCATTTCTGTATTGACTTCCTCATGACTTGATGTCCAACCAAATACTCATGCTGACGCCACACTTGTGGCTTGATTTGTTTTCTACATATGTAGATCCTGACGGCAGTACTCCCCCCTCCTTAACTCAACGCAGGTATTCAAGGAATGGGGCCCGGGGTCATTGCGGGCGGTGCAAGTGTTTGGTTTTTTATTTGGTTGACCAAATATTATGTTTGGTTTCCTTTTTTTATTAATCTCTTTTTTTTTTTTTTTTTTGATTGATGTAAGTTCCATCTAATTATGTATTTGCCTCGAGTCCTGACTATTTGCCGCGCTAATGCCAAAGTCTTCTCTTGCAGTATTTGTCACGTATTCCAATTTTGGTGGCGCAATCTGATTGGACTCCAGCCAATACAATCTAGGGGCCCAGGGTGAGTATTCAATTTGATCAATCGATCAATTTGTTTGTTGGTTGTTTTGTATGCTCGTTTGTTCTTTTTTAGTTGATCTTGATTTTTTTTTTTTTGGTGTAGGTTTTGCTGCCGCGATCATCAATATTGCTGTTCGTATTTAATCAATCTCATCTTGTTTATTGGATGATGCACGCGGTGTAAGTAGGTGTCACGTTGAACAATCGGTTGATTTATTTGTTTGGACTTATTTATCTTGCTTTTCTATTTATTTATTCATTTAAAAAAACTTCCGATTGATGTAGGCTCAGCAGGGGTTGCGATCGTGCATGGTTTACAGACGGCCCTTGGTAACTTTGATCGCGACAACTTGCGCAATCCAATCTGAGGTAAGTTAACTTCCTTGTTTGTTTTGTTTTCTTCTCCGATTGGCGGGTGGTTCTGCTGCCGCGATGAGCAATATTGCCACTCGGACCTTCCCCAGGTTGTTGGACTGGTGCGGTCGAGGCAGTTGGCGGTTGGGAGCAAGGTTCTCCCCTCCCCTCCATGTCTATTTAAAGGGGGCCGACCAGCAGCCACTTTCTCCCGTCCATCCAACAATGAATTCCTGATTCGTCGCCACCACCCTTGTTTTTTTTTGCTTTAGTGAGTTCCTTCTCCCTCTGTTTTTTGCTAGGGCAGCTTCTGACCCTCTTTTTTGATGTTGAAAAAATCAATGGGTGAATCGCGCCTTCCTTTCCGCAGCCGGTAGCTATTCCCTTTGTCTTGATTGCCGTGGGGCCGTTTTTTTTGTATTTTGGGGGGGCAAGTCGGGTTTTGTAGGCAGTGAGTCGTCCCCTTTTGTGCTTTCTTTTCATTTTACGAGAAATAATCACTAACAAAGGGTATTATTATTATTATTATTTTTAGGGGTTGTTTTAGCAACCAATTTTATATGCGCTTTGTGTGTATATATATATATATATATTCTTTTGTATGTAGTATATATATATATATCTTTTTGTAACAATTTTTTTTTATAATGAAGTAATAATACAGTGTTGCAGTGCCACCCTCGCCCTCAGCTCATCAAGAAAGGAACCAGGGCTTTGGCATTGAGAAGAAAAAAATCAGCTATAAATATTTTTTTTTGTTATTATATATAACATATATATTATACTTAATGTTGGGAGGAAAAATTCATCAGTTGGACTTAACATCAGTGAGTTTTTTTTCTTTTTTTTCTTTTTTTGCAGTCAAAGTAAGATGAGTCATGACAAAGTACTGAACCTCTTTTTTTTTTGTTTTGCTTCCCTTTTCTTTTTAGATACCATATGTTGTACAGTGAGAATAAAAAAATGAAAATTGCCCACCCATTCCCTCAGCACTTCAAAAAAAACTGAAGGCTTACTGCTGCATCAATAAAGATCAAAACTACTTATCCATTTGGCCTGACCACCAGACCTCAAATGGGATGACCTTATGCATATTGATCAAGCTTGAAATCCATAATCTGGCCCATTCCTCTCCATGATAAAGGCTGGTTCTGACTACCCAAGGGATGTGTCCATAATGAGAAAGCCAGTCCCCTTGGTAGAGTAAGGTATTGGCCAATTGATTGTTGAGAAGCTCTAAAAATTCTGAGTTGTCCAATCCTGCTCCAGGTAATTCTTCCCAATTGGTTCCTTCAATGTCTTCAAGGTTGGCCAAGAATCCTCCAAATACTTGTTGAAACATTTCCAGGTTTTCTTCAGCTTCTTGTTTATTCAAAATTTCCTCCCACCCTCTTTCTACTGGTGTTTCAGGGGTGATGGTGTTATTTTCCCAGGGGTCTGGGAAGCCTTCAAGGTGTTTTTCTGTTATGTTCTGCCCACTGTGCCAGGCTTCTTCTTCCTCTAAGTTTTCTGTAATACTGTTCATACCCATGGGTCTTCTAGGTGCTGTGACCTGCCATCCTGCTTGATCTGGTGAACAAATTTGGATACAAAACCTTTCCCCTCCTGCTATCTCATAGCTCAAAACTTCCCCTTTATGCTTTGACAATTCCAGCCTGACTTTATGATCCACCAAGGATGGTCTTCCAAGTACTGTATGAATTGATCCTTTGGCTATGAAGAAGTGAGCAGACTTTGGTTCCCCAGGTGTTATCTCAAGCACTGTTCTTTCAGCCAGTCCAATTAGTGGAGTGGAATGGCCTCCAATTCCTGTAACCTTCATGAATAATTCTCTGGACACCAAGCCTGTCTGGATTGCCAAGTGTTCTGGTATGACATTTAATTCAGAACCAGTGTCCACCAGGGCCTTGATCTTCTTTACTTTGATCCAGATATCAATGAATCCCAATGGGCAGGCATAGGTGAGGTTGTTGCCTATCAAGCATGGGTATTCATCATCTGAATAGTCTTCAAAGTGGTGTTGACATCCATTGATCCTTCTATTTTTTTTGCTGGCTGATGATTTAGAGGCTTTATTCAAGTCCAAGGTTCCTTCAGGGGTCATACCTTTTAACTTATGGAAAAAATTTGGTGCAACTGAAAGGAGCTCCTCCAAGGTAAGGTTAAAGTTTTGTTTTAATGTTTTCTTCTTCAAACTTTATTCCATCTTGGTTCCTTCATGAGTGTTCAATGATTCTGACTTTACTTGGTCCTTCTTCACAGGTTCAGTTACAGGCTCCTTAACAGGTTCTTTGGGGGACTCTTCTTCTTCTTCAGAGTCTTGTTCCCTTTCCGCCCATGCTCCTGGGTAACTTGCTTTCCTCTTCCTTGGTTCTGGGGCTGATTCTTTAGTTTTTGCTGAGGTTCCTTTGTCTGCTACTGGTGTTTCTTGGGTGTTATCCTTCTCTGGTGGATTTCCAGCCAACCTTTGTGATCTTCTCATTCCCCATTGGACTTGAGATTCCTTCATGTTTAACTCTGGTGGTGTCCAAGCTTCCCAATATCCAGTCTTCAAGAATGCTGGAACATTATTTGGTTCTTCCTGCTTCTTGGGTTCCTCCAATTGTCAGCTTGCTACTATTGCAGAGCAAGCTGCAAAAGTAACTAAAATAACATAAAAATAATAATAATAAAACTAACCTAAGAATGAGTAGGAAAACCATAAATATTATTACAGAAATGGATTCTCCATCCAAAATTAGGTAGGGTCACTCACTGACCCCACCCTTGAAATCCAACTCCTTATATTTTTAAATAATTAAGAAAAAAAGAACCAAAATACTACGGCTCCAGTATTGAGCTTTTTGGCCAATTAAATATTTCACACACATTTTCACGTATAGTTTTCACACCTAAAATTCAGTCAGAATTGAGGTGTTGTGTATATTTTGGGAGTTACAGGCGGAAATGTGTTTTGTCACAATTCCCGCACGCAGCTGCGGCAGCCACAGCACCCGCACGCAGCTGAGATACAGCCGTGTCAACCCGTCAAGGTTGTTTCGGCAGCCCTGGGCCTCTGACAAGTACGCAGCCGCTGTAAGACTCCAAACGGTGCTAAGCCATGGCAGTTCTGTGGAGGGGAAAGGTGCTGTTTAGGCTGCCCTCCTAGGAGTTACAATAATATTTAAATGTAACCGGAATCAAGGTCCAGAACCTTATGGATGAGAAATTAAGTAAGGGAAGAGGATAAGAGTTGTCGGTAGCAATGGAAACAACACTATCTGAGGCAGGATGGTGCAGGTAAAGACTTGAACAAATAAGGCAAGGTTTTGTTCAGAGTTCAATAGAACAAGGCAGTTGTAAGTAACAACGCCCACAAGCTAATAACTCTGGTCGTCAGCAGCTGATTAGGAAAGATCAACTCAATCCCAACCAACCTCCAGGTTCTCAATGAACCTGCCCAACTCTCCGCAATCAAGCGCTTGAAGGGTACCAGATAACTGTGGGAGGCTGAACAAAACAAAAGCAATTTGTTTATGAAGCTCTAGAAGCAAATCAATAACGAATTTGAGCAAGAATATCCCAACACTTCTCAAGGGACTCAAGAATAGCGTGGCAAAATTCAACCTTAAAGAAGAAGGGAGGTATAACACTCCAGGTTTTAAGCTTAATAAAACCTCTTCAATCAAACGTGATTGGCTCCAGAAAGATGATCAAGGAGAGATCAAGACCAGTATGGTCAGAAAAAGGGATCAGAGTGGTATAACACACCCAAGAATTCAGACAGACAGGAATTCTTCTTCAACCAGCAAGGCTATTGGTTGGTGATAAGGAACAAGGTCACAAGGGACAGAGTTTGAGTATGGAGGCTCAAAGGATCAAGGGGGCAATCATGGATATACCCGGATAAATTGCTCAGATAGGTGGGGAAGGATGCCCACAGATAAGTTGATTACTGAAGATGGTCTCCTAGGATGGATGGATCCTCCGATGCTGGGCCAAAAGGCAGGGGAGAGCCCCTCCTTTTATAGACATGAGGCCCTGTATACTATGTACAAGTGATACTACAAATAGGTGCGGGAAAATGAAAACATAATAAAAAAAAAAAAAAAATTACATGAGAGGAAAAAAAAGAAATGTTGCCCGCGTCAAGAATGACCGCGGGCAACCAGATGGACACCCGCGAAAGCGGTCGCGGGTGTCGACAACGGCTGTCGTCGCCCGATCGGCGGCGACAACGGGGTGAAAGTTCCGACGGCCGCAAGCGGTCGCTCGGGGTTGTCGGTCGGATCAGATGATGAGCAAGGAGGGCTAGGGTGGATCGGTTTGATGATCGTGTAAGTATTGATCAAGTTGTTGTAGGTGACGTCATGAATGAGTTTGTTAATTGATTTGAACTCGGTCAGATAGGATTGATAAATTCTTAGTCGGTCGACAAATGCTTGAAACGTATCAGAGATTCTGAGGATGACGACCGGAGGTGGATCTAGAGCGGATTGGATTGGTAGGACGGGTGAGATGGTGAGGATTGAGGCAAGATTTAGAGGTGGCACAATGGAGGATGCCGGATTGAAATCAAAAGACGAGGGGGTGAGAGGAAGGGGTACGACGGATGGGTAGAAGACAGCTTGTCGAGTTGGGGGCAGCCAAAAGGAGCGAGTTGAACGGATGAGCGATTCGAGAGAGCATGTCAGCATTCTCGGCGGATGGGACGAGTTCGAGGGCTGAGGGTTGTAGTGGGTCTTTAAGGGGGATGGTAGGATGATGATGATTGATGGCAGAGTTGTGGGATGAGCTCGGGGGTGGATGAAGGGGATCATGATGGAGTTTGAGTTGGGATAGATTGAGTTCTGATGGATTGAAGACGCGACCGATTCTGAATTTGGGAGGGGTCTTGGTGATGATGATGGTTCGAAGGTGAGGAGGAGGTGATAGGGTTGGTTGAGGATGAGAGTCAGAGGATGGGATGGATGGAGATGGAGATGAGGAGGTAGAGGGAGAGGATGATTGATTGAGGGAGGCGGTGGGGCCTTCTGGGAGCCATAGAGGTACAACTGAATTTTTTTTTTTTTTTTTTTTTTTTTTTAATGGTTTCCCGGATTGGTCACCACACCGCGGGACTACAGGCTGACATAGTGACAGGCGGCCTGGGTACCGCGTAAACAGGCTACAACATACACGGGAACTTGTTACATATTTAATAAAGGTTCCCGTGGATAGTAGACTGTCTAAATATGCATAATATTATATAAAAATACCTAAATAATCTTTACACGTATTTTTTATTTAATATAATGCAAAGAATCAAGAATGTTGAAAATAAGACAATGACAGCTTCAAAAAATATATTAAACTACTTTAATATACTTTTATGAGAATTACTATACATCAACATCTTCGTGACATACTAAGGAAGATAATGATGTAATAATATTACATGAATTCTCATGACTTATATTTTTAAGTAATTATCTTAAAAAATCAACTGGAACTCAAAAATAAAGAGTAAAATCAATATTATGACCTTTTACTCCAGTTATATGATACATAATGAGAACTTACCTGACATCAAAATGTCCGTAGAGATGTCTAATAATATAATTATTGTATTAAAGGGAACATATACTAAGTATAATTAATTAAATAATACATAAATAGGAAAGATTAGTGTTATTCACACGTCCTAATGTCCATTATAAGGTAGAATAATTCCAATACACTAAGGAATTAGATGCTACCCGGGCTATAGCACCAAGGGCACATGACAGGCTACCCCTGGTTACCCTGCTAGCCTTAGTGTCCGTCCCTTTGAGAACCTACAACCCTCAGAAGGACTATATTGGGACTCCAAAAAACTATAAATACAGAGCTCTTTTGAGGATGTTGTTGGGCAAAGACCCAGTAATATTCATATCCAGACTCCGTGCCAAGGTAATCAAATACTTATAAGAGATAAGTAAGTGATTTATGGCAATGTCTGATCAGTAATATCCGTCTTCAAACCTCTTTTTATCAAATAAAACTGCTGAACAACCTTATAACCCCAGTATACAGGTTTAACCCATCAGTACACATCCCAAACAGATACCCAAAGGATTTAATAATATACCAGTGAGTCTTATTATCCTTTCTCTGTCGTGGTAGCTTGGCTACAAGGCCCTACCACTCCATTGTGTATTTTATATACATATTATCTTTGGGTATAATAATCTTTAAACTAAAGAACCCAAAGTAACCAGGACAACATGTTTTCATACTGAAATCCCTGAAGAGAGGTGTTAAAGATCCCCAATATAATTGTGGCCCCTCTATAAATATTTAATAATCAATTTTGATTCAAAACAATAAACAATAACCAAACCATTTAACCTTGCAATAAGCTTAATCCAAGTATTCTACAAATTTTTGCTGCAATTATTAAATAATATATTTATTATTTACAATATCACCTCTGGTAGCTAAAGGATAGCAAGGGTCTTGGCATCCAGGAGGCTGACACCAATTTTGGGACTTGTTGAGCCTCTGAGAATTTCTTGACCTGATCTCTGAAGCTTTCCTGCTGGCTATAAGGTATGGTTTCTCTGTTTGGGAAGTAATATTTGGGTCCTTGTTTAAACACCCTCTTTGCCTTTATATCTTCTGCCAAATATGGACAGTTGACTTGGGTATGTAGTTCATCCTTGCAATAGTAACATCTGATTGGCCATCTGGGTCCTGCACTGGGAGATGAGGGTATCTAGTTTTGTGCCATCCCTTGGTCAATCCTATTAAAGTGAGGAGGTGCCTGCTTCTGATTTAAGGCAACAGTGAGTTTCGCAATATCTTCCTTCATTTTCAAGAGCTCATCTACTCCTAGTTGCTGAAACTTGACTTCTTTCTTGGTCTCCACTAAGTTCTTTATGATAGGTTTAGGGGTTTCTTCTTCATCCACAAATTCCTTCAAGGTTTCCAGGTCTGGGGGAAGGTATCTTCCATCTCTTGCAATCTTGATCCTCCCTGCATGAGCCAATTCTCTGTTCACCTCCCTCCTGAGATCAGTGGACAAGGCTTTCCAGAGGTTTTCCCCACTTTCCCAGTTGGTGTTATCATAACCCATCCTGATGAAGTAAAGAACCATTTCTTCATAACTCCCAATGAAAATCTTGAAGTCATGCTTGGTCTTGATGCCTCCCTGCTCTTGAGTATTTCTGAGAAGCCTTGGTATGGACTCCTCATTGAACCTTCTATGGGGGGTAGCTGTGCCCCATTTCCTTTTTAGCTCCTTCTTCAAAAGGTCCCAGTCTGCATATTCATGTCCCTCCATATCTTCAACGGACTCCCTGATCTTCTTGTCTTGTACTAGAAAAGATAATTGTAGGGCTATATCTATTCCCCCTGCCTTCTGAATCCTGGCCAGTTTCTCTACTCTTTTAATAAACTGTTCCACCTCTGTTCCATCAAATTCAAGGTTCACTTTCTTTCCATCTAATAACACTCCATTTTGTTCATTATTATTGATTATTGAGTTATCCTGGACTGGTCTTCTGGCTGGGGTTCCTTCAGTATATTGGCTCCTATTAGCTCTTCTTCCTTCTTCTCTAGCTTGGGGATATATATTTATTCCTGGGCTTATGGAGGGGTTTGTTGATTCTTCCATGGTTTCTGCTGGGATTCTTCCGTATGCTGATCTTGGGGTTGGGGTCTGAAATCTGGTTCATGGTTGGGTGTATGGGGTTTCTGGAATTCCCTGTGGTGTTCTTTCTTCAAGCATTTTGTTTATGAGTTGAGTAATGTTGGCAAGTTTCCCCATTGCTTCTTCTGCAGGTCCTGGCTGATTCTGACTTCTTTCATGGTCTTCCTCTGGCTTGTCTTGGGATTCACTGGGTATTTTGGTTTTTTCTTGCAGTTCTTTCTCCATCCTGATGATTGAAGATAGGGCTTCTTGGTTATTATCTTCAATCCCTCTGAGTTGGTCCTTGAGGTCTTCAATTATCTTGTATGGGTTTCTTCTTTCTGCCTTCAGAATGGTGAGTTAATTCTTGAGGCTAATATTCCACCAATAATTTTATGGTTTAATAACTAATCAAAACTAAAGGAAACAGGCCACTGTTGGGACACCAATTTTAGAGACTCCTGTGGGATTATATAAATAAAAGTAGCAAATAGCTTTCTGGCAGTCCTTGAAGAGGAATTTAGTATTACTTCTACTCCTTTGGAGTATTAGTATATACTAAGAGTGGTTTTGAATTGCCTGCCCTTCTAGTACTATAGTAAGTCTGCAGAATAATTTATTTAAATTAATGGCTGGTTTCTTTGATACTTAATATAGGTCTCAGATCAGACGTAGATTAATTATTAACTGTGATATTGGTAGGATTTGTTGAAGAATAGACCAGATGTATTGGACTATTGGTTAATTTATTGATCAGATATGTCTGATCTTAACCAATACCCCAATATTAAAGGGTTCAAGGGTTTATCAAAGGGCTTGTTCAGGAGAGGACCCAAGGATGGATTTACCCACAGGGGGCTGGGCAGAGGGAAGGTTGGTAGTTTCTTTTTGTTGTTCTCTCTCTTTCTTTTTAAGGGTATTTATTAACTAATGGGTGGGGTTTCTTTAATATGGTGCTGAATATTTAGGTCACAGAAGAACCCTTATTCAAGCATGTGGTGGGTGGTTTAATTGGTTAAAGATGGGTAATAACTTGGTTTCTGATTTCTTGTTTCCTTTTATAACTGATTCACTACTAATATTTTATCTGGGTAGGTACCACAGATAGATGGATTGATGGGGTCAGTAGCTGGGATGGGTGATAACTAGGCCAGATGGCATGAGATGGGATGTGATGAGATGTGCCAGATGGCATGATGATACAACTTGGATAGGGCAGAGAGGCCCTCTTTAAATAGACAAATCCTGCCCCCAGGGGTGCTCAAGGCTGCCACTGCGGGTTCTACCTGTTCTGGTAAGGAACAGTGAGATACAGTTACATGAGGCATTTCTGCTGATTGGAAAAATCTTTTACAGTTACATGAGGCATTTCTGCTGGTTGGGAAAAGCTTTTACAGGGGTTTCATGCATGCACAGCCTTGCATAGATTGCTGTGTAGTTCAGATAAGATATTTTGCTTTGCTGTACTGGTAGTTTATTCAGTGCTACTTGATTCTACCAACATGTATTGCTGTGCAATACTGTTGTTTTGTTTGGTTCTGGTTAAGGCTGGTTCCACTTCCTCCTACATATATTGCTCCTGTATACTTCTGCACAGCCTCTTGAATGTGTATTTTCTGCATGTTTGTTTGGTTCTTGCTTGAGACTGGTTTGACTTCCTCCTGCCTATATTGCTCCTGTATACTTCTGCACAGCCTCTTGTATGTGTATTTGCTGCATGTTTGGTTCAGGTGACCAGATCTGACATGCTGCACTGCCTCCTGTATCTGTATTGCTGTATTCTGGCTGAGGTGGCTGGATCTGGACTGGTTGCACTTCCTCCTGGATCTGTATACTGTATTCTGGATGAGGTGACTGGATCTGGCATGCTGCACTGCCTCCTGTGTCTGTATGCTGTATTCTGGATGAGGTGACGGGATCTGGCATGCTGCACTGCCTCCTGTGTCTGTATGCTGTATTCTGGATGGGGTGACTGGATCTGGCATGCTGGATGAGGTGACTGGATCTGGCATGCTGCACTACCTCTTGTGTCTGTATGCTGTATTCTGAGTGAGGTGACAGGGTTGGTGTATGGTTCTGATGTTGAGGGTAAACTGTTACTGATATGTACTTGAGGGTTTGAAAGGTATGTCTTTATGCCTTCCACAGAGCTGTGACACCTGGTTGGGTATGAGTTTTCCATAGTTGAAGGGTTCTTGGGCTGTATCTTCTAATCCATGAGAGATAGAGGGGTACTTTGGCTGAGTGACTATAGGTTATTTGTGATATAGAATCCATTTCTGAGGCTACTTTGAGGGTTTGAGCTTTTTTTACACTCCAAAAGTGAGTCTGATGGCTATAGGACAGGTTTGGTCTACCACAACGGACTCGTTTGCGGACCAACTTGATGAATTTGTTGACTTTTGCGGCAGGAATAGGGATCTTCTTCTTTTTCCAAGGATCATGTTCAACTACAGGGATGATGTAAGGGAGACCATTGGGTTCTTTCAAGAGACCTCTCTCCTCTTCACAGAATGCAATATATTTTTCCCTTAGAGACAAGATATTTTTGATCAAATTTAACTCATCAGGAAGAAGCCATCCATCTGGACCAAAGTTGACCACTTTCAGAAGTTCTTCAGTGACCCAACCAGAGGGAATGAATGGACCAGTGAGGGATTGGGATAGACCACAGTAAGGATCGCAAGATAGAGGAGGACGCATAAGGGCAGGATTGAGGTTGAGAGGCATTGGTTGGTTGACTGGCTGGACCTTCTTTGCAACTGGTTTGTACTTGGTGGCAAAGGAGAGGAATCCTTGCTTCCTCCAAGCATTGACCAGTGAGACCTGACTACAAAAACTGAGACCATATTCCAACATCTTCCAAGTTTGATGTTCTGCTGTGTCCTTGAAAGGTGCCTTCTACATAAAAGAGGATCCAAAAGATAACATATTGCTCACATGTGTGGCACATGGTAGAGTTTTGAAAATGACATTAGTAGAAGCCCCTGGTGGTCCACAATTGGGAGGACTTACTTCTACCCCAAATTGCCTCCTCCTAAGACCATACTCCTTCATACCAACGCCACCAAGAAAAGAATTTAGATAAAGATCTAGTTTAGACTCATTGCGGAGATTTGAAACTGGAATAGAGGATGATTGATCAGGCTGAAAAGAAAAAGGAAAAGAAGATACAACAGATCCAGACAGAGAAGAAATATTTTTTGATTTTTTGGATTTTTCATGCGTTTGATTTTTGATCTTATTTGGATGAGAAGGAAATGATGAGGAAAAAGAAAGATATTCCTCTCAGGTGGGAGTTGGTCCATGAGTTGAAGTCTGAGGCTGAGAAGAACTACAACTATCAGTAGGTCCAACTATTCTGCTAAAAAATGAGGATGAGAGGAATTAGAGTTTTCTTTCTGCTTTCCTTTCAGGACAGATTTTGGAGCATGACCAGGGAAGTCTCTTTCCCAACAACCAGAATCCAGAGAACAAATAGGAACTTCAATCTTTCTGCCATCAGCATCAGGGAGGAGAATTCTCTCCCCAACTTGATCAGAAAACATCAGGGAAGCACCAAAATCCATTGAGAAAGGCCTTCCCAAGATCATGGGACCATCCAGACAAGTGATCCAGAAGTGACAGGTGCCAATAATATTTCAACCAATTCAAACAGGGATATCCTCAGCAATACCCACCAGCTCACAGGACTGGTTCCCTATTCCATACACAGCAGAATTGAAACTGACCCTTGGGCTAAGTTTAAGTTTGCAGGCCATGGAGTCCGAAATCAAGTTGAGCTGAGAACCCAAATCCACAAGGAGAGAAACTATTTTAGTTGAATCACCAAGATAACATGGAAGGAAGCCAAGAGGACAGGAATACAGGTTGGTATCTGAAGAGGGATCTGTTCCACCAGAATCCTCCATCAGAGTACCAGAGGAGACCTTCAATTTGTCCGGACCAATCTCCACACGTCAACAAGAAACCCATTTCTTCAACCCTTCAGCCACAGATGGAGAGATTGACAGGAGTTCAGCCAAAGATAGATCAGGGATTTTAAGATCAGAAATTTTCTTTAATACTCCTTCCACAGCATTAGGGTATTCCTTGGAGATTCCCCTCTCAAATCAAACTTTGGGCTTGGTGGAGGGAGGAAGATCAGGTGAAATAGGTGCTGGAAGAGGATCTGAGGGTGGGAAAGGTTGAAGAGGGGGAAGATCAGAGTTTTCCTGGAACCTTTCCATAAGTGGTTCCCTTTATACTTCCATGTCTTCCACATCAGAGGAAGGAGGCTCAGGTGAAGATTGACGTTTAATGGGTTTTTGCAGGATTGAGGATCAAACAGGAGGGGAATTATGAGGTTTTGGTTCCTCATGGCGTTTCCTAGCTGGATCAGATTGATAGGTGCCAGGGAAGCTGGAAGAAGTGATAGCTGGAGGATACCAAGGTTGCAGAGTTCCACAGGATGATCAAAAATCCACAGAGACCAAGGATGCCTTCTTAGGAGTTGGTGGTTGGTATGAGGCCACCACATGACGGATTGGACAAGATGAATCAAAAGGGATCAAAGAACCATTAGGAAGAAAGAAATTATTTCACTTCTGCTCTAATAACTTCTCCTCCTTGTCCTTCTGGAGTTCAGGACATCTACCAGTACCATGGCCTTCCCTATGGCAATAATAACAGACTATAGCAAATTTAGGAACAGAATTAGAAGGTTTAGGAGTGGCTAAAGAGGATATTTTATGATTTATTTTATTCTCAAATGCCTGAAGTAATTTAGTGATCTCATCTATAGTAGGTGTCTCCCGGTGGGTCTGAGGATTGGGTTTAGGTCTGCAATTGGCTTCCATCTTATTCATGATTTTGTTAGATGCTTGAAAAGAGGAGGCAAGGACTGGTTCAGTGATTTTAGGTTTTTCAAAGGTGAGAGATGTTTGACCTTTCATCACTTTATCCACAGTATTCCTAAGAACAATGAAAGCAGGGAGCTTGAACCAATTATCTCTTGTCGTGATCATGGATCCAGATTTCACCAATTCATCCTTAATTCTTTCCTGCCCTCCTGGAGAGAAAGACTGAAAAAATTGCACTCAAATGTTGTCCAACCTATCAATGTGATTGTTCCGAATAAGATAGAACTGGATAGGGTCCCAAGTTTTTCTGAAAGCTTGATAGTCAGAGGCTGAGGAGATACCACCATTGGAGATCCATTGAGAAACCAGGGCATCCAAGTCTTGCAAAGTAAATCAGGCTACATCTATTTTTCCCCAATAGGCCATCATAGCCTCCTTCAGGAGCCTCCAGTTATGAGTTTTGAATCAATCAAAAAATTTGATAACCTCCAAAAATTTGTCAGAAGAGATAAAAAATTGTAACTGATAAGCCATATCATGTTCACTGGCACCATCCACTTCAGCAGCCATCTCATAGGAGTCCAGGAATTGTTCAACATTGGTCCCATTGAAGCCTAATTTTTTGTTCTGAGGTTTGATTTTGACCATCTTGGCCCAAACAGATGAGGAGATTCCAGCAGATTCCATGTTGAAGGGTTCCTAAGAGATCCAAATGAGCAGAGTTCCAAGGTGGCTCACAAGTGTGGCAAGAGTAGAGTTTCACAAAAACAACAAGGATCTTGCCCAGATGGTGCACAATTTTGAGGACTTACTCCTGGACCAAGTTGCCTCCACGGATCAGATCTGAAAAAAGAACAAACAAAAAAAGAAAGAAAATAAAAGAAATTGGATTGTATTTCAGAGTTGATTCCTCAAGTTGGGACTGTAAATCCCAAGGTTGCTGGTTTGATCCCGGCCCGGGGGGCCAAATGTAAGACTCCAAACGGTGCTAGGCCGTGGCAGTTCTGTGGAGGGGAAAGGTGCTGTTTAGGCTGCCCTCCTGAGTGTTACAAAAATATTTAGATGTAACCAAGATCAAGGTCCAGAACCTGGTAAATGAGGAATCAAGGAGTAGAGGATAAAGATGATAATAGTTTGGTAGCAATGGAAAAGCACTATCTGAGACAAGATTATGCAGGGAAAAACTTGAAAAACAGAAGTTAAAGTCTGCTTTAGAGTTCAAGGAACAAAATCTGTTGAATGTAAACAACGCCCACAAGCTAATAACTCTGGTCGTCAGCAGAAGATTGGGGATGATCAACTCAAACCCAACCAACCTCCAGGTTCTCAATGAAACTGCCCAACTCTCCGCAATCAAGCGCTTGAAGGGTACCAGATAACTGAGGGTGGCTGTACAAGACAAAGCACAATGTTTAAGAAGCTCTAAAAGCAAACAGTAACTGATTTGAAGCAACGATGATGTCAACACTTCTCAAGGGACTCAAGAGTAGGCTGGCAGAATGCAACTCCAAAGAAAATAAAGGGAGGTATAACACTCCAGGTCTTAAGCTTAATAAGACCTCTTCAATAAATCGTGATTGGCTCCAGAAAGATGATTGGGGATCAGGACCAGTATGGTCAGAGAAAGGGATCAAGGACTGGTATAACACACTCAAAAATATCAACAGACAGAATTTTCTTCAACCAGCAAGGCTATTGGTTGGTGATAAAGATCAGGCCACAGAGGGGCAAAGACTCAGGGTAAAAAATGGATCAGGGGGCAATCAGAGATATACCCAGGATAAGGATCAGGATCTTAATTTCACAATAATGGGGGGAACATAGGCACACACTCCCATGGATCATTTTTTCCTTCCCCTCCAGAAAAAGCAGGGGAGAGCCCCTCCTTTTATAGACCAGAGGCCTGTAGACTATTTACAAGAGAGATTTACAAATAGAGCAGAATTCTTTTTTTTTTTTTTTACAGATCAATGAAATAACAAAAGGAAATGAATGAGCAAGGGTGACGGGCCGCGCAGACACGCCGACGCCCCTTGGAAACCACTAGCCTGCGGATGCCTGCGCGTTCAAAATCCTTGAGGGGCGCGGTACACATCACCAACCCGCGCAGGCCACAGAGGACTCGCACGGGAAACCGGTGATGCATCAAGAGCGCGGATTGGATGAGGGGTGACAATGATGGTGGTCAAGAGGCTGTGAGTTGGAGGATCCAATATGACCAGTTGGTAGGAGAGTGAGGGAGGTGGTTGAAGTTGACCTGCGGGGAAAGGGGTTGAGGACAAACGACGAAAGGGCGGTTGATTTGGGTGAGTTGATTGGATTGGGCTTGATGGCCAACCCGGCGGCATCCTCATTGGTGTAGCCACACCGCCAAATTTTAGTTTGTAGGCCAACAAGATCATAAATGAGGGGCTGATCACGACCTTCCTTCATCAAATTGGATTGGGTGACCAAACAGTTCTTGAGATCATTATAGTCAAGGTTTTGACTGCAAGTCAATGTTGAACAGGAGAGGGGTTTCAAACTAGAAGATGGTGGAGCGGTAGATAGATTGAGAGGAAGATCAACCTCTGAGGATCTCATGAGCCGAGCAAGGCCACTCATTGATCTATTGAGCGCCTCACCTGGTCCACCGCCAGCGCCAACTCCAAGGCAAGGTAGCATTGTAGCCCAATTGGGATTGACCAGACTTGGAAGACAGGAGGATGAATGAGAGCTAGACAAATCCTGAGGTGGATTTTTAGCAAGGTGGTACTTTGGGGTGAGATGGGTGATTGGTTTGGAGAAAGAGCAATTATTAAATCTTTCAAGGTGTTTGACAATGATAGGGGGGGAAACCGCCGCGCAGCACACCATCCTGATTGATTTTCCAAAGCTTGAGGCTCAGGCGCAGTTTGTCTTCATCACTCAGTACAGTTGTGGTGCTACTGGAGGGATGAGAGTGAGACCTGGTGGAGGAGTGACAGGATAGAGTAGTGAAGAGGGAAGAGGGAAGCTGGGAACCAAATGGAAGCCTATTCCAGATCAAAGATTTTTTTTTTTTTGATCATGATGCCTATGAATGATGATAAGGAAAAATCATAAAAAAATTAAAATCTCTGCACTGGCCAGGGTGTCTAGGATGGGGCACCACAACATAAATCACTGATCTTTATCTTTGAAGACCACAAAACACTACAAGAAGTGTTCATAAAAATCATCAAAAATTATCTACATGATCAGAAGATGTCGGAAAATTAGTAAACATCCACATCTGCACGCTTTAAAGCAATATAAATAGTACAAATGAAGGATGAGTATAGAATGATCAAATTTACGCCTTTACAGATTAACAGATCCTGTGGCTATAATAGTACAGAAATCCAGAAGATCTAAGGTCAGCTGATTTACAGAACCAAGTGGACGTGCCACTCCTTCCCTGACTGGCTTGCCAGCCTCAGCCCATGAGCAGAACCCTCTCTACGTGCCCTGAGAAGACCAAAATCACCCCAAAAAGGTATTTATATAGACCTCTTTGGATCCATTATTTGAGAAGTTAATCAGTTACCAGGAATTATTTATTATCAATCAGACACCGTGTCATTGTTAATCAAATGTTTATATGAAGATAAGCAAGTGATTTATGACTTAGTCTGCAGTAGTATTATTTTACCTTTATTAACCAATCAACCATTGAAGTTTAGTCAAGCAATCTACCCCATCTGCTCTGAAAACCTTCCAATTATTCCAGGATTTTCGTGATAAAGTGCTCAGAGTGAGTGTTACCCTTCCTTTCTTGGCCCTTTGTGCTGTTAAGTCCGGCCACTAGTGGAATAAGTCCTTTCTAAGGCACCCATCTTTATTCCAACGTTCTTAAACTGCCTAAGGAGGCCCCTTAAGAGAGGTTGCTAGTCTGTAAGGATCCCCAGTAGTATAATACTGTGGCCCCTCTTTTATATTATATTGAAAACCATTTACTACCAAACCAATTAAACCTTGCAAATGCTCTTATTAAATCATTTATTTGAGCTTCTAAGCCTTTATTATTGGAATAATAATTATTATTATCATTCCAGCATTTTTATCACTCTCTGTAGCTAAAGGACTGCAAGTTTCCTGGTATCAGAGAGCTGAAAATCCCTGCGCAGCCCCTTCAATTTCGCAGCGGGGACCCTTTGGGGCTTGACCATGCAATTGGCAACTGCCAGTGCAGTGGTTGACTTGTGCTAAGTCAAACATCATGCTGACAGGAAGCCAAAAAAAAATCAAAAAAAAAAATTCTAAATTCAAAAATCAAAAATAAAACATTAAAAATCAAAAATAAAAATCAAAAATCAAAAAAATCAAAAAAATCAAAAAAATCAAAAAAAAATCAAAAAAATCAATAAATGAAAAATGAAAAATGAAAAATCATGGGCAGGGATAAATTCACACCCCCGGGTTGTGAATGCGTCATGAATGGGAATTTACAAACCCTGATTTTGGAACAAGGTGGTTGACTACTCCAGAAATTTTCAATCTTGTTAATTCAAATAATCAAAAATTATTATAAAATAAAATGAAATAGAAACTAATATAAAAAAATGTGAAACAATTCAAAACAGTATAACACAATATAAAACAAAATATAAAATATTGAAAGATTTAAAAAAATAAATAAAAATATCAAAACATATAAAGAATATAAAATAAAATACAAAAATGTGAAATAATAAAATAAAACAAAATGCAAAAAAATATACAGAAATATCAAAAAATATCAAAAATTACAAAAAAATAAATATATATATATATATATAAATTCAAAACAAAGATTGGTGGGTGGGGGAGAAGGCCCCCAAATCACATTTAAGCTCTGCAAAATCAAATTACCAGTCAGGCCCTATTATATAGGAGTTCCCATCCCTGAAATGGGGTTGAAAAAATTCAATGTTTTATGATGCTTCACAAGCACCTTTTTTAGTGAGGATGAGCTAGTGCCTGAGGAGGAGCATCAAAAATGTAGAAGATGTTTCACGCATCAAAAAATCAATCTTTAGGATTAGTTTTCATTTATTCTTCCTGACCCTTGAAATCATTAATAGACACAAGAGACAAAAATACAAAACAATGAAAAAACATAAAAAAACTTACCAAAATCTAAAAAAATGGAAAAATATAAAACAATATATAGAAAAAATATATAAAAATAAATACAAAAGTATGTACAAAAATATAAAAAAATATAAAACAATATAAAAGAAAATGTAAAAAAATATACAAAATTACAAAAAAATACAAAAATATATTAAAATAGACAAAAAAAATAAAAAATTAAAAAAAATTAAACAAAATTGATAAATATACACTTATAGCCCATCCAAAACTCAAATGGTTCAAGAGTCTTAAAAAAAACCCATTTGAATTTGTGAACAGGTTGTGAAAATTTTCAAATTAAGCACTGCTCAAAAATAAAATACATTAGAAAAATAAACAATGAAAAAATGACAATAATAAACAAATCAAAAATCAAAAATCAAAGGAAATATAAAGAATTCAAATTCAAACTTTACAAATTGATTCAAAGCCATATTAAATATACCAAAAGAAAAATGAAAAGAAAAAGAAAACAATAAGCAGTAATTTTTTTTTTGAAAAAAGGCAAAAGTATTCAGTTAAAACACTGATTTATTCTCACATGCAGGTTCTGGGTCTGGGGGAATTCAGCCCTTGTTTCTTGCAATGTTTTCAATATAATTTCCTGATTTAATTTTTTTCCAAAATCAGATTTATATAAGCCACCACGATGAACTTTCTTCTTTGGGGAGGAAAAAATCAAACAAAAATCAGCCTACAAATAATAATTGAATTTAAGCTTTTTCAATAGAATTGATATCATTTCATTTTAAAGCTTGATACCATCCAAAAAGAATTTCCTTGTCACATAGCTCCCAACCAAATTTCTTAACAGGAGTGATATAAATATCAAATTAGAAGTAAATACATAAGTTCCCAAATATTCCTGTTATGTGAAGATAATTAGTTCAATCCATGCATTACATGAATTTTTTTCAGGATTATTCTGAGACGTCCCAGGAATCAATTTGATGTTTGACTCAGAAACCACAACAAAGTCAAAACATGTTTCAATCACAAACCCAGGTGCTACACCTGCCAGCAGGTGCTGACTTGTCAGCTCTCTGATACCAGGAATCTTGCAGTCCTTTAGCTACAGAGAGTGATAAAAATGCTGGAATAATAATTATTATTATTCCAAAAATAAACGCTTAGAGGCTCAAATTAATAATATAATGAGAGCAGTTGCAAGGTTTAATTTTTTTTCTAATAAAAGGTTTTCAATATGTATATAAAAGAGGGGCCACAGTATTATACTACTGGGGGTCTTTACAGACAAAGCAACCTCTCTTCAAGGGGCCTCCTTAGGCAGTTTAAGAACCTTGGAATGAAGATGGGTGCCTTAGAAAGGGCTTATTCCACTAATGGCCGGGCATAATAGCACACGGCCTAGACAGGAAGGGAAACAATCACTCTGAGGACTTTATCACGAAAATCCTGCAATAATGGGAAGGAATTCAGAGCAGATGGGGTGGATTGCCTGAATAAACTTCAAGAGTTGATTGGTTTTAAGAAATGAATGATAATACAGCAGAATTGGTCATAAATCACTTTCTTAGACTGTTCATAAGAACTTGACTAAAAATGACATGGTGTCTGATTGATAATAATAATTCCTGGTAAACTGATGATGGAATAATGGATCCAAAGAGGTCTGTATAAATACCTTTTTGGGGTGATTTTGAGCTTCTCAGGGCGCGTAGAGAAGGTTCTGCTCATGTCCTGAGGCTGGAAAGCCATTCAGAGCAAGATTAGCACGTCCACTTGGAGCGGTTAATCAGCTGACCTTAGATCTGCGGGATTTCTGTACTATTTTAGCCACAGGATCTGTTAATGTATTATGGTGTAAATTTGATCATTCTCCACTCATCCTTCATTTGTACTATTAGTATTGCTTTAAAGTAATCAAATGTGGAATTTTACTGATTTTTCATCATTTGCTGATCACGTAGATAATTTTTCATAATTTCTATGAACACTCCTTGTAGTGTTTTGTGGTCTTCAAAGATCAGAGTCAATGATTTACGTGGTAATTGTTGATCTTTAATTTATTATTAAAAAATGTTCTAAACTTAATTTTTATTAATTTAATTAAGTTTTGATCTTTTTAGATTATTACTGATGCATATGTCAACTTGTTACATATGCCAGGCAAAACTAATTAGGTTGTAGCTCTTTTGAGCGGTACCTGGTTGTCAGATTAGTCACGATGGATCCAGACAAGGGGATCAGTCAGTTCAGATGCGCGCGGGGTGCAATCCGCTGCGTGTGTCAGCTCTCTGATACCAGAAACCTTGCAGTCCTTTAGCTACAGAGAGTGATAAAAGAACTTGGAGCAATAATATTCCAAAGAATAAACACTTTCAAGCTCCAATAATCGTATGGTAAGAGCAAGTGCAAGGTTTATTTGGTTTGGTTATAAATATTTTAAGTATAATATAAAAAGAGGGGCCACAGTATTATACTAGTGGGGATCTTTACAGACTAGCAACCTCTCTTCAAGGGGCCTCCTTAGGCAGTTTAAGAACCTTGGAATAAATATGGGTGCCTTAGAAAGGACTTATTACACTAATGGCCAGGCTTAACAGCACAAGTGGCCTAGACAGGAAGGGAAACACTCACTCTGAGCACTTGACCACGAAAATCCTGGAATAATTGGAAGGGTTTCAGAGCAGATGGGGTAGATTGCTCGACTAAACTTCAAGGGTTGATTGGTTAATAAAGGTAAATAATACTACTACAGACTAAGTCATAAATCACTTGCTTATCTTCATATAAGCACTTGATTAACAATGACACTGTGTCTGATTGATGATAAATAATTCCTGATAACTGATAACTGATTAACTTCTTGGAAACAGAAGGGCAAAAAGAGCCTGTTTAAATATTCTTTTTTGGGTGCTTGAGGGCCTCTAGAAGGAGTACTAGCCATGGGCTGAGGCTAGGGGGGCAATCAGGGCAAGATTGGCACGTCCTCAAGGTGCTGTTAGCCTGCTGGCCTTAGATCTGTCAAGGAACAGCTCCTTTTTAGCTGCAGGATCTGTTAATCAATAGATTAGTCATTTTGCTGATCCTGCACTGATCCTCAATTTGTACAGTAAGTACTGGTCCAAAGTGAGCAGACGTGGATCTTTATTGATTCTCCATCCTCTGCTTATCCTTTATGTAATTTTTAATAATTTTTACGACCACTCCTTATTTAGTTTCGTGGTCTTTGAAGGTTCTGATCAACTTATTTCGTGGTGAGTCTGGATCTTTATTTAATTAATAAAAAATACTAAAAATTAGTTACTAACTAATTTTAATTGATTTTTAAGGTTTTTGAACTATAATCTATGCTTGTGTGGTAGCTTTACATAAGTAGTGTAGATCCTACTATATTGTAGCTCCTCTGAGCGGTACCTGGATGTCAAACTGATCACTGCAGGAGGCGCGGGGATCAGTCCATTCCAATGCGCGCGGGGACTGATCCGCTGCTCAGATGCGCGCGGGGGACTGTACCGCTGCGCGCGTGACTAGGTCGCGGGATTACCTGTGCGGGAATTCAGTTACGCGGGAGTCCAGCGCTGTAGGGACGCGGGGCTGCGTGCGGGAGTTGGCGTACGCGGGAGTCCAACGCTGTAGGGACGCGGGGCTGCGTGCGGGAGTTTGCGTACGCGGGAGTCCAACGCTGTAGGGACGCGGGGCTGCGTGCGGGAATTTGCGTACGCGGGAGTCCAACGCTGTAGGGACGCGGGGCTGCGTGCGGGAATTGTGACAAAACACAATTTCTCGTGTAACTCCTAAACTACACACAACACCTGGATTTCGACTGAAATTTAGGTGTGAAACCTATACATGACATATCATGTGAAATAAAAATGGCTAAAAGGTGCCATACTGGTGCCGTGGCCATTTACCATTTTCTATTAAATTAATTGAAAGATATAAGGAGTAATAATTCAAGGGTGGGGTCAGTGAGTGACCCTACCTTATTTTGGGTGGGGAATCCATTTCTGCAATAATATTTATGGATTTCCTACTCCTTTATTTTATAATAATTTTATTTATTCATTTATCTTTGTTCCTTTTAATTTTGTTAATATTATTATTGTTGTTGCTTTGTCAGGTTGCTCTGTGCTAAGTAGCAGGCTGACATTCCCCCACTCCAAGATATAACTATATCTGAAAAAAATTTTTGGGGCTCAGTGTCTTTTACTGGCTCTGTAGTTTCTCAGGTGTATAGGTCCATCTGGAATGTTGTTTTCAGGTAGCCATTCATCTTTATCAGCTGATTCTCCTTTGTATCTGACTAAGTAAAGTCTAACATCTTTTCCTTGGATCCTTTCTTTTTTATCTTTAAGGATTTTACTAACTTTTCCTTTGTCCTTCTCAAGCTCATCTAAGACTGGTATTTCAGGTGAAGGGGTCTTTTCACCTTCTCTGGGATGGTAGTGTTTGACAAGGCTAACTGGGAAGACTGGGTGTTTCCTAGAGAGTTCATTACTGAGGATGACTTCTACAGCATTCTTACCATGGAGTTTCTTGATAGTGAAAGGCCCAACAAAGGCTGGTCTGAGTTTTCTGTTTCCAGCCAAGTTATTGAAATTGGCGGTTGAAATTAGAACTTGATCTCCTATTCTGAAATCAGGTTCTTTGTGAGTTTTATCCCACCTCTGTTGGTTGTGTTCAACAGCATCTTGTACACACTTAGCAGCGTGCTTGTTTGCCATATCTATCATGTTTTTGAAGTCCAGTGATGTTGGATGGATATTAGTCAACTCCTGATTGAGGTTATCTTTGGGAAATTTGGGGATCCATCCTCTTTCCAGTACGTAAGGAGCTTCTTTGGTAGTAGAGTGTTTAATACTGTTATAGGCCATTTCTAGTGCAGTTAAAAGGCTAACCCAGTCATGGCAATATCCGTCTGTATTTTTGTACTCCATCCCAAAGCAACAGAACCTTCTGAGCATATCCTCTAGAGTCTGGATCATTCTTTCAGCTAATCCATCTGTCTGAGGGTGATAAGCTGTAGAAAAGGCTAAGGTAGTTCCTAACATATCATGGAGGTTTCTCCAGAATTCAGACGTGAATTTGGGGTCTCTATCACTGATAATAATCTTAGGAATTCCTACATCAGCAATTAGTCTGTTCCAGAAGAGTAAGGCTATTTACATAGCTGTGTCTTCCTTATGGTTAGGTAGAAACTTTGCTTTCTTAGAAAATCTGTCCACAATAACCAGGACTGAGTTGTAAGAGTAAGCTCCTCCAGGGGGCAGTCCTGTTACAAAGTCCATGTTGATAACTTCCCATCTTTTCCTGGGCTCAGCTATCCTTTGGAGTAGTCCAAACCTTTTCCCAGTGGTCCTGTTGGACTTCTGACAGATTTCACAGCTTGAAACATACTTGATAGTGGAGTCTCTCCAGTTGATCCACCAGGCAGTCTGCTTTACTTTATCTAGGGTTCTATCAGTAGACAGGTGACCCAAAGAGCAATTATCATGACATTCAGCTAAAACAAGTTTGATATTCTCTGCTTTGGTCAAGACTATAACACTAGAGTGTTTATGCCGATAATATACTATCCCATCCCACAGTGTGAATCTTCCTTCTTTATAGGACTTCAGCAGGGGTTCAGGTAAACTGTTTATGAGTTCAGATGGAGGTGAATTACTTTCTATGATGTTAATCAAAGTCTTCATGCCAGAGTTTTATGCTTCTCTGATGGAGCTGAACAGTGATTCATCTAGTTCACATATGTAAATTCCTATGATGGGGGCTTCAAGATTAAATAGGTTAATGTTTAGTATAGGAAATATATCATGATCTTCTGGGTCATGAGCAGGATTGCTAGTATCATTTGGTAGAGCATTTCTGCTAAGACTGTCAGCATTCTGATGTTTAACTCCAGCTTGGTGGACTATTGTCATCTGACCTCTGTACTTTTGTATGGCTATCTGCCATCTTAACATATGCCTGCTAGGAGTTTTCATGTTCATGAGAGTTCTAACAGCATTGCAATCAGTGATCACCACGAAATTTGTACCTTCCAAATAATAGTGGAGTTTTTCTAATGCCCATACTAGAGCAAGGCATTCCATTTGGCTGGCACCATATCTCTTTTCAGTATCTTTGACTTGTCTAGATATGAAGAGTATAGGTTTCTCTACTGGTTTATCCTCTTCTATTACTTCTTGGTGTAATGCAGCTCCTAATCCTTCCATGCTAGCATCTATGTAAAGTTTGTAAGGTTTAGAATAATCTGGTTGTATCAACACTGGGGCAGTAGTCATAGCTACTTTGAGTTCCTCATAATTCTTCAATCTTTCATGAGTCATTTTGAACAAAGTGTTGTTGTTGCAGATCTCATATAAACACTTGGTGAGGTTAGCAAATTTAGGTATGTACTTCCTGTAATAGCTGCAGAAGCTTATAAAGGATAAGAGTTCCGTTTTTTTCTGGGGCATAGGTCTGTTCATTACTGCTGCTATCTTACTTTGGTCAGCAGTTAAAGTTAGTCCAGAAACAATGTGTCCTAGAGCTTTGAGTTCTCCGTATCCAAAGTTGCACTTTTTCATAGATACTTTTAATCCTACTGTGGCGATTGTTTTAAGCACTAGCCTTACTTTATCCATGTGAGTATCCCAATCGTCTGAATAAATGATAACATCATCTATGTATACCATCATCCAACCTTGCCTGATGAACATTCCTAAGACTGTATCCATCATTCTTTGGAAGTGGGAAGGAGCATTTTTAATACCAAAGGGCATTCTGAGATACTCATATATGCCTAAATGACATATAATTCTCATAAATTTCCTACTATCCGGACTGATAGGTATTTGGTGAAAGCCTTTCAACATGTCCATAGTAGTAATGAACTTAGCTTTAGAAAGATTATGTAGAGCGTGGTCAATCCTTGGGATAGGATAATATTCAGCTTGGGTGTAGTTGTTGAGCATTCTAAAGTCTCCAACCATCCTAGACTTATCATTGTGCCAGGCTATTATCACGGGGGTAGTTACGTCTACTTTCTCATTATGCCCTACTTTCCGTAAGACTTGTAAGTCCACTAGTTCTTGGATATGGCTTTCTAGAGCAGTCCTAGATTTTGGACTAGAAGGGTAAGCTGGTCTCCTGAGGTTAGGAGGGTAAGGAGGCTTAATAGTCAAGTTAAGACCATATCATGACCTTTAATATTACCAATGGGATGGTCTTTAGTGCAAAAAGCATTCTGGTTCTCAAAGCATGCTTGGAGAATATCTCTTTTCTGGTTTTCACTAAGCTGGGAATTCAAGGCAGCTTGGGAAAAGTATTCCTGGTTAAAAGTTTCTAAGTGTCTCTCATAAGTGGAATCAGTAGCTTTAGCATTGACATGGCATATTTGGAACTTCTTGTTCCAATCTCCTCCTATAGTGAAATATCTCCCTTTACTCTGGAAGACATCTATCCCGTACAGGCAAAGAGAATCATTTCCTATAATAAAATAATCACATACTCCATTTTGAAGTACTAAAAATTCAATCTTTATCTTGATTGATCCTTTAGAGTGGGGGAGTACGATTTCTGTTGGCCATACTCCAATAGCATTGAGAGGTGAGTTACAGCTGCTGAACTTAGCTTGAGGTACAGGTAGTAAGTTTTTCTTCCAGTTGGAATCCTGTTTATCTAAGTAGTCAGTTCCAACACAAGAGCAGAAGGCTCCACTGTCTAGAAGTAATTTTACGGGGGAACCTTGTATCAAGCCAGTGGCATAACAAGTTTTACCACTGGTGTAACCTTTTCCAATAGAAGGTTTAAGGGTTAAGGTCTTAGCTTAGGAAACATGTTGGATTTTCATGTTGGGTGTCCATTTTTGAGGCAAATTGCTATCTTCATTAACAGGGTTAATATCTAGGGAAGATTCTATGTTACCTTTGATGACATTAATGGGATTAGTGATCATTAGGTCACACTCAGAGATGGAACCATCAGTGTCATCTAGTTGGGGGTCAGGATTAGTGTCATCCTCTTCTCCTTCAATAGGATTAATCTTTCTCCTGGGTAAAGGACAGTCAGGTCTTACATGCCCTGTTTGGTTGCAATTCCAACATGTCTTTTCTTTGGTCACCAAAGTATTCTTGGCTTCTGAGTTGATTGGTAGAGGTTCTTTATTCTTGTTATTATAATCTTCCTTATTCCTAGTAGTTGGTTCTCTGGGTTTATTAAGCCTTTTGTCTAAGCCATTCATGTCAATAGTTTCTTCTAATACTCCTATGAGAGTGGAAAGGTCAGAGTTCATGGGAATTCTGCATCTTACGCTATGGTTAAGTTGTCCTGGACATAGGTTGAGGAGTCTTTCATTGACTTCTTCTTTATCAGCATTTGGTTAGAAGCAGTCTAGTCTTCTCTTCTGGTCAAGGCACCATTTGTGAGGTTTGTCCTTAGATGGATCAAAAAAAGAAGTTTCAAAAGTCTTCATCATTTTTCTTTTCCAAATTCTGGTACCAAATTGTTCCTTAATCAAGTCTTTCCACAAATTCCATGACAAAGATCCTACCTCTTCTCTCTTATTGATGAACCAGTCAAGGGCTACTCCTTCAAACAGTCTAGGTAGTCTTACTACGGCTATGTTATCAGGAAGTTCATAAGAGGCCAGAGTATAGTCAATAAACTTAATAAAACTGACATGATTGTATTCTCCTTCTCTGGAGAATTTAGGCCACTCAGTGATAGGGGGAAGTAATTTTAATGCTTGTTCTACTTCAGGAGTGGGACTAGGCCTGAAAGATTCATGCCTGTTTAGTCTTGGTCTAGAAGGTAGTTGGGGAGTACTGTGGTACCTGGAAGGTCTGATTTCATCAGAGTCTGCAATGGGTTGAGATAAGTTTATCTTTAGATCTCTGAGATCATTCTTAATCATACCTAATTCCAGGTCAAGTTTGTTACTTAATGAATCAATTTTATTAATAATATGAGTAGGTGAAGTGTGGTCTGTCTTATTAATACCTTCTTTGATTTGTTCAATAGATAGAAGAATTTCTTCTTGGATAGCTGAAGTATTGTTTTCTAGGTAATTCATTAGTTCTCCCTTACTCAAACTAATGCTGTCTCTTATTTGTTTTACCTCTAACTCATTGATTTTGATCAAGTTGGATTGGGATTGCATGACTTTACCAAAATTGGTATTTACTTTATCCAATTGCTCATATACTTTATCAAAACATTTGCCAATGATATCAAAGTTATGAGAAACATTTATGGAAAACAAGTTGAAAGTTTCTACGTCTAATTGTGGTACACTTTCTTCCATTTTCTTGCCAAAGATATTATATTGTCCCACTCTTTGGGACTCTTTAATTTCTGATGGGCTAGAGATCTCTTCTTCCTGTTGTTGTTGTTTCCTCTTAAGGAAACTAATTGGTCCCAAGGATTCCAATTCTTCACGTAACCTTCTACTTCTCTCTTGGGAATCAATTTTTGGAGGGTTATTTGAGTCTTCTTTGCCAAAGATATGGCTTTTCTCATACCCTGCTGGTCTTCCTGGGTCTGAGCCTGTTTGAACAGTTCCCAATGACCCACGTGTTCTTTCACCAATACCTTCATTTTGTCCTCCTTGGAGGAGTCCGGCTGGGGTGGCGTAGGTGGAACGGTATCCTCCTGGGATATCACGTTCAACAAGGGATGGTTCTCCAACGGTGAGTTGGTTGAGTCAGCGGCTGCGGTTGTTGTCACGGTCGCTTGGATCGGAGCAATCACTGGCTTGATCCGCATTGCGTTCGCGACTGGCATCCTTGCGCGCACGGGTTCCTCTGGGCAAAGATCCATATGACGGGGCGCGTCCACTGGCGCGGGTGTTGCGTCTAATTTGATGCATGTTAAGGATTATGTAAGTTTTTGTCAAAACTTTGTAAAAAAAAGAATCAAAAAAATAATTTTTTGAGTAGTTTTGGGGTTTTTTTTTTTTAAAAAAAAAATAGGTCTTACTTATATGAAGGTTTAAAGGTACTAAGTCTTTGTTGGGGTAAGGACCGTCCTTGGAGGGTATTCCAACGGGATCTGAGTGGGTTCCAATCAAATCTTGGGACAAATCCAAGGGTCCACAGTCTGGGACGTCCTCTAAGAGGTCTTGGTCAATAAGATCACCAAAGACAAAGTCCACTAGAAAGGATAAAATAATAAAAAAATATAAGTTATATATTTATTTATTTTATAATAATTTTTTATAATTTTCGAGTTTTTTGTGATTTTTTTTTTATTAAAAACAATAATAAAAAGGAGATCAAAGCTCACTTTTATAATTTGGATACCGTCTCTTAAAAGCAGAAAGCTTTCTTTGATAGATTTTCCACTCTTTGTGCTGTCTTAACAAGGAGTTGAAATTAATAATTCTTTCTAACTCTTGTTCCTTTTCTTTTAAGATTTGTTGTCTATAATAAAGAAGTCTCTCTTGTTTTTGTTCAGGAGTTATAACAACAGGCACAAAGTTACGTAATTTTTCTTCTTTTTTCTGTTAAAGAAGATTCAAATAATAATTGATCAATTCTCCGTTGGTTTTCAAATCCACTGGATAAATCAAAAGATAAAGATAAATAATAAGTATTTCTACTTATAAATATAATTTTTTTAAATATAAATAACTGGTCCAGGAGATAATTAATTAAACAATTAATTATTAAGGATATTTCCCGGCCAGACCCCCAGTTGTCAGCTCTCTGGTACCAGGAACCTTGCAGTCCTTTAGCTACAGAGAGTGATAAAAGAACTTGGAGCAATAATATTCCAAAGAATAAACACTTTAAAGCTCCAATAATGGTATGGTAAGAGCAATTGCAAGGTTTATTTGGTTTGGTTATAAATATTTTAAGTATAATATAAAAAGAGGGGCCACAGTATTATACTAGTGGGGATCTTTACAGACTAGCAACCTCTCTTCAAGGGGCCTCCTTAGGCAGTTTAAGAACCTTGGAATAAATATGGGTGCCTTAGAAAGGACTTATTCCACTAATGGCCGGGCTTAACAGCACAAGTGGCCTAGACAGGAAGGGAAACACTCACTCTGAGCACTTGACCACGAAAATCCTGGAATAATTGGAAGGGTTTCAGAGCAGATGGGGTAGATTGCTTGACTAAACTTCAAGGGTTGATTGGTTAATAAAGGTAAATAATACTACTACAGACTAAGTCATAAATCACTTGCTTATCTTCATATAAGCACTTGATTAACAATGACACTGTGTCTGATTGATGATAAATAATTCCTGATAACTGATAACTGATTAACTTCTTGGAAACAGAAGGGCAAAAAGAGCCTGTTTAAATATTCTTTTTTGGGTGCTTGAGGGCCTCTAGAAGGAGTACTAGCCATGGGCTGAGGCTAGGGGGGCAATCAGGGCAAGATTGACACGTCCTCAAGGTGCTGTTAGCCTGCTGGCCTTAGATCTGTCAAGGAACAGCTCCTTTTTAGCTGCAGGATCTGTTAATCAATAGATTAGTCATTTTGCTGATCCTGCACTGATCCTCAATTTGTACAGTAAGTACTGGTCCAAAGTGAGCAGACGTGGATTTTTATTGATTCTCCATTCTCTGCTGATCCTGTATGTAATTTTTAATAATTTTTACGACCACTCCTTATGTAGTTTCGTGGTCTTTGAAGGTTCTGATCAACTTATTTTGTGGTGAGTCTGGATCTTTATTTAATTAATAAAAAATACTAAAAATTAGTTACTAACTAATTTTAATTGATTTTTAAGGTTTTTGAACTATAATCTATGCTTGTGTGGTAGCTTTACATAAGTAGTGTAGATCCTACTATATTGTAGCTCCTCTGAGCGGTACCTGGATGTCAAACTGATCACTGCAGGAGGCGCGGGGATCAGTCCATTCCAATGCGCGCGGGGACTGATCCGCTGCTCAGATGCGCGCGGGGGACTGTACCGCTGCGCGCGTGACTAGGTCGCGGGATTACCTGTGCGGGAATTCAGTTGCACGGGAGTCCAGCGCTGTAGGGACGCGGGGCTGCGTGCGGGAGTTGGCGTACGCGGGAGTCCAACGCTGTAGGGACGCGGGGCTGCGTGCGGGAGTTTGCGTACGCGGGAGTCCAACGCTGTAAGGACGCGGAGCTGCGTGCGGGAGTTTGCGTACGCGGGAGTCCAACGCTGTAGGGACGCGGGGCTGCGTGCGGGAATTGTGAAAAAACACAATTTCTTGTGTAACTCCTAAACTACACACAACACCTGGATTTCGACTGAAATTTAGGTGTGAAACCTATACATGACATATCATGTGAAATAAAAATGCTAAAAGGTGCCATACTGGTGCCGTGGCCATTTACCATTTTCTATTAAATTAATTGAAAGATATAAGGAGTAATAATTCAAGGGTGGGGTCAGTGAGTGACCCTACCTTATTTTGGGTGGGGAATCCATTTCTGCAATAATATTTATGGATTTCCTACTCCTTTATTTTATAATAATTTTATTTATTCATTTATCTTTGTTCCTTTCAATTTTGTTAATATTATTATTGTTGTTGCTTTGTCAGGTTGCTCTGTGCTAAGTAGCAGGCTGACAGCATGTGTGGCAGAATTAGCTGCGCGCGGGTCTCTAGTACGCGGGAAACTGCTACTGCAAGTATGTAGGGGTATGTAATGATGCGGGGCTACTGGCGGGAATTGTGACATAACACATTTCTGCCTGTAACTCCTAAAATATACACAACACCTCAATTCTGAGTGAATTTTAGGTTTAAACCCTATATGTGACAACACGTGTGAAATTTTAGAATTGCCAAAAGGTGCCATACTGGTGTTGTAATTTTTTAGTACTTTTCTTTTTGATTATTTTAAAAATGTAAGGACTTGGATTTAAAGGGTGGGGTCAGCGAGTGACCCTACCTAATTTTGGGTGAGGAATCCATTCCTGTAATAATATTTATATATTTCCCACTCCTTCTTTTTTTAATTTAGATATTCTTATTTTTATAGTTTTGTGTTGCTATGACAGGTTGCTCTGAACATAGTAGCAAGCTGACATTCCCCCACTCCAAGATATGTCTATATCTGAAAAAAAAATTCTGGGTCAATGCCTTCTGCTGGCTCTGTAGTTCCTTATGTGTATGGGTCCATCAGGGATATTGTGTTCAGGTAACCATTCATCCTTATAAGCTTATTCTCCCTTGTATCTAACTAGGTAAAGTCTGACATCTTTTCCATTGATCCTTTCTTATTTATCTTTAAGGATCTTGATAATTTTTCCTCTGTCTTTTTCAGGTTCTTCTGCAACAGGTATTTCAGGTGAAGGAGTATATTCTTCATTCCTTGAGTGGCAGTGTTCCATGAGACTTACTAGGAAGATTGGGTGTTTCCTAGAAAGCTCATCACTAAGGATTACTTCCACAGAATTCATACCATGAAGTTTATTAATGGTGAAAGGTCCAAAAAAAGCTGGTCTAAGCTTTCTATTTCCAGCTTAGTTGGTGAAGTTGGTGGTAGAGATCAAGACTTGATCACCAATCTTGAAATCCAGCTCCTTATGGGCTTTATCCCACCTTTGTTGGTTATACTCCACAGCATCCTGGACAGACTTAACAGCATGTTTATTGGCTACATCTATCATGCTTTTGAAATCAAGTGATGTAGGGTGAATATTTGTTAGCTGGTGATTAAGGTTATCCTTGGGTAACTTAGGAATCCATCCTCTTTCCAGTATGTAGGGTACTTCCTTAGTTGTAGAGTGCTTGCTACTGTTGTGGGCCATCTCTAGTGCAGGTAAAAGGCTAACCCAATTGTGGCAATAACCATCAGAATTTTTGTATTCTAGACCAAAGCCACAGAATCTCCTGAGCATTTCTTCCAGGGTCTGAATCATTCTTTCAGCTAAGCCATCTGTCTGAGGGTGATAAGCTGTAGAGAAAGCTAAGGTGGTTCCCAGCATTTCATGAAGATTTCTCCAGAACTCAGAGGTTTATTTAGGATCTCTGTCACTGATAATGATCTTGGGAACTCCAACATCAGCAATGAGTCTGTTCCAAAATAATAGGGGAACTTCCATAGCAGTGTATTCCTTTTGATTAGGTAGAAACTTTGCTTTCTAGGAGAACCTATCCATGATGAATAGGACTGAGTTGTAGGAACAGGCTACTCCTGGTGATAGTCCAGTTACAAAGTCCATGCTGATTATCTCCCATCTTTTCTTGGGTTTAGCAATCTTTTGCAGTAGACCAAACCTTTTCCCAGTGGTCCTGTTGGACTTCTGACAAGTTTCACAACTAGTAACATACTGGATAGTGGAGGCTCTCCAATTGATCCGCCAAGCTTTTTGTTTAACCTTATCTAAGGTTCTATCAGCTGATAAATGACCAGATGAGCAGTTATCATGGCATTCAGCCAGGACGTGTTTGATATGGTCATCCTTAGTTAAGACTATTACACTTGAATGTTGATGCCTGTAGTATAGTAGACCATCCCATATGGTGAACCTTCCGGCTTTGTATGGTTTCAAGAGGGGTTCAGGTAGGCTATTGATCAATTCAGATGGTGGAGAAGTACTTTCCATAATGGTGATCAGAGTTTTCATGCCAGAATTGTAAGATTCTTTGATTGAGTTGAACAAGGATTCATCCAATTCACAAATGTGGATTCCTATTATAGGAGCTTCAACATTCAACATGTTAATGTTAAGGATAGCAAAGATATCATTATCCCCTGGGTCATAAGCAGGGTTACTTGGGTCATTGGGTAAAGCATCCCTGCTCAAACTATCAGCATTCTTGTGTTTAGCACCAGCTTGGTGAACTATGGTCATCTGACCTCTGTACTGTTGTATGGCTATCTGCCATCTCAACATGTGCCTACTAGGGGTCTTCATGTTCATCAAAGTCCTGAAGGCATTTCAGTCAGTAATCACTGTGAACTTGGTGCCTTCCAAGTAGTAATGAAGTTTTTCCAGAACCCATACTCAAGCAAGGAATTCCATTTGGCTTGAACCATACCTTTTCTCAGTATCCTTAACTTGTCTGGATACAAAGAGTACAGGTTTTTCCACTGGTTTGTCATCCTCTATGACTTCCTGGTGTAATGCAGCTGCTAGCCTGTCCATACTAGCATCTATATAGAGCTTAAAAGGTTTAGAATAGTCTGGCTGAATCAGCACTGGAGCTGAAGCCATGGACATCTTGAGTTCCTCATAATTCTTAACTCTTTCATAAGTCATTTTGAACAAGGTGGTTTTGTTGCAGATTTCATACAGAAATTTGGTTAGAAGAGAAAACTTTGGTAAGTACTTCCTATAGAAGCTGAAAAAGCTAATAAAAGATAGGAGTTCAGTTTTATTCTGAGGCATTGGCCTATTCATTACTGCTGCTATCTTGTTTTGGTCAGCAGCTAAGGTTAGTCCACAGACAATGTGTCCTAAGGATTTGAGTTCTCCGTAGCCAAAGTTGCACTTTTTCATTGATACCTTTAATCCCATGGCAGAGATGGTTTTGAGGACTAATCTTACTTTATCCAGGTGGGTATCCAAATCATTAGAGTAAATGATAACATCATCAATATAAACCATCATCCATCCTTGTCTAATGAACAATCCTAGAACTGTGTCCATCATCCTTTGAAAATTAGAAGGAGCATTTTTTATACCAAAAGGCATCCTTAGATACTCATAAATTCCCAAATGACTGATTATTTTCATGAATTTCCGGCTATCAGGGCTGATAGGTATTTGGTGAAAACCTTTCAGCATGTCCATGGTAGTGATTTACTTAGCTTTTGACAGGTTATGCAGAGCATGTTCAATCCTTGTAATTTGATAATAATCAACTTGGTTGTAGTTGTTCAGCATTCTGAAATCTCCAACCATCCTTGCCTTATCATTATGCCAAGCTAAAATTACTGGAGCAGTGATATCTACTTTTTCATTGTGTCCTACTTTCCTTAAGACTTGTAGGTCAACCAACTCTTGGATTTCAGTTTCTAGAGAAGCTCTAGATTTTGGACTAGAAGGGTAAGCAGCTCTCCTGAGGTTAAGTGGGTAAGGAGGCTTAATTGTTAGAGTCAGAATCATATCATGTCCTTTGATGTTACCAATGGGATTATCCTTGGTACAGAAAGCATTCTGATTTTCAAAGCATAATTGTAGGATGTCCCGTCTTTGTTCTTCATTGAGCAGGGGATTCAAAGCTGTTTGAGAGAATTATTCCTGATTGAAACTCTCTAAGTGCTTTTCATAAGTTGAATCAGAAGTTTGAGCATTGACATGGCATATTTGAAACTTCTTGTTCCAGTCTCCCCCTATGGTGAAGTATCTACCCTTGCTTTGGAATACATCTATACCATACAGGGAAAGAGAATGATTACCAAGGATAAAGTAATCACACACTCCATTTTGGAGCACTCCAAATTCAATGTTCAGTTTGAGTGATCATTTAGAATGAGGGAGTATGATATCAGAGGACCATACTCCAACAGCATCAAGAGAAGAATTACAACTGCTGAACTTAGCCTGAGGTATGGGTAATAAGTTCAGTTTCCAGTTTGGGTCATGTTTCTCCAAATATGTTGAACCAACACAAGATCAAAAGGCTCCACTTTCCAAGAGTAACTTAACAGGGGAACCTTGGATCAAACCAGTAGCGTAGCATGTTTTTCCTGAAGTATAACTTTTACCAGAAGAAGGTTTCAGAATCAAGGCCTTAGCCTCAGAGATGTGGTTAATCTTCATGTTGGGATTCCATTTTTGAGGTAAGTTAGAATCCTCATCAACAGAATTTATGTCTAGGGAAGACGCAATACTTCCTTCAATGACATTGGTGGGGTTAGTGATCATCAAATCACACTCAGAAAGTGATCCATCAGTATCATCTAAGTGAGGGTCAAGATTATCATACTCTTCTCCTTCAATAGGATCAATCCTTTTCCTAGGTAGAGGACAATCAGGTTTTACATGTCCTGTTTGGTTATAGTTCCAACATACTTTTTCCTTTGACTCTGGAGTCTTCTTGACCTCCAAGGTATTTGGATTAGTGGCAGGGGATTCCTTAGTTTTGGAAGTATACTCTTCCCTGTTCCTATTATTTTGTGCCCTGGGGAGTCTGTTGACTCTCTTATCTAGACCATTCATATCAATAGTCTCTTCCAACACACCTATCAGGGTAGAAAGAGCAGAATCCATGGGCATTTTGCACCTTACACTGTGGTTGATTTGTCCGGGACATAAGTTGAGAAGTCTTTCATTGACTTCTTCTTTATCAGCATCTGGGTAAAAACAGTCTAACCTCCTTTTCTGGTCTAAGCACCACTCATGAGGTTTGTCCTTGGATGGATCAAACAGGGAGCTTTCAAAATTTTTCATCATCTTTCTTTTCCAAATCCAAGTACCAAATTGTACTTTGATCAGTTCTTCCCAAGAACTCCAGGATAAAGATCCAACTTCTTCCCTTTTATTGATAAACCAATCAAGAGCCACTCCTTCAAATAGTCTGGGAAATCTTACCACAACTATTTTATCAGGAAGCTCATAAGAAGCAAGGGTATAATCAATAAATTTAATGAAACTGACATGGTTGTATTCTCCTTCTCCGGAGAATTTAGGCAATGCAGTAATGTGAGGGAGTAACTTCAAAGCCTGTTCTATCTCAGGAGTAGGACTGGACCTAAAAGATTCATTCCTAGTTGTCATGGTTCTGGGAGTAAAACTAGGAGTACTGGTGAACCTAGTAGATCTAGTTTCTTCCAGGTAAATGACTGGGGAGTTAGTAGAATTGACTTTAAGATCTCTAAGATCATTCTTAATCATACCTAACTCCAAATCAAGTTTTTTGTTTAGTAAATCAATTTTGTTAATCATGTGAGCTGAAGGAGTAGGACTAGTTTTCTTAACTTCTTCCTTAAGCTGGTTCATGGTTGCAAGAATATCTTCCTGAAGAATTGATTGGTTATCATCAATACGTTTCTTCAGGTCCAACTTACTGGATTTTATACTATCCTTGATTTGTTGTATTTCTAACTCATCAATTCTCATAGTCTGAGACTGGGTATCAATCACTATGAAAATACTCAGACTCAATTTTTCCAATTGTTGATAAACTTTGTCAAAACATTGGCTGATAACCATAAAATTGTGAGACAAATTTACAGAAAAGCTATTAGGAGCTTCTACATCTAATTGTGGTACACCTTTTTCCACCTCTGGGCTAGGCACATTATGCTGTCCTAATCCTTTGGGTTCCTTAGCTTCTGATGGACTGAGGACCTCTTCTTTTTGGGGTCCTTTCCCTTTAAGGAAGCTGACTCGTCCCGAGGATTCCAGTTCTGCACGTAGCCTTCTACTTCTTTCTTTGGGATCAACCTTTGCAGAGAAATCTGAGATTTCTTTGCCAGAGAAATACCTTTTCTCATACCTGGCTGATCCTCCTGGTTCTGAGCCAGTTTGGATTGTTCCCAATAGCTCACGTGCTCTTTCACTAATACCTTGACTCTTTCCTCCTTGGTTGAGTCCAGCTGGGGTGGCATAGGAGGACTGGTATCCTCCTGGGATAACTTGTTGGGCAATGGGTGGTTTTCCAACGCTCTGTTGGTCAAGTTGGTGGCCGCGGTTG